>CAJQZJ010033087.1:4562045-4613125 GCA_907164525.1 Lophiomys imhausi | reverse complement strand
AAAAAAAAAAAGCATCCATACTCTTGAAAACGTGATCAGCCCTGAACCAATTCAGCAAGTTTATTATAATTAAATGATGATGTTTTCAGGCATGATGAATCAGTTCAGAAAAAAAGAGACTTTCTTAAGGCTGATGTGAGAAAAGATGATTTAAGGAAATGGCACTAAAGTGGGTTAAACAATGATTGATCTTAGTGGGATTGCATATTGAATGCATGTTCATGAGATTTGCCCTGCAACTGTCTCAATTCTGAGATGTGCAAAATGCACAGTGAGGGCTGATCATGTAATACTTAGCCAAAATGAGCCCATCAATAACTTCTTTCTTGCCTGAAAGCATTTTCAGGGTCTAAATGGCCATATGTCTCTGTCATAAAAACTGCTTGCTACATTAGGGAAGAAGGAAAATGAACACACACGTTCACGCTGCCTATCATGGCCGCCCAAAGCCTCTAGAGAGCAGTAAGATGGTCTTGCACTACTCAATAGTCTACAAGGAGTATGAAGAGGACTGCCGGTGGGGCACACAGGCCGAGAGGATTCCGAACATGCATAAGGCCCTAGTCAGTATCTAGCAACACACACACACACACACACACACACACACACAGAGAGAGAGAGAGAGAGAGAGAGCGAGAGAGAGAGAGAGAGAGAGCGAATATCTGCTTTTTTTTAAAAGAAATTTTACTAGACTTTAAGGTCAAGCCAGGTCTTCTGAGATGGAGCAAAGTATTCATCATTTTCCAGATGTTTAAGCACAATATGAAAATTAAAACTATGCTGTGATTGTATGCAGGAGAATGCAAAGAGAGGCAAGCTCTGGGTATCAGAGAAGTTCATTTTTTTTCTTTTATGAGAGGGAAAAGCATAGAGAAGATGAGGAATAAAGCAAGATTATTTCTAGAAAGAGGTAAACATTTAAGAGCTGAACTAAGCAATAGGAAAAATGACAGAAGCAAGTTTGAAATGCTCATGTCTTCTCAGACCAGATGTGTTGAAAAGCTTTCCTTGTAATCGGCTTGAGCAGGATGCTATGGAAAAGGAGCTGCCTCTTTGTTCTCTCCTGGGGCAGGAGAGTGAACCCCAGGTCCTCCTGTATGTTAGACCAGCTTTCTACCAGGGAGTGGCATCTCACACCTCAGCTCAGCATGGGCTGACCCTTTTATATTGGTGGAATAGGTGAGGCATCTGAACTCAGTGGTACCTTCTTAGCAACCATCAAACAACCTCTTAGAAGTTGACTCAGGTGAAAGGGTGTACCAGGCTGATATCAAGTCAAAAGAAAAAGCATCAGGACACTCACTGACACACATACCACACATGTGGGAAAATGGTCGAAAGGTAGATGGGATGCCATGATTGGTGTATGCGAAGCAGGCAGCCTGCTCAAGAGGACTGCTTACAGAACCTGCAGAGCAGAGGCTTCCTTCTAAGAACATGTGGACAGGCACCATGGCAGTCCTTTGTACAGCTTGCCAGTGCTCCTTGCTCTGTTCCTTTCAGCAGGTGTTGGGACTCCATGTGGGTAGATGGGGCCTTGTGGCTAGATGGCACACCATTTACCTATTGTGAGGCTCTGTCAGACATTTTCTTCACTTGGTAGAGTTGATCAATCACCTGGGACACAGTGGCTGTTTGGGGCCTTTTAAACGATAAAAGTTATCGCTTCTAGGCTTCGGTGAAACTGCAATTTAATTATCAATTGTATTTATTAATAAGTATAAACTGTAAGATTAGGCCAGCGGAGCAGCTGGCAGCCTGTCCTGCCTTAACCGGTGGCCTGATTTGTCCTGAGGAAAAGGCCCTGGACCAAGGGTGGCCTACACCACCTGTATCCTAAACTCTGTTAATTTATGTAAGTTATATTAGGCCAGTAGAATTTCCATGGCTTGGTGAGAGATTCACCGTAGCTCTGAGAGAGGCTGATGGCCTTGGATTGCTTGGACTGGTGGCCTATAAGCCACTGCAGTCTTTTCCCCAATAATTAAATATGTGGAGGCCTTTTAATGTTTCAACTCTTAGCCCTTAGCTGGGCAGACTCTCAGTTAGCTAATCTAAATTAACTCGAACCACCTAATCCCAAATTACCATTTGCCTGCTATTACCTTCCAGAGTTCTCAAACATGTCTCTCTGCTCCCATGTCTCTCGATGGAAAGAGCAAATCCTCTCTGTAAAATGCAGGGTTCCTGTTTTAATCTCAGGAAGTCCCACCTCCCTATACTCTTTCTGCCCAGCTAATTGGCCATCAGTGACTTTTATTAACCAATCAAGAGAATGCCTCAGAAGGGATGGTAACCAGATCGCAGCATTGAAGCCAGCCTATCAGAAGCAATGTTATTAGACCTTCCCCAACACTTTTGGCTAAGAACAAGTGTAGCACCTGTTTCCATCAGTTCAAGTGAAAAAACTGGTCCAAATAAAGATTTGGATGGGTCAGTGCCCTTTCCCTCTGCCAGGACCCTGACTTGGATTGTAGCACATCCTTTCTAGTTGTCATACCTCTTCGGCCTGCTCTTGGTTGTGGTGGGGATTCCACATGCCTTGGTTTGGACCACTCTCATGTGTTGAGGAATCCTGGCCAGGCATCTTGTGGGCTGATCCTGGGTAGTTGTATGTTTTTCTCATGATTATACTTGGCTTGAGGGAGGAAGAACTTGGAAGTTATACACTGTTTTCATTCTGTTCTATTGAGGTTCAGTTTATCAGCATGACATCCCTTGGGGAGACAGAGTTTACCTCACTAAGATAGTATTTGTGCAGGTTCCCTGATGTATTTTTCTTCATTCACTACCATATTCCTAAAGGATGTTCATACTGTAGGCCACACGTACAGTGGGAGCTGTTTTCACTCTTGAGGGCAAAGACTCTACCTAGGTTGTATGGATGTTTAACTCTAGCCCTCTCTTTTATTTACTCAGTTGTTCATTCATGCGGCCTTGGCATTCTGTCTTATTCTCTGGGTTATACCCCAAGACTATATTATTTATT
The DNA here is from genome assembly GCA_907164525.1 of Lophiomys imhausi. Taxonomy (NCBI): domain Eukaryota; kingdom Metazoa; phylum Chordata; class Mammalia; order Rodentia; family Muridae; genus Lophiomys; species Lophiomys imhausi. Next base: position 4,610,136 of record CAJQZJ010033087.1, on the reverse strand, counting down.
TTGTTGCTCAGGTTCTTCTAGTTCTATGTGACTCAGTTGCCAGCTAAGTTCTTTTTTTTTTTTAAACCAGGCTTGCTTCTGTTCCCTCTATCTATCTATCTTTGTTTCTTTCTTTGTTTGTTTGTTTCTTTTTCTTTCTCTCTTTCTCACTTCTTCCTCTTTCCCTCCCTTACACAATTCACTCCCCCCCTCTCTTTTTCTCTTTCATTCCTTCCTTCATCCTTCTTTCCCTCTCTCCTGTTTTTGATCCCTTTCTGCCAATCTTCGAGGAGCAGGTATTCCTATTGAGGGGCAATTGTGTTAAGATTCTAGAATGGCTTGTCAGAGAGTTGAACCTGCACGTGGTTCTCTGAGCCCAGTTTTGGGAGGGGAAACAGCAGAGGGTGGGGTCAAGACTCCACACTTTGTGTCTAACATACTGTCCAGGACATTCTGGCAAACACAGAAGTCTGAAAATTTGAAAACTGTTCAAGTTTTTGATATGTAGATTTTGGTAACAGAAGAAAACAAACTTAGGAGATCTTCAGTTTGCATTTGTCATGTGTTGTTCCAAAGCAAAACATTTACAAACTACTTTAAGGCTAAATAATTGGTTTTATTCTTGATAGAAACACATTTGATCTTGACAATGTATTAATGTGGAAGAGTATTATTTGGGGGTAGGGTGAGTGTGTCTGCTGTTCACGGAATCCAATCTTCCAGGTCTCTAGTGGCAGTGCTGCCAGCTTCAGGGTGTCTTTCTAGGCTCACAAATGATCAGTGGGTTAAATGTGTAACTTGGTAGTCAAGGGTGTGCTTCGGGCCCTGTGTTTAATTGCCAGCTTACTAGCACAAGAAGGAAGGGAAGGAAGAGGGAGGGGAAAAGAAAAAGATAAAAGGAAAGCATTGTTTACTGTTGAGTCCCTCCCCCATTAGCCAGTTCCTGTTATAAAGATCCAGTTGTCATCAATTCCAAGGAACAGGGCTCAGTATATTCAAGGGATGAACTTAGAGAAGGTAGATAACCCCAAGAATTCCAGATAACATTATGGAATTTCTTCCTGATCCGTGCATCACTTGTGCTGTTCTATTTTATTGTTAATTATGAATATGCTTGTGTGTGGGGGGGTATGTGCACATGAGTGCTCGTGACCATGAAGGCTAGGGGCCCAACACCCTGGATCAGGAGCTACAGGTGGTTGTGAGCCACCTGATGCTGGCACTGGGAATGATCGTGGCTCCTCTGCAGGGACAGCACACACTCTGGACTACTGAGCCATCTCTTCAGCCCCCTATTTTACTTTTTAAATTAAAAGCAAACCTAATGTACAAGTATTTCATTGTGTACAATTAGTATTGATTGATTTGCTTTATTCTGTGGCAGTTTCATTTGTATACAGTGATTTTTTAATCCTTTTTTACTCCCTATTATTCTGGTTTGTTCCCTCTTTTCTCTCACTGAAACCCTTCTTCCCAACAACTCCCTTTCCTACTTTCATGTCTTTTTTTTGGTGTATGTGTGTGACTCAAAGAGTATTAAATTTCTTAGCATACTTTTTATGTTTATAAAGCTTCTTAAGTATACTTAAACTACACTAAGTAAATTGTGTTTTTAAATTGCCTCTGTCCCATTTAGAACGGCATTAGTAACTGTGAACTCATGTTTGTTCTTTGTTAAGTATTTTCTAATCAACACCAAAATCAATGCAAATTTATTAAAACAGAAATGTTAGTCAAGTATCACATACAGTGCTTGCTCACCTATCATAGCTGAGGGATGTTTCAAAGGGTCACCTAGTCCATGTGGCTTCTCAGTCCCTGCTTGGTGGAGGAAATGTTGAGTGGATGTAGGTTGGGGAAGGCTGAAGGTGAGCTTAGGATGAAGGAAATCTACATGGTCTACAGAAATCACCATGGTCCAGCCCATGTAATCCACTGTCTGAACAAGATCTCATGATACACTTAGGTAATCCCAGACCACAGACATGCATCAGCTGCCCACTCTCAAAGAGCTCTCTTCTCAGAGCTCTGTTTGCCTCAGAAGAGGACTGCTTGTTCATGTTAGATTTGTAGATGTCTTTTTCTTTTCAAAAACTATGTATTTTATTTTATGTGTATGAGTATTGTACATACATGCATGTCTGTATGTATATCATGTGTGTGCAGTGCCTGTGGAAGCCAGAAGAGGGCATCATATCATCTGGAGCTGGAGTTGCATTTGTTAGCTGCCTGGAACTGCATCCAGGTTTGCTGCAAGAGCGGCAAGCACTCTTAGCTGCTGAACCATCTCTCCTGCCTCAGTTTCTTTGTCTTCTTAAAGGCAAAATATCTTTAAGCTAGTGCAAGGAAAGGGACAGAGGAAGAACCTTGTGACCGAAGACTAGAAGACTAGATGGCTTCAACTGGACTGCCAGGTTATTTTCCAGAATTACTTCTGCTGAGGCTGACTGCTCTGGAACCCATTTGTGTACATGGAAAGGTGCGGTGATTTGGATGAAAATGACTCCCATATGTGCAGAGGCAGTAGCAATATTAGGCAGTGTGGCTTTGTTGGAGGAAGTGTGTCACTGGAGAAGGTCCTTGAGGTCTCAGATGCTCAAGCCAGGCCCAGTGTCATTCTATCTTCCTATTGTCTGAGGATGCAGATGTAGGACTGACCCTCTCCAGCACCATGTCTGCCTGCACTTTGCCACGCTTTCCACCTTGAAGATAATGGATGAAATCTCTGAACTGTAAGCCAGCCTGAGCTAAATAGTGCCGTTATGCCATGGTCATGGTGTCTCTGAAACCCTAGCTAAGACAGTAGTCGTCTGTGACACACCAGTTCCTGCACTGCTGCAAGCGAGGGATTCGAGGAATGTCCTTATGGAGCGTTGTGGGAGAAAGGAGTAAGGTCCACACCTAAGTGTAATTAGCAAGGTGTGATGGAGGGTATTCCAGAAGGCTTCAGTTGTGTCCTATAATCAGGAGGCAGACTACTTCATCCTGTGGGTCTGTTCCCTATAAAACAGGGATAAATTAAAATACAAACTAATGTGCCCTATTTATTTAATGGGATTTATTGGCAACTGTAAGCTAGTGATTCACAACCGAATGGCCATGAAGCTTGGTGGGTATTGACTAGGTGTGCTCATATCTGCTGTAGGGCGTGCTTACAACACCACATTTACTGCTTATTTGGTGCTATAAAAATGATATATGCTTCATGTGGAGATTTTGGAATACACAGAATATAGATGAAAATTCTTAATCACCACAGTCCCACTCTGCCAATGCTCCTGTTGCTTTTTACTTAAAAAAAGATTGTAAACAACATTTCATTATTATTTTTAATTATGTGTACCTATGTGTGGGTATGTGCAAGTGAATACAGTTGCTTGCAGACACTGGAAGAAGGTACTAGATTCTCTAAAACTGGAGTTATAGGCAGTTTTGAGCCATGTGATGTAGGTGCTGGGAAGTGAACTCAAGGCTTCTGCAAGAGCAGCAAGTGCTCTTAACTACTAAATCAGCTAGCCAGTCATTCTTAAAATTTATTTTTAAATGTGTTTTCTCACAGTTAAGATCCTACTGCATGTATATAAAATATAACTTTTAATGCTTTATAGTTATTTTTGTGTATCATCTTGTCTTTAGACTATTTTGATGAAAGATCTGCTCCTATACTGTACCTGGCTGTGGAGCATTGAAAGAAAGAGTGACTGTGGTGGACATGGAGAATTTCATGGTGTGTCTAGCTTCTGGACTCATGTGTGGTATAACAAGCTGTCTACAAAGATTTGTTGAATGAATGCAATCCTAAAGAGAAAGAAAGATGAACATTTCCACACAAGCATGGAGGAGAGAATAGTGGTCAGAATGTAGTCAAGTCAGACCTAGAGTGAAATTTTAGTACTTTTTTTTTATCTTTGTGACATTTTGTATAGCATTTTGAGTTTCATTTTCCTAACCTAAAAGCTGGGCTAATAATAGCCTGCTTCATTATAAGATTCTTAGACAACTCTCATCAACAACCAAGCTATAGAGGTAGTAAGCATTCCACCAGTGCTGGTCTAAAAAGAAAGTAATGTATTTAAATACGTGCAACTTGAGGGATGATGTCGACATTTTCCTCACTCTTTGGTGAAGCCAAGTTTTCTTTTTGATAAATATCATGACTTTGGAAAATTGTAGAAATTTATAGCTTTGCTAAAGAAGGTAAGATGCCATATTCGTCCACCTGGGTAGGTCACATGTCTTCTTTTCGGAAAAAGACTCCTCTAGCTTAGAAATCAAACAAGATAATGGAGAGATTGCCCTCTGTGATATCCTGAACAGTCCATTGCTGGTTGACTGGAAATAGGAGTGTGGAGTGGGAAAGCCACCGAATGAATACATCTTGTTCATCCTGCCATACCACAGCGATCACAGAAAGCAGGTTCATGCAGGAACCTGATGAAGTCAGAGCCTCGGAGGTACATGGTCAGATTCCCCATAAATAGCTCCACCCCTCACTCTCCTGTCTGCTCAGGGAGGAGCATATGCTCAGGGAACATGATCAGTCCCTATTTTGTTTTGACTTGTGATCATCAGAACTATATTGATTCCACTGGGATCTTAAAGTTCTTCCTTTGGGAGTTTCAAGAAGTGAATCAAATGGCAAGTGGCTCACCTGGGCAGATGAACTCTACCGGGTGGAGGCTGCGGCACTCCTGCATATGTAAATTTGGGAAGATGCTACCACAACAGCACAGTCAGTGGTTCAGAAGTATTCAGCCTAGACTTCATTTTTGTGGAGGAAGGACATTGTGGGAATTAAGGTGCTGAAGTTGGATTAGAAGCCTTGCTGACTCCAAGCTCTAGAATGAACTATGGCATCATATCCCTGAGATAGGAAGCCCAGGTTCAAACTGTGGACAATGGCGGTGGTTTCTTTAGGCTCCCCCACCTCTGCTCCCTCTTTGCATAGGAACTGCTTTCTGTTCTGCCCATGGCTTCTTCTCTCCAGAGAACATTGATTGTGTTGTATTCTCGCCAAGAGCCTTTGGTGTCTTGGTAAACGCTGAGCTGTGTCTCTGTTTTACCTAAGGAGCTCTGCAGAGTAAGGGACTACCCTGACTTCGGGCAGCCATGTTGCTCTTTACAGGGCCAGCTTACATTCTCTCTCATGTTTGATTGACACAGGCTCTCTGATGTGAGAGAGCCCTACAGTGATCCTCATGTGTAAAATGAGGAATCTAGTCCCAGAGAGGTAAGGCCTTAAAGACTGTTGGGAAGTGTGCAGCTGCATCAGAGTCCAGGGTTTCCCACCCTACAAGCACTGTGCTCCTCATCCCAGCCAGGGGTCGGCCACGCATGGATCTCTCACAATGGGAGCAGTGCATTTCAAACTGGCAAAAAGGAACATTGGGTGATTATTTCTAAGACACACTAGTGGACCAGGCCTAGCCTGCTGGGTTTGCTGGCCTTGAATAGAATCATGCTTGCTTGATATCATTTATGTCTATGGAACTTAAAAAAAAATAAAAATAAAAGCCTCTTTACAGATACCTCAAAACTGCCTGGTAAGTTCCCCCAAAAGCTTTCTTATGATTCTGGAAATACTGACAGAGATTCTATCCTTAGATCCTGGGTACAGTTGACTGACATCTCTATCTGTGAGGCAGAGCCGTGACCTGGAAATGAGCCTTAAATGTATGTCATTTCACTGCAAAGGTGCCCCTGGGCCCGAGTTCTGGGGAGGTTTTCAGAGTTGTTGTGTCAGGTTTTGACTCAGCTCTGAAGCACAGCTCTGGTTGTACAGCAGAGAGTGCTTCGAAGATGGAGTTTATGTGGGCATGGATACAACATGGTGCAGGTAGTAATACCCCCTGAGAGGGGAAGGGAGGAGGAAGCAGAAATACAGACACCAGTCTTAAAAAGGAACTCAGGACTGGGAATATAGCTTAGTGCCCAGCATGTGGGTGTCTCTAGACTCAATCCCCATGGCAAGAGAAGGGGGAGAGGTAACAGTGTTTGGGAGAGTGGGCCTGTTGTGCAGTTAGTTACAGCATAGTATCAAGGAGGTTTGGAATGAAAGGCCTTTTGCCAGCAAGAAAATAGCCATAACACCTTGTTTTAGTGTCAAACAAGAGTATAATTCACTGAATGAAAATTTCCGCCAAAACAAAAGGAAACAAACATCCATTTTTTCAGTCTTAGTTATTTTTCAAGGTATGAAGATACAGACAAAAAGTATAGTTTCAGCTTCTGTTATCTCTCTATATACATCATTGAGAAAATTTAAGTTACCATGACGTGTACTATGGATGATGAATATAACTGAGAGTAAAAAGACGTACCATATCAAGTGTTGGCAGTGGCAGGAAGGAACTTGACACTCACTGACTGCTGCTAAGAGTGCAGAATACTACAGGCACTGTGGGAGACGCTTGGGTGGTTTTCTACATTTGTGTGACCTGTTCCATCTTGTGAACATTTATTCAGAAGAAATAAAATACGTACTGATGTAATGAACTATCGCGAATGTTCAGGGTCATCACAAACAGCCAAAAGTTGGACATTGTCTAATTGTCTAACAACTGGAGAACAGAGTAATAGATCTTTATACATCTATGTGACAGGATACTACTCAGCAATAAAATAAAGCCCTCTGTCATTATTCTAAGTGAAAGAAGCCGGCTGCAAAAGCTACCCTGAGCCATTCCATCAGTGCCATATTCTAGAAAAGGCATACTGTAAGCCTAGAGAGGTGAGCATGGGAGTAAGAATTCAGGAGGGACTTAGCTACAGAAAGGCATCAGAGAACCTTTTATCGTTGTTTGCTATGGGGTTTACATGACTATGCACATTTACCAAGAGTCATCAAGCTGACTGTTTAATACATAAAAGTTATACCTCCAGCGGAAAGATGACTTAGTATTTAAGAGGGCAAGCACTTGCCATTACTGCTGAGAACTCAGTTCCCAGCACCCACATCAGGCAGCTCACATTGATCTGTAATTCTGATTTCCAGGGAATTTGACACCCTCATCTGACCTCCATACGTGCCTGCACTCACATACATATACATGCACAGATACAAAATTAAAAATAATTTAAAGTTTTAAAAATTAAACCTTAAATTGAAAAAGAAATACGGAAAGTGCATTATGGAACAAATAAACAAGTAAATAATATCTTATCTGCCTAACCTTCCAACAAAATGTTACTGTATGCAAATAATAACTGATTGTATCTGTTCATTGGAACAGACCTGTGAGGGAATTGTTAACCCTCCCCTGGCTAATGTCAGTTCTGCATCATTTTGCCTCAGGAAGATTGTCCCATGTTAATCTTGTTAGAGTTTGGCACTTAGGAGAATATTTTTAGATAAGGAAGAGGACACACTTCTGTTCATCTTTATCTCTAAAAAGATCCTGACTCCCTTCAGATGCCATGATCTCTCGTGAGCACTAGTAGACCTCGAGAGTTGATGGGGAAACCCAGCCTGGGCACTGCAGGCACCCATCCAAGACTCACTCGTTAAACTGAATCCAGGCTATCTGCCTTCCATACATTGCTTCTTTCTAGGGAAAGTGTGGAGGTGTTAGGGCCCTACAAACCTACAATGGTCCCTAGAAACAATCTAGTGATGTCAGCATAGTGAGTGAACCACACTTGCTCAGGGCCCTGGAATCTAGACCTAGGTGGCTCTGGCACTGTCTGAAGGTGGTGAGTTTTTAAAAGAAAGAAAAGGAATGGGCCAGAAGTATCTTGCGCTAGACTATTTTCAGAAGACTCCTCCACACAGCTCCCGAGTGTCACGTCTTTAAGGCCTTTGCAGGGCAGAGGCATCTGGATCCCCCAGTGTGTCTGGGAGTCAGCTCTAATGCCTACCAGTTCTCCCACAAGCCCAGTTCTCTCTGAGGAACTCACTGTGTTTCCTGTCTCCTTCCACTCACTGGGCCCTCTAGTTTTCAGTCACTGAGGGTAAATGGAGAAAAATGGGAGGCAAAGTGGGAGAGGGAAAAGGAATAAAGGAAGGAGGGAAGGAGGGAGTGGGTGAGAGAGAGAGAGAACATAGCAAGCAGAATGCTAATTAATTCACTAAAATCTGGATTTAATTCTTGTCTTCCACATGTTCAAACTTTTGTTTTCCTTTCTTGTTTGTTCCTTCAGATAAACTCAATTGTTCTGCTGTGGGGAACATAGTCTCGGCAACAGCCGATTTCTCACACTGTGATACCCCACCCCACCCCACCCCACACCTGTGATAACCTGACAAGGTAGCCGTGACTCAACACCTGTTCCACGTTTCCCTTTCTTTTTTCTTTCCTTTTCTTCTGACGTTCTTCTGTACAGAAGGCTTGCTCTCTGTAGGTCCTCTGCTCTGTCTTCTGGACCAGTTTCCACTCCCTTTCCATTGAGCCTGGTTCTGTCCTTGTCTCTCTAGAACTCTGCGCCTTCGAGAATGTCTGAATGGGCACTCCTGTGCCTTTGCTTAAAGCTCTCTGCTTGTGTCTGATATAGCAGTTATTACACAAGGTCCTAGGTTAGCGCTAACAATGTAAGTTTATATTTTGAAGTTAAAAAATGTTGTATCCCTGCATCTAGCACAATGTGGACACATTAATGTGTGTTCAGTGTATCGAGGAATAACCAGTAATAAAGAAATGGGGCTATTTTGCTAACTCAGCTGCTTGCTACCAAGCCTGCTAACCTGAATTTGATACCTAGAGCCCACATGATGGAAACAGAGAACCAACCCCTACATGTTGTCCTCTGGCCTACACACTGACCTGCACACAGACAGACAGACAGACACACACACACACACACACACTGTAAATAAAATAAAATAAAATAAAATTAAAGAAACCCTGAAGTTACGGGAAAGAGCAAATAGTAACTGTTTTCCAGGCACAGATCAGATAACTAGTATTTAGTTGTCCTGTGGGCAGAGAGAACCTGAGAACATGACTAGCCCCCTCTGCACTGCGGTAAATGTGTTGGGAGCCTGTCTGGGGTGACCCAAGAAGGACTTTCCCTCCCTCATGATATCTAGACTATGACCACATGGTGAAATCTTGTCACCCTCACTCTACAGGTGACTAGGCTTAGAAGGGCTGAGCATCACAATCAAAGCAAAGGGAGATGGAAATGCCTCGCAGGATCCATGTCCTTGCCAAGTCTGTAATGCAACCTGCCTTCTTTCTTCTTGGTCCTACGGTTTCCTGTGGCATTTTGGTGTGTGAATTTGGTGCGTTTGGAGAGGTTCCTTTCTAGACGGGTAACGTTGGGGCGTGATGCTGTTGGAAAATAAGGCATGAACGAGGCGATGATGATCAGAATACAAGCGCCCTGGGCCACAGTGAAAGCTGCCTTAGGTAGGAGGAGGTCCTGTGTGTATTCCTCCAGTTGCTGAACATGATGGGAAAAGGGGAAATGAACCACTTAAGGCTATTTTAGAATTTCCCCAGCCTTGCCTATCATGTACATTTCAAATTTGGAGGCTCACAGGACCAGGTAGGTGAGGCTGAGTGAAATGGCCCATCCCTTAGCCCCAAGGAGGTTATTGTTTATTTCCTACTAATTGTTGCTATGGAAACTGTATGGCCTAGTGTTGCTAGCTTTTAGGATTTTCTTTTCTTTTCTTTTTTTTTTTTGAGAGGAGCCAGATTTCACATAAAATTCCCACATTAATAAATTTGAGTTTAAAATTAAAAAGAGATGCAGAGACATCTCCAGCCCAACCCCCAACCATTGTTAGGGTCAAACAAAATCATCCAGCAGCAGAATTTGCCTTGAACCCTAACTCCCAGGGACTGCAGCATTGAAGGGTGTCTCCTTGCTGCCGGCGTGCTGGCAGATTGCTGCTTTCTTTGCGTACAGAGTTCTAATGTCTTATATTTTCATTCCTTAACCCTGTCCAGTATTCCCTCCCTTTCATTCTGACAGACAAAAGACGCTCCAAATTTGCAAAGAATTCCCAGAAAATCTCTTACTATGCTCTGTTAGGTTTTGCTTTTGTTTGTTTTTATTTTTTCCAGCATCAGTATAGACGGTACATACTGGGATATATCTGTATTTCCTTTGCTGGGAATCGTCTTGGGGCAAATACGACACTTTACCTCATTGTGAAATCTTTCTTTGTGTCATTCTCCTTCTCTGCGGTTTCAGTGGGCTTTGTTTGAGTGAATGCACCTGGCCCTTGCCACATTTTGGTCTCAGTGGGTTTTGTTTGGGTGAATGCACCTGGTTTTTGCCTGCAGCTGGGTCAGAAAGTGGGTGGCTAGTGAAGGATTACCTAGAGACCTAGAGACATTGACGCATCTCTTTCCTTTTCAGGGTGTCAGCAGCCCTGACTCACAACAGACATTCTGTCCAGAGCCTGTGGTGTGTGGAATTGACAGCGTTGTGGCCATTTTCTGGAAGCTAGCTTGGCTATACCTAAAACTGTTTTTATCCTCTCCATCTCTGAGGAAAGTTTCAAAAATATGAGAAAGCTTTATATACAATTATATTCTGTATATAACTATTTGCAAGAGCCAACGAATAAGCATGCCGAGTGGTTCATGGTAGAAGGAGCAAACAGATTTTGGTCTAGTTTAGTCTAGCTATGTAATAGAACGATGTGATCCTTCAAGAGGGATGTATGAGGATTCTTTTTAATAGTAGTAGGTTTACCTTCTTCCCTGTGTGATCTCTTGAACCACAGGATTTTGATTAAGTTTATATTAATATTACCAGGAATGAATTCCCTCTATCAAATCTGATTGGAAAGTTGTTGGTTGCCCCCATTACCTTTATGCCATTATTGCACCAGTGATGGCTTTTTGGATAATGAAAAATACCATATTAAAAAAACAATTTTTATACTTATATATGGACATGGAATTATAACTATAGATGTTAAATTATTTTATAGATATTTTCTTATATATTTTTAGAATTTTGAAAATATTCTACTGTGAAAAATAAATGTTACTTTTAAAATTTAGGATAGTGTTAGGTTTGAAGAAAAGTGGCAGACAGTAGAAGTGTCCAGGATCCTTTACCTAGTTTCTCTGATATTTATATTACTTTGAGAATTATAAGAAATTTCATTTTAAAAATAGGTTCTAGGCTGGGGATATGGTTCAGCAACGAAGTACTTGACGAACACGTGAAAGGCTGTGAGTTAGATTCGCATCAGCCCAAGCCAACCATCTAACAAAAGGACAACAACAAACACAATAAAAGGTTGTACAGTTTACATTACCACAACATAACGTTTCATAATTATTTGGGCTCGTTTTAACAGATGCTTCCTAGAGAAAAAAATTACATTTCTGAACAAAAGACACAAGAGACATACACTATTTATGAGCGTGTACACACATGATTCGGTGTGTGTAAAGGCCAGAGGTTAATACTGGATATCTTGCTTAGTTACTCCTCCTCCTCCTCCTCCTCCTCCTCCTCCTCCTCCTCCTCCTCCTTCTCCTCCTCTTCTTCTTCTCCACCTCCTCCTGCTCCTCCTCCTTCTGTTGAACCTAGCTAGTGCTTGTGGATTTGACTAGGTTGGATATCCAGTAAGCCCCAAGGATTGTCATTTTTCAGCCTTCCTAGGGCTAGGTGGGTGCTGGGGATCTAGGCACAGGCCCTCAAGAGTGCAGTGAACACTGACTCGGCCACCCCTACAGCCCTTGTTTATTGTCTAATTGTTCCATTTCATCAGCGTTCTAAGCATTTTCACTCATCAGGAATAGGGCATTGAACACTCAAAAACCCAATTTCACTTCAATATTTGTCACAAAATGATTTCAGTGAACCCAAAATAGTATACTTGAAAGAAAAGAAGCTACACATGCCTCTTTTTTGAGTTAGGTGCTTATCATTCCTCCCTAAACTTTCTTCACTACATAAAAGCCAGTTTTATATGAATTTATAGTGGAGTTTAAATGCAGTCATCTGAAATTGAGTTTACCAAGTAAGCACTATTTTAATACTTTGTTTTGACTGATCAACTCACCAAAGCTGGAAGCTAAAAAAATAAGCCCTGTCATTTTAGCAAGCCAAAGCCATCATAGGGAATATTGAGAAATGACAGCAATTGATATTTAGAGGATTCTCTTTCTTTGCTGTGCTTTCTAGTGGGAACCCTTGCTTCTTCAGGTAAAAGCCAGGAAGTGCCCTTGCAATGAAGGGAGGGTGACTTGATTTGGACTTTCAGTCTGGAGTGAGATATTGGTGCTGCCCTATTCTTATCAGGAAGAACAGAGCTGGTCCCTGGCCAGGCGGGAACTTATTGCCCCGTGCTTCTCACCGGGTAAGGGTCAGGACACAGGGAGCTGTTTCAGAGCTCCACAATATTCTGTTCTCTTGTTCCAGTTCCAAGGACCTATGCTGTTCGATTTGAAAGTTGAGCCACAAAAACAAAGCCAGAGTCCTGTAACTCATGGGTTTTGTTTTGTTTTGTTTTTTTTTTTTTTTCTGACGTTTTAAGGTAATCATCTGTGTCTTTTGTCTCCATCTTTCAAAATAAGGCCCAACAATCCTGTTCTTCCCTCTCACATGGCACCCAGTCATCTTGAGGTAGGGCTCCTGTGTGTGCTATTATTGCAGGCTAGTGATGAAGAGCTTTGCACATGGGTTCCCTCTGATCATGATTACAACTGTAGGTTTGAAAGACAGAGCAGTGTGTCTCATTTAGATTTGGTTGGTACAGTGTGAATAAAAGGAAGATGTGATATATGTGAGGAACCATGCAACAATTTCCTCAGATGCCCAGGTAAGAGTTTTTCCAAGATACAATGTCCCTGTCTCTTTTCCTTTCCAAGGCAGAGTTCTTGGGACCCTGTTCTTTCATCATTGGTGCCCTTCTTCCTCCTGATGAGTTAGCGTCCTTGTCTAAAGGAAAACCTATGTACTCTGCCTTGAGAAGGCCAGCCAAAAGGGAAAAGAAAAGAAAATTAAGAGACAATTTGGTTGGCTGATATTAATCCTGTCCATTACTGTGAGGAAATGAGCCTGCTGTCTTCCATCTTTGTTAGCAGATAGATTGGGTTAAAGAATACTGTAGCCTCTGAAAGAAAAGACATCGCTCTTTCTGAAGGTATGTCAGAGCAGCTGCCAACATTTTCCCCATTAATTGTGTCTCAGTCTGAGTCTGTGGTGTGCACTCAACTGACGCAGGTGAAGACGCTAATAAGCATGTCTGTGTTCTGAGGAGAAGGCCAGCACAGTTAGGCCTTCCTGATGAGTCTCCCCTCAGCACATCCATTGGTACTTAAAAAGGAGATACTGGGCCTGGGGAGATGACTAGAAATAGGCAAACATGAGGACCCTAGCACAAATGTAAAAAACCACATCACTAGGGGACATGAGAGAGCTAGGCTGAGCTCTGGAGTTCTCAGGCCCTCCAGCCCAGTCAGTTGGTAAGCTTCAGCATCAGCTAGGACGATATCTAAAAAACTAAGATGGAGAGGAAATGAGGAAGGTATATTGTCTGACCTTTGGCCTCCACATGCTTGCGCGCGTGCACACACACACACAAACACACACACACCACACACAGACACATACATACACACGTGCATACATACAACATGCACACACATACACATGCACAGACACACACACAAACACATACATACACATGTGCATACACACAACATGCACACTCATACACATGCACAGACACACACACAAACACATACATACACATGTGCATACACACAACATGCACACACACACAAACACACACATACACATGCACAGACACACACACAAACACACACACAAACACACAGACACAACACACACAGACACACACACAGGCACACACACAACATACACATACACACACACAAACACATACATACACATGTGCATACACACAACATGCACACACACATACACATGCACAGACACACACATGCACACACAGGCACACACACAGACACACACAGGCACACACACACAACACACAGACACACACACAGAAACACACATACACACACACAATCATTCAAAATCACTCGTTTTGTAATCCTTCAAATACTGACATATGATATTAAGCCTCAGCTTAGGCAGCCAGAGCTGCCTAGTGGAACCAGCTCAACTGAAGCCCTGAAAGCCGTGTCCCTGTGTCCCTGTTCCTTCAGGTCCGCCCCTTTGCCACCAGCCAGGACCTTTGACTTTGAATAGACTTTGAAAGTCATGCCTTAGGATCCCCTCCAGAGACCTTTGATGCTTGGAGCCACAAGCCTGTTTTCCTGCTCCCACATACTGCAAGCTAGGAAGGGAAGCAAAGAGAATGTTTGCTGCTTTTAAATGAACACATTCTGTGGAATCAGCTCCTAGCAACTTCACTCGTTCACGTGAACCAAAAATAGCTGGAAGTAGGTCAGGTTTTGGAAACAAATGGGCCTCACTTCACATTCTAGTGACCTTACCAGGCTTTTTCTCAGTCACAGTGGCTGAGGACTGGCTAATGACTGACATCAGTGAGGAGATAGCAAGTCTCTTGTTTCCTGTAAGTTGCCCTCTGCTGATTTAGGATATCTGTGTACGCATGGAGGTCTAACTTTGCCATTTCTTAACCTCACAACAACACTGTAAACTGAAATTTTAACCTTTCCTTGATAGTTGAGAAATCCATAAACTCATAGAATTTAAGTTGAAATGTCTCAAGGTTGTAACTCATTAGTAAAAGAGCTTAGATTTGCCCATATTTCTCAGCTGGGAAGCATTGATGTCACTGTCTGCATTAACTTAATGTAAAAATTATATATAATATCTTAGGGAGGAATTGAATTCACATTGACAAGTATTAATGCCTAATCAGACCATGAAAAATGTCATTCTATTAAGTCATTTCAAAAATAACAATAATGATACTCTTACTTGAGTTAAGTATTTGGTATGCACCATGAATTATGATTGAGGAAAACAAGCAAGATTCAGATAATCCAAGTGTCGGGTGGCAGAACTGCTCTGGAGAAAAAGAAAGCATGTGTGCATGTGCACACATGTATGTGGATCTGTGTGTGAACACATGCCAGTTCATGGGTGCAGCAGAGAAGGCCTCAGAGATGGGGTGAAGCTTACACAGACCACGGAGAAGTGTGAAGGAGCTCCTTCTTCTGTCAGTGGAAGGAGGTGGTACAGAAACAGCAGTGCAAAGGCCCTGGGGTGGGGTGCAGCTGCTGATGCAGCCTCCACAGGGCTAGGCTTCCTGGGGGATTTCCAGCCTTCATCGCACCTGTTCTAGGACAGCCTTTGTTCTTAGAGGCCAGACCCTGTGAAGGTGTACAAGCAGACGGAAGCTGCCTCCCAAACTGAGGTGGGAAGCCTCTGCATATCTAAGTGCCTCTATCACATGCAGGATTCTCAAATCACTATAATTGAACATTTAAAGTCTTCTCACCAAAAGGTATTTCAGGCATTTGGCTTTATTGCCAATTACAGCATCGTCTTAAAAGAGAGGCTTTTAAATTAATTAAACCCATTACACCTGAATATTTGATTTCTGCCAACACATAATTTTAAGTTGTCACTTCAAAATAATTTGGGAAGCATTAGACTGTCAGACTTCCTAAGACGCTCCTGGCTTGAAGTTGTATAAGGTAGGAAAGTTGACCTTAACAGGCGCTTGTCCTCAAGCAGGCAGAATTGTTGTGCCCAGACCCTTGTAGCAGTTATCACAGAGGTGCTGTGAACCATGACTTAAAACACCATGCACTGTCTTCTCTGTGCTCTGGAACCTGAAAAGGAAAATTAAAGTGCCCACAGACTCAGTGGTGCTGAGAACTTCCTCTCAGAATGGTCTCGTGATACCCTATCAGCGCCAAGGGGACTTGGGGCCTGTTTGAACATGTAGGAGTCCTGGAACTGGGGAGACGGCAAGTGCAAGCCCAAGGACCAGCATTCTGATCACCTGACTTCAGGTAATGCTGAATGGGTGAGGCAGGCTAGCTTCTGAAGGAGAAGCCAGAATCCCCAGAGCAAGCTGGGTGGGTAGCTAGACCAGCCATAGCAGTGAGCTCTGGGTTTTATTGAGGCAACCTACCTCAATGAATAATTGTCAGAGCGAGTCGGGATGATTCTGACATCAACCTTGGCTTCTGCATGCACACAAATGTGATATAGACCCACACATGTTCACACACCTGCTAAACATGCACACACATGAGCATGACTCACACATCAGTCAGGAGCGTTTCCACTCAATGTCTCATAGTCCCCATCTCCCTATACCGTCACATTGTCACGTTCATTCGGTCAGTATGTAACCACCGTCTGTCTCTTCTGCTTCATCTTATCTGCTTGGCCCACCTGAGAAGAACTTCAATTAAAGATCTTTCTCCATCTGATTGTCTGTAGACATGAGTGGGGGACATTTTCTTGATTGTTAGTTGATGTTGAAGGGCTCACCCTGCTGTGGGGAGAAAACCCTCGGCAGATGGGCCTGGAACCATCCCCAGTAAAGGAAATAAGTGAGAAAGCCAGAGGGAGCGAGGCAGTAAGCAGCATCCCTCCATGGTTTCTGCTTCAGTTCCTGCCTCCATGTTCTTGCCTTGGCTTCCCTTTGTGATGGAGTATGACCTGTAAGCTGCAATAAATCTTTTCCTCCACAAGTTGCTTTGGATCGTGGTGTTTTATCACAGCAACAGAAAAACAAGCCAGGACATTGTCTAAGACATGACCTGGCCTCCCCTCTTGTGATTTGGTAGGTATGGAGTAGGGCTCAGGGTCATGTTTTCAAACAAATTATTTCCTTATTGAATCAAGCTTGGGAGCCATGATGTCAGGTGATGGTAAGTTCTGCGGTGTACAGAGACCTGGTGGAGCTAAGATGGAGATAAGCAATTGCTAGGCAGCGTCAATGCAGGCTTGCTTTCGCTGCTCTAACATGGCCTCAAGGCTGAGTGGCTTCATTCGCTACACTATAGCTCTCAGGCAGAGTTGAGGGCCTCTGGTCTAGATTGGCAGTAATTCCATCAAACAAAACCATGAACTTCCTGACAGCTCCCATCCAGCCATACTGTGACCTACAGAGTCAGCTCTAGTGACAGAGAGTATCCATCTTAGGTGCCATCTCAGGGACCAGGCCCATGCAGCCATTCAGCTCATATTCTGCCAAGTTATATTCGTCCTATAGCCCCTCCCGGAAACAAAAGTAATTCTCCAGACTTACAGAATTAGAAATTCTATGGATGAGGTAAGGAGGTCTATACTTTGGATGTCTGCCCATTGTATGGATACATATTTGAGAGTCACGGGCTTAGATTTTACCTACTGATTACAGTTTATATCTAAATATAAAGAATTAATGGGAAATTTTCTTCTTTCTTCTTAAGGGAGAAAGACATGATGGCAACTTTTCAAGACTTTTGTTAAGGAAATGCCCATCTTTACCTTAGATGTCTGCATTAGTTGCTATGTCAGCTCACAGCACTCTCAGTCACTATCTAAAGAGATAGTTGAAGGCACCAGTACCTAAGATAACCAATTTTAAAACAGTACATAACTAATCCAAAAGGCAGCTAACTGATTTTTAAAAAGTTACATTTATTTAGTGTGTGGGCATATGCACATGTGTGTGTAAGCATGTGTGTGTGTGTGCGCGCACACACACACACACACACACACACACCACAGCATATGTGTAGAGGTCAGAGGACAATCTGTAGGATTTGATTCTCTCCCTCCTCCATGTGGGCTCAAGGATTGGTAGGCTCAGCAGCGGGCACCTTTACCTTCCTCTCCCCAGCCCATGTGGGTTTTCCATGAAGCATCCTTTCCAGTTATTCCTAGGCTTTAGGCACCCATCTTCCCTCCTATCTTGCTGCTAGCCCTGCTGGTCTTCTGCTTGCAGGAGGAAATCTGGGCTGTGGGAGCAGCACCAGCCACTCTCATTCTTCCCCCTAAGGAGATAGCCCTTGCAGGGTGGGCTAATCTTCCAGTCCCAAAGCTTTGCCACACCTGGACATTTATGAGAGAAATTCTTTGCATTTCTGCAAATTGAGCTAATTGCAATTCTCTTGCGTTATTATTATTATTTTTTAAATCTTTGGTGAATCACCAAACCTTGCTCATTCTCAAACCGAAGTCTTTGTGTGAGGCAATGGTAGCCCATCTAATTACCAACAATTAGATGAGCAAGAACACCTGATCCCAGCAATTCAGGTTCTAATGAGACTCTGGTTCAGGCCCTATGGGCTAGAACCAGACAAAATAAGCCCGCCCAGCCTTGTGTGTGACAATAACAGAGCCGGTGGCAGCAGAGGAAAGTGGGAAAATCATTTTGTTCTTTCTGTCCTAGATTCCAGTGGCTGCTTCACTCTAGAGACCTTTTAGGCTTGTTTAGTTCTCTATGAAAGCAACAGGAACATAGAACAGGAAGGAGCCCATAGGAGGGAGAGGCTGACCTATTTTGATATTTTGAATGTCCTTAGAGTTCAGTTGCTCAAAAGAATTGAAGCCTTAAAGGCACAGAGCCTTGAGGCTGACTTTACCGACATTCCCCTAGGCTGGGGATTGCAGAAGACTGCTGAAAGCTTCATGGATTCCTTCCCTCTTTTCTCCTTTGTACTCTGAATGTGTGCAGATTTCATGTGCATTAAAGCATCATGCTGGTTTCAGCTGGATGGAGTTTTGCTAGGGAATGAATGCTTTGCTTTTGGGATTACATTGTAGAATGGAGAAGCTTGTTTTTGTTGACTGTTCCCTTTATTCCCAAGTATGGTCATTAGATGTGCTAGAATGATTGGTCATCTTGTTCCTTTTTGCCATGGAGGGATGGATGTAGAAATTAGACTAGAAATGCAGAAAATGAAGCTTAACTTTTTAGTCTGTTGATAGTGCATAGTATTAACAGTTTGATATTAATGCTCACTGGTTTATGACCCTGTTTTATTTGAGTCAGAGTTTGAGGACATGGAAGCAGTAATGGTGACAATTATTTCTTGGTGCCACTTGCGCTCTGGTGTAGTAACTATTCACTTAAAAAAATGTCGCAACCTGAGAACACTGAACTTACTTCCAGTCTCCTCACTACCCCCACTGTATTCTATCCCTGTGATTTCTGCTTTCCTAGGTTCCCATAGTTGTAATAAAAAGAGCATGCCAGGGGTCCCTGAGGGCAAAGAGGGTCCATCTGTTGACCACAAAAGTATCAGTGTCTGGAACAAAGTAAGTGATCACCAGACCCATGAGAGAACTGGGCTCTAGAGATCGATGCCGTCGCAGTACCCTATGTCAACTGCAGATTTTGAAAATTTTAAAGGAATAAGTTATTCTTCTTGATGCTGTGACTAGATATCAAAGAGGAAGTAACTTAAAGGAAGAGTTTATATGCCTCATGGCTTGTGAAGGGACATAGTCCATCATGGCAGGGACGGAATGGGAGCAGCAGGAACCTGGTGCCTCTCATCATGTTGGGTCTATGGTCAAACAGGAAATAGAGAGCAAACAGGAAGTGGAGCCCAACTACAAACCTTCAGCCCTTCCCCCTTCCAGGGACTCACTTTTGTCAGTGGGGGTTCTATCCTAAGGGTTCCAGGGCCTTCTAGAACAGGGCCACCACTTGGCTCTTGGCAGGCACATACTCAAATGCGTGAGTATTTGGAAATATTTCACCTTCAAAACAGAAGGACTACAGGACTAGCCCCCAGGCTGGCACCCCTGGGACCCGTAGAAACATTAACCTCTCCCCTACTAACTTCCCTTTGCTTTCTGGTCATGATGTGAGCAGTTTTGCTCCTTTATGGATGTTCCTTATGTTATATTCTACCTCACCACAGGTCCAAAGCAGCAAGGCTTAACAAATGTGGGTGGAACCTCCATGACTGTGAGCCCAATATGCAGTGTTGTAGGTATTTTAATGTAGTTGTGGAAGGGTGATTAATACCACACATTCCCAGTCTTGTGGAGCAGGAAAGCAGCCACAGACACAAGCACCAAGGAAGAACCAGGGCTGGGCTTTGATAATATGTTAGCAATAGATCCAGGCATGTGAATTTCTGCCTATTGCCTCATATTGAGAAATTCTACTCAGTTAGAAAACCATCCAATGATATGAAATCCTTCTTAACTCATTGTACTCTATCTATGCTCGTCATTTGTTCTAGGAGCTATTTAATAACTCACAATAGTACTTACCCCTGAGAATTCAAATTTAAGATGGGATTATTAAGGGGGGGAGGGATACATGATCTTTTTTTCTGAATTATTTGATTATTTTAAATAAGCATGATCCCTATGTTATTTGCAGAAATAAAATTAGTTACTTAATTATAAAAAGATAGTCACAATTAAGAATACACCATGCCCATTTCTGTGAGTCTCAATATAATTGGCCTATTATTTTTAAAGATGGTCACATTGACCCTTTCTTTAACATATATATTAAAGAATACAGCTTTGGGGAATTCACTTCCATATAAAAGAATTGCTAAATGACTTTTGTTCTATAGGAGTAATAATAAAACTAAAAGTTCTCAACCTGGGAAAGGGACTGGTAGGAACAGGAAGGTGGTAGGAGTGGGAGGGTGTAACAGTATCTTTTTATTTTAAATACTTATATATTTATTAACACTTAACAAATACCTATACAGTTCCTAAATCCTAAAGCCCAAACCCTAACTCTGAAACCTAATAACTAAAATACCCTGATACCTATAAAACAAACACTTAACACTAACCTAAAGTTTCTTAAAAGAATATTTTCTCAGGTTAATTCTCTGGGCGTGAATCCTTATGGATGGATTCAGTCCTAGCAACTTTTCAATCTTAAAGTCTATGAGTCTCGCCCGTCAGATCTTAAGGCAGTTTACAAATTTAATCTGTCTTGACCATTGAAGTGGGGACAACCCTTATATCAAGCAAGAATTGCCTCTGCAGTGGAACCCTTGGAGGCCCAAAGCATCTGAATTGTGAACCTAAGAAACTTTTCATCTTGCAAATAATTGGGCCCTGGGACTGCAGAGCTTTGTCCAATCCGATGCTTTCGAACTCCAAGGGGTGATAATTGTCCATTTAGATGTTCTAGAGCACCAGAGACAATCTGCCTTTGGACTAGCAGCAGGTTGGTGCAAGATGATCATAAGCATCAGAGTGTGGTGAAGCCTCTTGGCAAGATGAGGAGGAAGGGCGAGGCTTGTGATTTAAATCCTTTGTGTCTTGAAGAGTCTCCTCGTTGCCATGGTTCCTGGCAGGCTTTTTTAGGGAACACCCCTGTCCAAAGGTCCATGATCAAAGATGTCATCTGCTTTTTTCAGGCTTTCAATGGTAAACAAGTCTGGAGGTTGGATCCACCATATCTTTCACCTGAGACGCCAAACTTCCAAAATCTAGATGCTACATTAATTTCACTAACTCTACCACAGGAGGGAAATAAGACAGGAAAGAGAGAGGGGGGGAGAGAGAGATGAAGATGGAGAGGGAGAGGGAGGAGGAAAGGGAGGGAGAGGGAGAGAGGGAGGGAGAAAGGAAGGGAGGGAGAGGGAGAGAGGGAGGGAGAGAGCACAATCAGAATACATTGCTCATGTGTGAAGTTAAAAACAAAATAATCAATAAAAATTATATAAACTATAGTATCTTTTCCAGGCAATTGGTATTCAAATAAAGTAAACATGTACTAACCCCTACAAACCATACAGATTCAAGGTAGAAATGCAACATTTGCCCATGCGTGCTATGAAAGCACACTGGCCTCCATAGCAGGTGCCATTTTTGTCCTGGTACCACTGTTGTTTTAATGAGGTTTTCCTGGACTTTCAAAGGCTTTGGCTAAATTGGAACTGACATATATGCTAATTAGATGGTGTTCCTTTTAAAAAATGGTGACTCTGAATACTATTTAGTTCCATTTGTCAGTAATTTCATATCTTCCTCTGTCCCAGTCTGGTGTATTAATCTGGTAACCTGAAATGTTTATCTGCCTGAACTGTGATAACCTGTTTTCCTGTAGTTCATCTGTGTCCTACAGGAGATGAAAATGCCTTTCAGGAGGGGCTTGGGGAACAGTATCAATCTGTATAAAAGGAGAAATTTCCTTGAATAATTTAATGACCAAATGTCATTGGTGGGGATTGGTGAAAATGAATTTTCCTGTCAGCACTGTAAATCACAGTGTGGCCTGCCTTTCATATGTGCAGTTCAAATATCAAATTGAAAGATGTTTGTATACATTTATGCATAATTTTAAAATTTTTGCATTACCCATTAGAGCAAGGAAGAATCTATAACATTTTTGTTTACTTCTCTTTAAAAACAACAACAACAACAACAAACAAAAAACCCCAACCAAACACAAAGCCTCAATAAACTAACTAGCAAAAGAAAGTCCTTGTTTCCAGAACAGCAGATGCTGCCTTTGACCTTGGGATCTAAGGGCAAATCTATTCTTGTTTACATGTCTTGGATTTCTTGGATTTGTCAGCATGAAGACAGCCGTTAGGGTGAAGTAATTCAAGTATATGAGTGATGAAAAGCAAATCAGTCTAAACAGCTGTTGCTGAAGAAATAATGCTTTTGTCTGTTTTCAGTTGACTAGTATGTAGAATTTTAAGAATTAAAAAAACACTTTTAATTGGAAGACTCCTGACCACAGATGTCACAGCCTTGGTGTGTGCCTGTCCATCTGACACGTTGCCTCCCTGTGAGGGCATCGAGTTTCCAGTAGGATGCATTTGTTTTGTTGGGTCCCTTTGTTGTGGTGCTGGGTGAGGAAAGGCAGCCAGTGCTATGCTAGACCAGCTTGCCAGAGGGGACTGCTGATCAGCAAGCTCATTGGTTCTCTCTGGCAGCTTTTCTGCAAGGAAAGTCACATGAAGGCATCAAAGGCTTTGCAAGAAATGAGAGCCAAGTGAGATTGCTCTACAGGAAGTTAGCCCACATGCTGTTCCTAGGTTTGTTGGGAGAGGGGTACTAGCAAGTTTGTGTTTTCTAAGTCGAAAACTAATAAATATACAACACATGATTTTTGCTTTTTTTCCCCATAAATTATGTATTTGAAAAGACAACCTCTTTGCTTTGTTGACCTTGGTCTGGTTATTGAACTCATGGCCTTGGTGTGCTAAGCATGCTCATTACCAATGAGCTGCATCCTCTAGTCCCAAAGGAAACGCTGGTGAGGAGTGCTTACCTTAGAGCAATGCAGAATCAAGAAAGGACTTTATTGTTTATGGGGCTGGCACCAGAAGTCCCTTTCCCATGAAGCGTCATAAGATATCTTCACTGCATTTTCAGCAGAAATGAGCTGACAATAGAGTGGCCACATCGGTCTCTTTGTTTCCATTCACAGGCAGTTTCCCTGTGTGTTTTCTTTTTTACCTTTTTAGTGTAATTTTTCATTTGTGGGACATTATAGTGAATCTCCTCAGTAGTGATTTACTTAATTTTATTAGCCAATTTCTAGGCAAAAGACATCTTAGAGTGTCATCATAGGGATTTTGTTTTATTACTTCTGAGTACTAATTAAAGAACAGGAATGCTACTCTGGCTTGATCAGAAATGGGGACCAATAGACCAGGCAGGTCATCTCCCTCTGGGAATTTTTTTTAAAGCCCTAGCAATTGAGAGTGGCTACAGAGTGAGCAATCCTCCCTATGCGCTGCTGTAGGTGATGGTTGAGGATACTCCCAGCAGCCTTCTTTTAGGACAGGGTTGATGCCCATCAGTTCTGATATAGATTGTCATTCCCTGCAGGGAGGTGGCTAACACTACCTGTCTTCTGAAAGGGACACTTCCAGGAAACTTTATGGAGGTATTAGAACATTTGTTTCCAACAAGGTGACTATAACTTTTTGGGAAATACCTTAATAATCTTTTTAGGGCATATTCACTCATAATTTCTGGTACCATAAGAAGATTTTAGTTCTTTTGGTTGAATCCATTGAAAAGAACATAAAAAACTTAAGGCTAACAAAGAGCTTTAATTAATTAGGTTCTCTTGTCCACAATTTTACTGATCTAGGTGTCCCAGGCAGATGCTTAACGTGTTTATCTAGCAACCAATCACTGAGCTAACTGGCCATAAGAGCTCCGCTGTTTTCCTCCCTTAAAACCTTCTTGATGTTTTTTCAAAAACACTGAATAAGGGCAGTCAGTGTACCCTTTGAAACTAGAACAGCTAAGCCTGCTAATTTATCAGTAAAAGAAAAACAACCCCTCTCTTGCTTTAAGCTGTTTGCATGCTAAATTCTTTTAAAACTCAGATTAGACTTCACCATGCAGAATTCTTGCCCAGCTAGAATATTTTCTATAGAATTATAGAAAATTGTTTGGAACACTCTAAAATAAAAAGGACAAAGCCTTTCTCAACATAAAATTTTATTCCATTCATTTTTGCAGGTAGCGTGTTTTTCTTTGTGCAGCGCTGACCATGGGCCTCACATCTTCATACATGCCAGACAAACATTCTTCCTGAGCTACGCTCTCCTGCCAGCCTTCTTATTTTTAGTTCTGTGCATCTGAAATAAATCTTTGTTCACATCCACTGTCATATTTATAGGTCTGTTGGTAACCTTTGGAGTCCATTCAAATTTAGTATGTGGCATTAATGTTTATAGTATATACACACACACACACACCATATACACTTTATTTTTATTAGCTTTTGAGGTGACTTTTCATGCAGCTCAGGCTTGCCAACAACTTGCTATGGCACTTAATCTGGCCCTGAACTCCTGATCTTCCCCTTTGCCCTGCAAGGGCTAGGACTACACACATATGCCACCATATTCAACTCTGAAGTTAAAATAATGAATATTTATTTTATTTTTAATTATTGTGTATGTGTGTGTGTGTGTGTGTGTGTGTGTGTGTGTGTGTGTGTGTATACTTTAAACGTTAATGTGTGTACACAATCACCCAACTTCCACCTACCTGGTACTCACTCGGTAGAACCAGGCTGGCCTTAAACTCAGAGATCCACCTGCCTCTGCCTCCTGAGTGCTAGGATTAAAGGCATGTGCCTAGCATTCTTCTCCTTTGAGCCATCTCTCTAGCCCCAAAAGCTGTGTTTCTCAACCTGTGGGTCATGATCTCTTTAGGAGTCAATTGACCCTTTCATAGGGGTCACGTGAGACCATTGAAAAATATATTTACATTATGATTCATAACAGTAGCAAAATTACAGTTATGAAAAAGTAGCAATGAAAATAATTTTATAGTTTGTTGTCACAACATAAGAAACTGTATTAAAGAGTTTCAGCATTCAGGGAGATTGAGAACCATTGCCTTAAATTAAAGAAAAAAATTGGCAACTGATATTAATATTCTATTATATATCTATCTCGAATTTAAAGTTCTATACCTAACTCAGTTTCCATCCTAACTTGCATTATCAACTTAATAAACATCTTCTTAGACCTAGAGCATCCTTTAAATTCCTAAACAAGTTAAAATTTAACTGTGAGACTGTAACTATTTAGTCTTCAACCACATCAGAGAACTGTGGCCTAATTGTTTTATTGTTTTGTATTGTATTTATTGTTATAAGAAAAAGAGATTTTTATTGGACTAAGATTGGGAGCTATTGGGGGGGGGGAGATAAATCTTACATTTGAAAAAAAGCAGATAGGAGGGTGAGGGGGAAGAAGTAGGAGGGTGGGACTGGGAGGGGGAGGAGGGGGAGGACTATGATTGAGATGTAACTTGAAGAAATAAATAAATGTTGGGGAAAAAATTAAGAGCTTACAAAAGAAGCTAATGTGTCTCAGAAGTCACCTTTTCAAGTTTTCAACAAATATTTTGCTTCATTGCCGAGAAGAGAAAGACCATAAGCCATGCAAAGAAATGGAGCTCAAAAAATAGTCAGTTCTGAAGCATCTATTCTCCTCTGTTTAATAAGAATGTAGCCAGAAGTTTTAAGGGAGTAGAGGAGATTTACAATACTTCCTCGTGAGAGCTAGATTATTTCAAAGATGAGAACTGACTTTTAAAGTTTTTGCTAGATATTTTTTGGAACTTTCCTATGTTGTTCCAAGATTTTCTCAAAAATTTAAGTGTGCTGTGCTTTGGGAGATGATTTCTTTTCATGCTTGCGTTTTGTGTACTTAGCATGTGTTTAGATTATGCTGTCGTCTATGCCTACATTCCGACTAGGTGCTGAGTAACTGAGACATGCCTCTGAATAACCGTACAGACTGTGTTAGATTATGCTATCGTCTATGCCTACATTCTGACTAGGTGCTGAGTAACTGAGACATGCCTCTGAATAACCGTACAGACTGTGTCTTATGCTGTATATATGTTGTCTTAGAAGGATGTTCTCTGAAGGCATTTCTGTACTTTCAGAAGACCAGGTTCAGGAAATATCAGACACGGGGTCACTCCCTTCCACACTGAGGAGTGATGGGGTGGAGACCCATCTAGTTCAAATCTAAATCTTTTACTTTTTAGTTACTGGATTTTACATATGTAAGGCCCCTGAACCTTAAGAAATGGGCACTTTTGAAGTCTCAGACACAATACTCAGTATAAGAAATACTTTCCCTTACTTTACCACAGGAATCTGGTTGCTGGCATGAAGGAAATCAGCCTCATTGGCATCTTTGCCCTGTGGTGGGTATTCCTAGGTCAAGAGGAAGAGGCTCAAACTGTCATGGAGCAAGATCATCCTGGATGGCACCCACCGCCTCTCAGCACTCACGTGTGCCTGGCGCCTAGCTATGGGGTGGACACAGCGCCAGAATGTTAATGACACCATGAATAGAAAAAGCACAGTCTTGTTGCTGTGCCTTATAGTCTAAATAGCAGAGAGGAATGCAAAGCAGACCCTCTGGAGCTTGTCTCACCAGGTTTTGTGGGGATAAGATGGGTTTTCGCCATCCTTCCTGCCTCTCTGTTCTGGGTACTTCATTCCATGCAGCTATCCATTCTCCTTTCTGCCCAGTTCCTTCCCTTGGTGGGAGGTCTCATATAATGAATATTGTTGTAGGTAAATGGCTGAAACTCTTCTAAGAACCTTTGTGCGATCACTGAAGACTTTTGGAGGCCTCCAGACCATAATAACACCTCTTTGTTTGACACATTTAGCCACTGGTCGGACCTACCTAGATAGCCAGGATGTTGCCATAATTTGCCTTTTCTGTTTCTGTGATAAACACCATGGCCAAAATCAACGTGGGGAAGAAAGGGTTTATTGTAATTTACACTCCCAGGTCACAGAGCAAGGACAAGGACCTCAAGGCATTGATCTGAAGGCAGGAACTGAAGCAGACATCATGTAGAAGTGCTACTTGCTTGCTTGCTCTCTCTGGCTCAGTCAGTTTACTATGCAATCTAGGACTACCCGTCCAGGATCGATTCTGTCTAGGCTGGCCCTTCCCACACTGATTAACAATCAAGACAGCTCACCACAGGCTTGGCTACAGGCCACTCTGGCTGAGGTCACTGTGACTCCCTCAGATGTGTCATGTTGGGGACTGCATCTTGCTGACAACTGAAGCTAACTAGGAGAGATGTATTCCTCCGCTCCCCATGTAAGGGTCAGATGTTCCAGATGTGGAGTGAGGTCTCTGGCACTTCTTGGTAAGGATATTTGCCAGTGGCCCCACATCAACTAAGTTATGAATATTACTGTGCACTTGCCAGCCTCAAACCGAAGCCAAAAGACCTGGGTGTTACTCAGAAGTTGGGATCCTTGCTACAGGTTTCTTCCTTATTAGTTTGGCAGCTAATTCACCTTCCCTGGGGCTTTGATCTTGGGTCAGATATTCTCCTGAGAAGAGATCAAGGATCCATGGTGTCACCCCATTTAAGTGCATCTCTGAGATCATCTTTTAATTATAAAGAGCTCATGATTACATATATAATTCCTATAGCATAGTGTTCATAATGAATATATCACATAAGTAATTATGAACCTGTGAGATATAATTACTTATATATAATTCTCAGTGCATTGGGCAAATCAAAGAAGAAAATGGTAGATGCTCAGGGAGCAAACACTCCAGTGCTGCCTGGACTGTCACTGAGGCAGGGAGATGGAGAGGAGTCCTATGCACGAACCTTTTCTGTGTCTCTGTTTCCTTTGTGGCGTGGGTCAGCTTCATCATTTCTTTTCTCACTTCAGTGGCTTCTTGCCATGCCCAGAACACCTGGACTCACAGGCTCGTGTGAGCTGCCTTTCTTCCCCCTTTTATCCAAAGTGTTTTCATATCCCTTGGTAGCCGTTGCTCCAACTTTCCTGGTCTATTGACTATTCCCCCAAAGTCCACACTTTCTGTCTCTAGGTCTCCACTCATACCATTTGGTCAGCAGGGCACAAATTACATTCATTCACTCGTCAAATCCTGCTGCTCCCATGAGGCTGACTTCATATGCCTCCCCTTTCATATCTCTGCTAATCAGGACCAGTCACTTCATCTTCTCTGTGTCTCACTGTTGGCCCAGTGTGTGTGCCACTATCACCCAGTTAGGCTCTTTCATTCTACTTGTATCTAGTTAGAGCACTCACCCAACCACACATTTCAACAGCTATTTCCTAAAAGCTTTGTTTCTGGAACTTTGCTGGAAAATGGTCGTATAGTGAGAGGAGTGACACTGAAATGGTGTCTGTTTTCTGTCACCTACCGTGTTCAGATAGAGATCGATATTGATAGACAACATAAGAAGTTTACTGAGGTGTGTGTGTGTGTGTGTGTGTGTGTGTGTGTGTGTGTGTGTGTGTGAGAGAGAGAGAGAGAGAGAGAGAGAGAGAGAGAGAGAGAGAGCGAGCGAGCTGTGGTTCAAACCCAGAGCCTTGCACATGTTAGGCCAACTCTCTACCACTGAGTTATAGCTCCAACCTTTAGACACACAGAGCTAAAACTGCACCTGTGGTATGAACAAGAAAGACAGATGTACAACTCTATTTAGTCTGCTTGATGTTAATAGGAGTGTTTTGTTTGGTAGGGAAGACAATAGGATAAACCACCTATGACTTATGGCTACATTTAAATTGGGTACATGTTCATGTTTGTTTGTTTACCCAAAACTGGGTATGGGCACTCCTGATGCCCAGTACCTGTGAATATGATACTTAGAAATAGAGATTTTTTTTTTACATATAACAAAATTAAGACAAGAGCGACTTGATTGAAGTCCTACTCCACTGTGGCGCATATCTAATAAGAGGGGACATAGGGGAACAAGCCTGTGAGGATAGGAACAGAGATTGAGCATTAGCCAAAGGTTGACAAGACATGGCAGCCAACAGAAGTTAGGAGACAGGAGCTGTTTATTCTGTAGGACCTTGAGAAGTAACCAATCCTGGTAACACCTGAGTGTCAGATGTCCAGCTTCCAGAACCGTAGGGAAGAAAATGTCTATGTTTTAGGCCTACTAGGCTGAGGTGCTTGGTAGCTCCCAGAGGCTACAACGCTCTCCCAGAGGGGAATACACATGACCGACTAGCACCTCAGGGCACTCACATGCGGGTCAGTGAGAGAATGAAAGGGAGAAAGAACAGGTAGGGCACTGTGTCTGCTCTCCTCTGTGGCCAGAGACCAGGATGACCTCAGGCTATTTACTAGTAAGAGTGATGTGGATTCACCTTGAACAGCAGTTGGGGAGGCTGATGAAATGACTTAATTAATTGCCCAGGGACTGTGTCTTTATAAATAAAGCTGTGTTTTTGTCACTGGGGCTAGTGAGGGGTTAACTAGACTGAATCGTTAAATGTTGAAATAACAGCAAGTCTTTTACTTCCCTTTCAAAGCAGGGTCTTCATTGTCTCATGTCTGTGCTGTCTCTTCTGAGGTAACATGAGACTGCCCCTCTGGTCTGCTGGCTCACTTCAAGCTTGCGTCAGTTATGGCTATGACAAAAATGTCTGACAAAAGCAACTTAAAGACGGGTTTATTTGGGCTCAGTTTGAGGATAGAGTGTTGGGTGGCGGAGAGATGTTATGTATGGCAGCAGGTATTGCTGATCTCATTGCATCCACAGTCAGAAAGAAGAGCGCAATCCATGCTGTCCTTAGCTCACTTTTTCCCCGTTTCTTCAGTCTAGCGCTCAGTCCTGTGACACAGCTGGCTGGGTCTTCCTCTCGCCCTTAAACCAATCTAGAAAATTCCTTACAGACACGACCCAAGGTTTGTCCCTTACATAATTTTAGATCATATCAAGTTGACAGTAAATTTTAACCACCACAAAGGTTTGGGAACAATTAAAGTTTTGTTGTCAGGGTTGTTAAAATTGTGCTAATTTTATATTTTCAGAGTATTTTCCAGGTGTTCTCTTACTCCTGGTATTAAAGGGGCTTGGATTTATAAGGAGACCTGAATTAAAAATCCAGGGTGTCCTGTCACAGCGAAAGTTACGTAGGATAGAGCACTGCTTGCTTCTGCTTGAAGACCCTTCTTGTTCTCTCTCCTGGGTGCCTTTCACTCTGGCTTCAGGCAACACCACTGCTGGAAAGTATTGTGACCCCTAAGGTCTCACTGCGCCTCATTATGCGGAGTGTGGTTGGGCGAAGTCTCCTAGAGTAGACCGTGGGTTCCCCGGAGGACACGTAGCCAGATACCCAGTGGGCATCCAGGAGCTGTTTCTTGAATGGGAGGATGAAGAGATGAGTGAGCAAGGTTTCCAGAGCTGACGGAGGTCAGGAGTTCTTGATCTTTTAGCAGCTAGTCACTTCCCGTTTCAGTGTTTTCTTCTTCTGGGGTGTGTGTCTGTGTGTACAAGTGCACACTTAAACATTCAAGCATTTGCACGTGTGGAGGTTGAAGGTCAGCCTTAGGTGTTCACCCACCTGTCTCTACCTCACCAGCACTGAGATTTTTAAAAAATTCACCCCCTGACTTGGGTTTTTGTTTTTTTGTTTTTTAATGTGGATTCAGGGGATCAATGCCAGGCCCTGTGCTTGTGCAGCAAACTCTTTATCAACTGATCCCCCACCTCAGCCTGAGTTAGACATTTCAAGGCCCTCTTCTTGAGACTACTGTTTAGCGATAATGGCCAAGGTTGGGGTTGTTGCCATGGAGGCAGGCCAGCATGATCACTGTAGCTCAGCTTAGGCTATGATTGAAGTAAATGCTCTCCTAACCCTGAAACTCTGTGTGATCCAGGAAGTCATTCTTTAGGAATGTGGCTGTTAAGTGCCTGTAGCCACAGGGACAAAGCAGTCCCCACCTCTGCAGAATGAACTACACTTTTCAGTTTTCATCCACTATCTTTGAGCATCCTGTGATCCCACATCCAACATCCATGGGACTAGAGTATCCATGACAGAACTCTGGTTGTCCTTCTGCTTTCATAATTCTTCAGCCTCCACCTTCCTCTTCTCTGTACCCACAATCCCCATGGAGCCTCACACCCGTCTAACACTGTTCTATGATCAGAGGTTAGCATGCTAGAAGAACACATCTGTCGGGGCACAGCCCAAAACAAAGAGGGAAGATCATCTTTGAGCAGCTAATTAATGCAGTATATTAACTCTGATTTTAAAGAACTGATGTATTTTCAGAGAGAGCTTCCATTATTCTTATTCTCAAGGTCAGGCAACTAGGATTCTAGCTCATAATGTGACAGGTCTGCCCCTTTACTGTATGTATCTGCCATGTTTTTCTCTTATGTGTTTCTTTCACTTCTCATCAAAGCTGGAATCTTACTTTAGGGAGACAGAGCCATAAGCTTGCTGTGTCACAATACATTCATTTATTTTCAATCAGAAGTGAACTTTGTACTGTTAAGTTTATTATAAGTGAAGTTATCACTGAATATTTTTACTTGCAAGAGTATTTCTTGTTGAATATCCAACACCTGTGGGAGGAGCTTGGGGTTTGCTTTCTTCAGTGGCAGGAAAGGCAAACAGAAGCCATCTCCAGAAGCCCTCTGCTGCTGGTGCCATTATTGTCCATCACTGTTACATGCTCAACCTCCTAATCAGTGCAATGAGCACCTTGAAGTTAGGGATCTGTGTGGTGGGGTCAGTGATAGCATTTAATAGCAAAGAGACCTTGGAATAGCAAAAGCTTGGACTTTAAGGTAAAAGATTTACATAAGATGTGACATATCCTTGGGAACCTGCCAAGGAAGGATGACTTTTTTGATCATATAGACTTTGGGAGGGGACATGCCCTGAGGAGCCCGGCCCTGAGATCCATGACAACAGACCACACAATCTCCGAGGACCGCCTGCTGCTCCTTGTGCCTCTACAAGAAAAACTATGGAGGGACATTGCCCAGGGGAATGACTTGGAAGCATGCAAAAGCTTCTGCTGAAAATCATGTTGCCAATTCATTACGACATGTGAAGATATTTAAGTTAAGATTCATGTGGACAGAGAGCCTCTCTGTCCTCCTCCTGCCTTACCTCCTCTTCATCTGGCAGAGAAACTCTCACAGTCTCACCTGGAGGCTTCACCCTCTTGTATCAACTCGTTAAGGGTCTGGGGACAGATTCTCCCTGGTATTCTGGACAGAACACTGAAGCAAGACCCTTGCTGGCCTAAAGCATCTGAATGGTGAGCCTAAGAAACTTTTCATCTGGTAAATAATCGGCCTCTAAGACCACAAAGGCAATTCCTGCTTGATAAACTGCCTCTTGATCTGAGGAACGAAATTCAGAGACTTTAAGACTGAAAGATTAGATGAAGACCAGCCATTCATAAGGATCCACACTCAGAGGAAAATATCCTTTTAAGAAAAGTTTAGGTTAATGTTAAATGGTTGTTTTGTAGGTATTAAGAAGTTTTAAGTACTAGGTTTTAGAGTTAGGGTTTGGGTTTTAGGATTTAGGAACGTTATAGGCAATTGTTAGATAATTGTTAAGTATTAATAAATATATGCTTGATAAATAAATATTTACTGTTACAGATCTGTTACTTCCTTCATCCTTTTTGCTCTGTGAGTCTAGCTATGTTTAATTCTAGCTTTGCTGTTGTTGCTAAAACTGGAAATTAACAAACAATTCTAAAAATGACAGATAAATTCTTAAAAATTGAGCACATGGGATGTTTAAAGGCCATATTCCTGGTTTTGAGTTTATAAACTGCCTCCTGGTAAAATTTACTGAGTTGCCTTTTTTAAACCTCCATATTTTGGTCATACCATATACACAGTTGCATGCCTACCATATAACCTCATTTTGACCTGGAGTTACCTTTAGGGACAGAAAGGCATCTCAGTGTCACAGGCTCTGCCCTTCTCCCACAGCCCAGAGGGCTGAGGTTTGACTTGGATGGATGGGTGTCCCATGCTGGAGTCCCATTCATTCTTGAAGGCGCTACAAATATGTTAACAGCTGAAACACTTCCCATTTATGCCAATACATCT
This sequence comes from Lophiomys imhausi, assembly GCA_907164525.1. NCBI lineage: Eukaryota > Metazoa > Chordata > Mammalia > Rodentia > Muridae > Lophiomys > Lophiomys imhausi. The sequence goes on along the minus strand of CAJQZJ010033087.1, from coordinate 4,576,941 downwards.
GTAAAAGTGTACATGGCTAAGCATTTCAAAAAAATTACTCATTTTTTGAGATTATAGAATAATTCTACTATTACCCCCTTTCCTTCCCTCCCTCCAAACTCTCCCATATACTTCTTGCTCTCTTTCAAATTCATGGCCTATTTTATCATGACTTGTTACATGCACACACACACACACACACACACACACACACACACACACACACATTCCTGAAAACATAAATACAACCTCTTCAATCAGAAACTACACCCATAAAGTCTCACCAACCTGACTGTCTAAACATGCTGACAAGGACGACAGTAGACACCCTAAAGTAGACAGTGGAAAGCCCTCAACCTACACAAAGAACTGCAGGCAACTAAAGACGGCTGAGAGCAGGTGAAATAGACTATCCAACAGCAAACAGTCAGCCCTGAAAGCATGCATGCAAATGACACGTTATACATGGCTGAGCATTTGCTTGTCTGAACGAAGTGCACAGGAGCTCCTGATGAAACAATCAGTATCAAGAATGGATTCTGTTCTCTGATTTCTTTTAAAAGTATATCATTTGTTACAGTGTTCTGCCAACTGCTGACTGTGCTGTCATTTTTTATGTTGTTCCACTAAGAAAGCCTGTTGAAAACACACAAATGCTGTGGAACAACACCAGGACAGCCGACACAGTTCTTACTTCTGGGTCAGCTGGTGTTGGGACATGCTTGTGTGTGGGAGGGGATTGCTGAAAGGAGAGATGTCGTTGAAGGGGACGGGCATGGAACGGACTCCAGCTTCATTTCCTTCTTTCAGCCTCGCACAGATTATTAACCTTTTCTGAGCATCAGTTTTCTCATCTGGAGACGATGGGCAACATGCCTGTGCCTCTTGTGTTTAGGGAGTTGAAACAGATATGTGCATGGAGCCCTTTGTGTGCAATCGGGCTCACTCCTGATCTTGCTTCGTCTTCTCTTGTTTCTGTGAAGTTTGCAGAGGAGATCCAGTTCACAGATGAGTCAGCGAATGATAATAATGGCATGCTAATATTTATCCAGTTAAGCACTTTGCACAGAACTATTTGTACCATGTTTGTATAATCAGAAGAAATGGTTCTCATCATACGTGATGATGTGAACTTTCCTTTCTAGGCTCCAGGTAATAAGATATGGGTGAGAAAAGGTCTCTGTGTTGAAAAAAATACATATAAAAACTTTTTCTGGAATTTGTTGTGTGCTTTTTATTTGTGAATAGAGTTTGCAATTTATCTTTTTATTAGTTGCTTACCACAAGAATTTTAATGAGTGGAAATAGTGGGTGAAAATTGGCATCTGAGAACCACTTTCTGTTTAAGCTGACAAGATATTTATGTTTGGAGAAACAGATTTGGATCTGAACTGACTGGGTAATACAAATGTTTCAGAAGGGCTCACTGTGTTCCTGGGAGAAAATAGATAATTGGATATTTTATGCACTGGTTGGTGGAAACCCTTCTGAAGAATGTGGCATTTGTATCCTGCTCTGCTTAGCAACATGGCACAGTACTAGTGGACTTTACTACTATCTGGACATGGGGTTGTGATTATGATAAGTGGAAAGAAAACATTATTGAAATATTAAATGAATATCTAACAAGATATTGCTGAACAATGGTGTGGGGCAAGAAAAGAGCTGAGGAAATTTCATGGAGAAAACTGAAAGAATTAAATGAAACTCTTCATTTTTCAACTCGCTTTCCCCCTGTTTGATACAGAGTGTCTCTAGTCTAGGCTGGCCTTGAATTCAAGCCTCCTGTATTAGCATCCCATGTGTTGAGATTATAGGCATTCATTACCATGTCTAGCTAGGGTCTACCTTAGAAAGACCTCTCGCCTCCTTATAGAATGTTTAACAATCCCCTTTATATTCTTATTGCCTTTTGTTTACTGTGTGTGTGGAGTGTGGGTATGAGTGCGTGTACACACATGTACCCGTGAGTGCTGTACCTCATGTGTGGAGGTCATACAACAACTCACAGGAGTCAGCTTTCTTCTTCTATTGTGTAGATCCCAGAGACTGCACTCAGGTCTTCAGGCTTGGCAGTAAGCACCCTTACCTACTGGGCTGTCTTATAGGTGTCCTTCGTATTCTTAACAGCATTGGAGACAGACTGCAAGAATCATTTGTTTGGATGGATTACCTACCAGCATCAATTGTAGTGCCAATAGATGGGATTTCACTAAATACAGTGAAGAACTTTTTAAAGCACAGTGACACTGATGAACAAACACATTGTCCCTTAGCTGCAGCGATGACATCATCTCATGGCGTGCAGCCTCTGGTAAACTCCACTGTACAATTGTGGGGGTAAGAGTGAAAATGGCATGTTGGTGTCATACTATTAATATATCAAAAGGGCCCCAGACACTCAGAGAACCTCAGACCTCTCTGAGGACTGCCTAGTGGCCTATATTCAAGGTGGAGAGGTCATGCTGATTCTGTCCTTCAGGGAGCTGTTGCTCCTCTCTCCAGGAAGAATGACATTGTTCACAGGGTTAGAGATAAAGGAGGCTGGATGTCACAGGGGGCTTGTGGTCTGGATTTGTTACTACAGGAGCATCCCAAGAAGAAATACAGCAACAGAAACATTTCATTTGTTGTCATTTTGTAACTATTTTTGCACAGTTTAGGTTAGATCTGAGTCAAACAGAGAGAGTGGATGTATTTGAATCAAACTGTGTAAGGAACTTCTGGCTTGCTGTAGTCGCCAAACATGGATGTGTGTGCAGCGCCTAAACTGGGTAATACTTGAGAAGAGCTGTTCCCTCAAGCTCCTGGCTTGCTTGGCTAGGGCGAATACGATGAAAAGCCTGCCGTGACTTCTGGTTTTCATAGCTGGTCTCAGAGCAGCAATAGTGCAAAGCCGATTAGCACCTTGCTGTCATTAGCCCACTTCACCCAATACACTTAACAGAAAAGAATGAAATATAAAAAAGGAGAAGGAAACAGGTAAAGGGTGATTTTATTTTTATTGTATGTGTATGGATGTTTCACCTGCATATATGTTTGTGTACCTTTGGTGTGTCTGGTGCCTGCCGGGGGCAGAAGAGGCTGTCAAATTCATTCCATCTAGAGTTATGGATGGTTCTGAGCCACCATACTCGTGCTAGGAACCAAATTAGTGTCTTCTGCAAGAGCAGCTTGGGTTCTTAATTCCAAACCATCTCCCCACCCCCACAAGTGTTCTTTGTAAAGTTAGCTTCTGATAGTGGCCACAAATCCCTTTAAATATTTTCCTAAGACTCACACTGGAGAAGCCTCCTTAAAGCATGAAGGTGGCTGCTAACTGTCCTCTGGGCTGGCTTCTGCCAAATTGGACTAGTCAGTTCCTATCACTGTTGACTAAGACCCCCTCCACCAGGACAGCAAAGCACACATTGTCTTATACGCCAGTCAGCATTGCTGGCAATCACCACCTCTCTGAACACTGGGGAGTCTATTTCCACTGGTAGTCTGTCTTTTCAGTTTCCTGTGGCTTTAGGTTTTTTCATTTCACCCTTCCATGAAAATACATTTGAATGAGAAACTTAGCATCTAAATGGTTTTTTTGGGGGGGGGTGGGGGTGGGGGGTGTCATTGTTTAGAATGAGTCCAGGTGTTCAAAAGCTTCACCATTTAGTCACCCAAAGGAAAGACCAAAGCAATTGAGTTGCTTAATTCTCTTATTTTCAATCTAGCAACAAGTAAATTTGCCCAACATCAGAAACCCCTGGGGTCTACAATTTGTTTCCTTATTTCTCTTGCTTCCCACCTTTCTTTGCAGGTCCATGATCTTAAAGCTGGAGAAAGAATTCCACACATATTTCCAGACATAACATTCTTTTGAGTGGGCAAATAATGCCTCAGGTTGTCAGATGTCCTTGTCTGCCTTGTATGGCTTTTCTTTTATGGTATGGTTGAAGAGAAAGGATGAGAATTGAATAATGTGCCCTGTGTAACCAGCACATCAAATCCAGTTTGTACTTTAGCTCGGCATGTTCCATCTGCTGGGATTCTACTATTTGCTAACCTTGGTCTGGAGTCACTTTCTCATCTCCACCTTGCCCATGGCCCCATCCTCTGAGTCTCATCATCTGGACTCCTCCATTTACACAGTCAATCTTTCATGCCATTGGCACCTGTCAACCTAACAGCAGGTGCTCCTCTGACCTTACTCAGTTCTCCTCAGTCTGGGATTATGTCACGCTCCTGAAGACATCCCAGGCAGAGTACCTTTGTTCTATCCGTTCACATCTCACTCCCATCTCCTTCTAGAGTGTGATCCCACATGATGCAGTTTGCCCACCTTCCTTTCAGGACCATCCACAACTGATGTGGACGCCAGGATGGGCTTCCCTTCCAGCTGTCTGCATACATCCACTGCACACTCTGGTATAGTGTTCCTTGCCATAGGCTGTCATCATAACTCCCCCCCATTTGCAAGGAAGGCATTGGCTCCCTTCTGAGGAAGCAGACTAGTAGTGATGCCTTTCTTATGACACCCAGAAGCTCACATAAAAACCATGCAGAGCATTTACCCACACATGCTAGCTTCCAGAGAGCTTTATGACAAGAGTGAAATTGTGTGTTTGACATACTGGAGATATGAGGAAGGAAATGTGTGAGCTGAAAAAATACGTTCCGAGGTCTAAATTGAACATTTGAAGGTTATGTCCTGTAATGCCAAGCATCCTTTTTTTTTTTTCTTTTTATTTCTTTTTTTTTTTGGCTTTTTTTTCCTTTATTTTTTATTTCTTCAAGTTACATCTCAATTGCAGTCCCCTCCCTATTCCCCCTCCAGTCCCACCCTCCCACCCTCAACCCCGCATCCTCTTCCCTTTTTCTTTTAAGTTTAAGGTATATCTTATTTCCCCCTACAGTTTCCCCTTTCAGTCCAACAAATGGCTCTTTCTCTTATAATAACAAACACAATACAGTACAACAGAGTTGATTAGGCCACAGTTATGAGGGTTATATGGCTTAACGTACATTCCCAATGACCAGTCCATATGTATTTGGCCCCTGACTTTAACATTCTACTATCTAAACATCTCCATGAGTTTAAAGGTCTATATCTGACTCAACATTCATACTAACTCGCAACACAATTTTAAAAGTATCTTCTTAGATCTATAACACTCTCTTGACTCCTAAACAACTCAAAAGTAAATTATGAGACTCTAGCTATCTGTTCTTCAACCACCTCAGAGGCCTGAGAGGGATAAATATATCTGATTTTATAGGAAGTACAGGGCCTGCAGCTTCCCAAACTAAGAAATGACATACCAGTGGCTGCCTGGACAGTTCCCATTTTCTCTCCATACATTACAGCATCGATCTTCAGCCGTTTGGCCCCGTTTCTCTGACAGACATTGATTGTAGAGCAGGGGTTATGAAGGACTTACCTACCCTGTCTTGGCAGAGCTAGGCTGTTGACTTACCTGCTTCCAGGTTTTGTCCTTTTTTGGACAGCATTCTGTCTACAGTTGGGGCAAGGGGCTTTTCCTACCAAGAGATAGGCTTGAGACTAATTCAATCATCTCCCACTGGAGATTCTTCGATGCTCATCTTCTACTTGGAGGAGAATAGGGGGTGCTGTCAGGAGTTGACATGTCTTGATATAAAAAAATCTAAAGTTACGAAAACATCTTTGAATGCCATATTCTGCAGATCTCTTGAGGTTTTTGAAGAGGCCCTATCTATCTCTTATATTAGGGTAAGCAGATGTTGCTTGTCTCTTGCCGGTTTATTTCTGATTAGCTTAGAAAGTAACCATAATAGGCTATCATAGTACCTAACTGAATGACCAATTTGCATAACCATTAGTTTGCATTTCTTAATTATCCTAAACAGTTTGTGACAATTAGTAGTAAAAGGTCGAAACATTACAATCATTTTTTTTCTTTACCTCCTAAACCTTCCATTCCATTTCTCTGGGGTGGGGTGTCCTTATATAACAGTCCCTCATGTCAGCTGAGAGGTCGTATGAAGGCCAAGAGCCTGTTCATTCATTGGGAATCTACGAAGCAGTACCATCAGTGAAAAGTGTCTCATTGCCCGGGAGAGAGAACTACTAAACAAACAAACCAATAAGCATACAATAGATAAAAAAGACTAAAAAATAGAAAAAATATAACTAATATATAAAAAATAGATAAAGAATAAAAATTAAAAATAAGACGTCTATGTCCAAGTTCCCTTTGGTGTGTTAGTTGTAGTATTGATACCTTCTACTATATAGCTAAAATGCTACTATAAGTGAATAGATGCCATATGTGTCCTTCTGAGTCTGGGTTAGCTCACTCAGGATGAGCTTTTCTAGTTCCATCCATTTGGCTGCAAATTGCATAATTTCATTGTTCCTGATAGCTGAATAATATTCCATTGTATAGATGTACCACAGTTTTTTGACCCATTCTTCGGTTGAGGGACATCTGGGTTGTTTTCAGTTTCTAGCTATTACAAATAAGGCTGCTATAAACATAGACGAGGAAACTTCCTTATGATTCCGTGAAGAGGCATTTGGGTGTATACCCAGAAGTGGTATGGCTGGGTCCTGAGGCAGAGCTATACCAAGTTTTTAAAGATATCGCCAGACTGACCTCCATAGTGGTTGCACAAGCCTGCATTCCCACCAGCAATGGAGTAGGGTACCCCTTTCTCCATACCCTCGCCAGCATGTGCTGTCATTTGAGTTTTTGATCTTAGCCATTCTGACAGGTGTGAGATGGAATCTCAGAGTCGTCTTGAGTTGCATTTCTCTAATGATTAAGAATGTTGAGCATGGTGTCTCTCAGCCATTAGGGATTCCTCCTTTGTGAATTCTCTATTTAGCTCTGTCCCCCATTTTTTGATTGGATTATTTGGTTTCTTGGCATTTAATTTCTTGAGTTCTTTGTAGATTTTGGATATTAGCCCTCTGTCAGATGTGGGGTTGGTGAAGATTTTCTCTCAGTCTGTAGGCTGCTGTTTTGTTCGAATGACAGTGTCCTTTGCCTTACAGAAGCTTTTCAGTTTCATGAGGTCCCACTTATTGATTGTTTGTCTTAGGTCCTGAGCTGTTGGTGTTCTGTTCAGGAAGTTGTCGCCTGTGCCAATCATTTCGAGGGTTTCTCCCACTTTTTCTTCTAGTAGATTTAGTGTGACCGGCCTTATGTTAAGGTCTTTGATCCACTTGGACTTAATTTTTGTACAGGGTGATAAGTATGGGTGTAACTTCATTCTTTTACAAATGAACATCCAGTTGGACCAGCACCATTTGTTGAAGATGCTGTCCTTCTTCCATTGTGCCATTTTGGCTTCTTTGTCAAAAATTATGTGATCATAAGTGTGTGGGTCTATTTCTGGATCTTCAATTTGATTCCATTGATCTATTGTTCTGTTTCTATACCAATACCATGCTGTTTTTACAACTATTGCTCTGTAGTACAGCTTGAAATCTGGGATGGTAATACCTCCAGATGTTTTTTTTTTGTTGTTTTTTTTTTTTGTACAGGATTGATTTAGCTATTCTGGGCTTTTTGTTGTTCCATATGAAATTGAGGCTAGCTCTTTCCAAGTCTATAAAAAATTGTGTTGGTATTTTGATAGGAATTGCATTGAATCTATATATTGCTTTTGGTAGGATGGCCATTTTTATTATGTTGATCCTACCTATCCATGAGCATGGAAGATCTTTCCATCTTCTAAAGGCCTCTTCCATTTCTTTCTTCAAGGGCTTGAAGTTCTTGTTGTACAGGTCCTTTACTTGCTTGGTTAGAGTTACCCCCAGGTATTTTATGTTGTTTGCGGCTATTGTGAAGGGGGTTGTTTCCCTTATTTCTTCCTCAGCCCATTTGTTTGCTGTATAAAGAAGGGCTTCTGATTTTTTTGAATTAATTTTGTATCCAGCCACTTTGCTGAAGGTGTTTATCAGCTGTAAGAGTTCTCTGGTGGAATTTTTGGGGTCGCTTATGTATACTATCATATCATCTGCAAATAGGGATAATTTGACTTCTTTGTTTCCGATGTTTATGCCCTTTATGTCCTTTAGTTGTCTTGTTGCTCTAGCAAGAACTTCAAGTACTATATTGAAGAGATATGTTGAAAGTGGACATCCTTGTCTTGTCCCTGAGTTTAAAGGAAATGCTTCAAGTTTCTCTCCATTTATTTTGATGTTGGCCACTGGCCTGCTGTATATTGCCTTTATTATTCCTAGGTACGGCCCATGTATGCCCGTTCTCTCCAGAACTTTTAGCATGAAGGGGTGTTGGATTTTGTCAAATGCTTTTTCTGCATCTAGCGAGATTATCATGTGGTTTTTTTCTTTCGTCTTGTTTATGTGGTGAATGATGGTGATAGACTTTCGTATGTTGAACCATCCCTGCATCCCTGGGATGAAGCCTACTTGATCATGGTGTATGATAATTTTGATGTGTTCTTGAATTCGGTTTGCTAGTATTTTATTAAGTATTTTTGCATCTATGTTCATGAGGGAGTTTGGTCTGAAGTTCTCTTTCTTTGTTGGGTCTTTGTGTGGTTTAGGAATCAGGGTGATTGTGGCCTCGTAGAATGAGTTTGGCAATGTTCTTTCAGATTCTATTTTGTGAAAGAGTTTGAAAAGTATTGGTGTTAGCTCCTCTTTGAAGGTCCGGTAGAATTCCGTGCTAAAGCCATCTGGCCCTGGGCTTTTTTTGGTTGGGAGATTTTTAATGGCTGTTTCTATTTCCTTATGGGTTATAGGGCTGTTTAATCTGTTTATCTGATCTTGATTTAGCTTCGGTAGGTGGAATCTATCAAGAAAATTGTCCATTTCACTTAGGTTTTCAAATGTGGTAGAGTATAGATTTTTAAAGTAGGATCCAAATATTCTCTGGATTTCCTCAATGTCTGTTGTTATCTCTCCCTTTTCATTTCTGATTTTGTTTATTTGTGTTTTCTCCCTCTGTCTTTTAGTTAATTTGGATAAGGGTCTGTCTATTTTGTTGATTTTCTCGAAGAACCAACTCTTGGTTTCATTGATTCTTTGTACAGTTCTTTTTGTTTCTAAGTTGTTGATTTCAGCCCTAAGTTTGATGATCTCCTGCCTTCTGCTCCTCTTGGGCGTGTTTGCTTCTTTTTTTTCCAATTCACCCAGTTTAGCTGTTAATTCGCTAATATGAGCTGTCACAATTTTCTTTTTGAAGGCACTTAGTGCTATGAACTTTCCTCGTAGCACAGCTTTCATTGTATCCCATAGGTTTGGGTATGTTGTGTCTTCATTTTCGTTGGATTTTAAGAAGTCTTTGATTTCCTTCTTTATTTCTTCCCTGACCCAGTGGTCCTCTAGTAAAGAGTTGTTCAATTTCCATGTGAGTGTAGACTTTCTGTTGATTCTTTTGCTATTGAAGTCCAGCTTTATTCCATGGTGATCTGATAAGATACAAGGGGTTATTTCAATTTTCTTGTATCTGTTGAGGCTATCTTTGTGTCCAACTATATGGTCGATTTTGGAGAAGGTTCCATGAGGTGCTGAGAAGAAGGTGTATTCTTTTGTGTTTGGGTGAAACGTTCTGTAGATATCTGTTAGGTCCATTTGGTTCATGATCTCTTTTAGACTCATTATTTCTCTGTTTGGCTTCTGTCTTGATGATCTGTCCATAGTTGTGAGTGGGGTGTTGAAGTCTCCCACTATTAACGTGTTTGGATCAATGTGCGATTTAAGTTTTAGAAGTGTTTCTTTTATAAATGTAGTTTTCTTTGTATTTGGGGCATAGATGTTCAATATTGAGATGACCTCTTGGTGGATATTTCCTTTAATGAGTATGCAATGCCCTTCTCTGTCTTTTTTTATTAACCTCAATTGGAAGTCTATTTTGTTTGATATTAGGGTGGCTCCTCCAGCTTGTTTCCTGGGTCCATTTTCTTGGAAAACCTTTCCCAGCCCTTTACTCTGAGGCAGTGTTTATCCTCAATAGTGACGTGTGTTTCTTGTGTACAGCAAAAAGATGGGTCTTGTTTACGGATCCAGTCTGTAAGTCTGTGTCTTTTTATTGGCGAGTTGTGTCCATTGATGTTGATGGATATTAGTGACCAGGGGTTGTTATTTCCCGTTATTTTGGTTTAGCTGGCTGGCTTGTGTTTCTCTTTTGTTTAGTTGCTGTGGAGGTTTCTATTTCCTCTGTTTTCTTGGGTGTAGTTATCTTCTCTGGGTTGGAATTTTCCTTCTAGGATCTTCTGTAGGGCTGGGTTTGTGAGGAGATATTGTTTGAATTTGATTTTGTCATGGAATATCTTGTTTTCTCCTTCTATGTTGATAGAGAGTTTTGCTGGGTATAGTAGTCTGGCTGGGCACCTACGCTCTCTCAGAACTTGTAGGATATCTGGCCAGGCCCTTCTAGCTTTTAAAGTTTCTGAGGAGAAGTCAGGTGTGATTCTGATGGGTCTGCCATTGTATGTGATTTGGCCTTTTTCTCTTACAGCTTTTAATATCCTTTCTTTGTTCTCTACATTTGGAGTTTCTATTATTATGTGGGGAGAGGAGTTTCTTTTCTGATCTAATCTGTTTGGTGTTCTGTAAGCCTCTTGGATTTTTTACTGGCATCTCTTTCTTTAGGTTTGGGAAGTTTTCTTCTATGATTTTGTTGAAGATATTTCCTGGACCATGGAGTCGGGAGTCTTCTCTTTCCTCTATGCCTATAATTCTTAGGTTCCGTCTTTTCATTGAGTCCTTGATTTCTTGGATGTTTTGGGTGAGAGATTTTTTAGCTTTCTCATTTTCTTTGGATGTTGTACTGATTTCTTCCATCGAATCTTCCATGCCTGAGATCCTGTCTTCCATCTCTTGCATTGTATTTTTCATACTCACATCTGTAGTTCCTGTTCTCTTCTCTTGATTCTCCATTTCCTCTTTTAACTCTGAGTGTTTTCTTTATTGTTTCCATTTCTATTTTCATGTCTTGAATGGTAGTGTTCGTTTTGTACATTTCTTTCTCCAGTTTGCTTGTTTTTGTCTGGAGATCTTTCATTGCTTTATCCTTTTCCTGTTCAAGCTGGGTCACCTTGGCTTGGAGCTCTTTAATGATGTTATCCATTGTTTTGACTTGTAATATTGTGGCTTCTTTGAATTCCTTCATAGTTTTAAGTTCTTCTTGAAGGGACTTTATCACTTTCCATACTGTAGAATTTTCATCATTTTCATGTGTTTCAGTTGTGGTGAGGTGGTTCGGGCTGGACGGAATAGTGTTGCTTTCTTTTGTGGGAGACATTTCGCTCTGGTTTTTTTTTTTTTTTTTTGTCTCTGTCCTCTGGCCATGTGGAATTTGCTGTCTTCTGGACTTGGGTCCAATGTGGGCACTGTGGTGTTGGATTCAAGTTGCCTTACTCCACCCCTATAAGGTGAGTCATTCAGTCCCGCCTCCCAGGTGGGTACCTAATTAATTCAGGTGGCGGGGCTGTTTACAAGTAAGCTCTGATTCCCTGCCGGAAGGGCTTGTACTAGCACATAAGACTAGTTTTCCCGGGGTTGGTTCCTGTAGCGGGTAAGTCTGCAGTTCAGGTGCAGTAGCCTTGCTGCTCCCGCTGCTTGGAAACTGGCCGGTGATGTCACAGACTGCAATCTGTGGTCTAAAGGCACTTTGCAGGGGATCTCCTGCTCACTTCCAAGGGTTGCAGCCTTTTGCTAGATAATTGGATCGGATCCTCTGTGTGAGACCTGGGAGTGCCCAGCAGGATGGGGATTATCTCTGCGTGGTTTCTGAATCTGCCTGGCTGGGTATTAGGTTGGAACTTACCGGGATTTCTCCTTTTGGGGGGATGGGTTATCCCGATTCCCGGGTCCAGAGGCTTCCTAGTGTGTCCGAGATTCGGAAGTGGCATCCTGCCCAGGCATCTTCCGTGGTCCCTGTGTAGCCGGGTGAGATTTAGAAGGTGTCGTGCCATTTTTACAGCGTCCTGGAACACTTGCCGCCTTGTGATTGTTGACCCCGAAATCAAAATACGTCTGCACTGGCTGCCACCATCTTGGATCCCCCTGCTAAGCATTCTTAAGGACAAGGATTTAGTGATATAATATGAATATTTTGAAATGTTATATATTTCTATGCATTTTATATACTTAGAAAAAGATGGATTTTCCCTTTCACTTATGCTGTTCATGGACACTGATATCTGTTAAAAAATTATATGGCTAATTAAACTATATATCCAGTATTTATATTATTGTTAATTTGTTCGTCAGCCTTTAATCCTTATTCCGCCATTAAGCAGACATTATAAATGAGTACACACAGATACCGCATGGATTTTAACAAGCCTTGGCCTGAGTTGTGCATTCCTAGCCCATCTAAGCTAGCTCTTAATTCTATTACCCAAATATGACCCCATATATACATACGTCCCCTTGGACTGCCATTCTCCACGATATGCCGATGTTCCTGGCCATGTGGAATGAGGTTCTTTTTTCTAACCCATGGTGTGTGTCCTCCTTCCTGCTGCTCCTGGCTGGAATGCATTAATCCTCTGTCTAAAGCACAGGCTTCCTGTTAGGAAGTCCCACCTTTCTCTGTCTTTGTCCAATCTCAGGCCTTGGCATTTTATTTAACCAATTAGAGTCAATGTAAGTAACAGACAGCAAGCAGGACCAATTAGTTAACATTTAGAATGCTTATCACTACCCCAACAGATATCAGAAACGTGAATATCTATCTCCATATGTTTCACAATGTCAAACAAAAGTTATGACAAGAAATTACCCCCTAGATAATTTATGTGGTTAGTACCAATGCCATGTATGGGACCCACAAAGAATCTTGAATTTGGTGGGTAAAGGGTAGAAATTGTTGCCTTTTTTTAAAATGAGGCAATTTGCCTGTTTCCTCTGTCCATGTTTTACCAGTATAACTACCTAACTACTTTGTACTGCAATTTAGCAAGAAAAAAATGAAGGGAGTTATTTTTATGTTGCTTAGCTTTTGTAGAAATATGACCTTTGATTCATGTGATATAAACAAAGTGAATTTCCTCTGAGTTTATGAATTTTGTATTGGTTGGTATCAGCCCCTCTGCTTTTGTTACATTTTATTTCCGAGTCATTACCAGATGATCTATAAAGAAAGTCGAGCATTGTGTAGTGTGAATCTGATTTTGCAAAGTAGACACACCTGGGAAGGTCCAGGTGATGTGAGCGAGACTGGAGTGTGTGAGGTAGGTGCGGGGCAGGGGGATGGTGGAGATGCCTCCCTGTGATGGGACACACCTTTGGAGAATTTCTGTAGGTGCAAAGGGTAGAGGAGGAGGATGGGCCTGGATTTGGAATTCTTACTCATTTGGATACGTAGATATCTTTATTATCTTTTCTTTTAAAACCAAAATGTTACTCACAAAGAATTTTGTTCTAAAACATACGATGGATTTACTCATAGGTGGACTTTTTCCAGCATTTATAGGCAGCAAATTCACAATTCAAAAGGAAATCTTGCAGTCTAATCTCTGGGTTCCCATTAGAATCAGGGTTCATTTACAATCATGTGCGGGAATGTGGGTGCACACATCCACATCGTCTCAGAGCTACACTAGCTCTCTTTGGGAACTCACGCTCTGAATGGTTCAACAGAGCTTGCTCTTTGGGCTGTGTCTCATTGGCCCGCACAGGGAAACTGCTCCTTTTCTGAAATGTACTCGTTTGTTTCTCTAACAATCAAAAACAGGAAGCTCTTTGGGAGCAGCATCTGAGCATTGTGAACCTTTGAAAACTCTGAGTACACTTTGTGGGCAGTCCTGTCACCCGGATGAAGTCACCCTTCCTCTGTCATCCAGGGGGCCTTTTAAAGTCAACAACACAGGCGTTAGCCTGGAGGCCCCTGAACATGGCTGTTTTCTATTGTCCACAGCTGTTATTACCCAACTCTGGCAGATGCTAGACTTTTTTCTTGCATGCTTCCCTAACTTATTCTAATATAAAATTTCAGATTAAGCAGAGGAGTTGTATAGAACTCACACCCATAACACACCCTTAGGCCCCCCAGCTACATTGGCCACTTGTGAACACTTGGCTGCTCCTGTCTCTGTTTATCCACCGTATATTTCTGTTTGGATGAGTTGAAATACTTTCTTAAAGAGCCATTACAAAGGGAGTTGCCAGTATCATGCCATTTTACTTCTATACACTTCAACATTCTCATTTAAGAAAAGAAACTTGTCCCTTCACCATCATTACATCATCATTGAGCATCATATTCGACTGCACCCAGACATAACACTGCACACACAGTCCATGCTGAAGAATTTTCTAGCAATCCCATTGATTATCTCTAATAAGTGCACATTGTCTTGGATTCTTCTGTATGTTTGGTTGTTTTCAGTTTAGATATCTTCCCCTATTTCTGTCTTGTGTAAGTCCTGGTCATTTGTTCAGTTGAGCATCCCATGCTCTGGGTGTGCCTGCTCACTTCCTCATGGCTGTATTCATTCATTCTTTTCTGCAGAGAATGGTGTAGGTGCGACTTGTTTCTGGCTGGACTCCTTAGGTCAGGAGCCACAGAGCATTCACCTGCTCCACTGCTGGTACAACAAAATTTAATTCCTGATTTAAGTGCTACCAACCTATGTTTCTTCGCCATGCACATTTCTCCTTTTCCATGAAAAAAAAAAAAAGTGTGTGTGTATGTGTGTCTTTGTTTGTGTGTGTGCATGGGCACACATGCACACAGTGTAAAGGGAGTACAAACTAAGGTGTCAATCTTCTGGTGCTGTCTATCCTTTCTTTTGTGTGTATGTGTTTGTTTTTGACATTGTATTTTAATTGAAACATTTCACCCTTCCTCCAACCTCTCCCATGTATCCTTTCCCACTTTCCTTCAAATTCATTGCCTCTTTTTTTCACTGTTATTGCATACACACACACACACACACACACACACACACACACACACACACACACACACACACA
>CAJQZJ010033087.1:4538263-4562035 GCA_907164525.1 Lophiomys imhausi | reverse complement strand
ACACACACACACACACACACACACACACACACACACACACACACACAAACACACACATGCTGGAAACCCAGTTGGTGTGTTCTTCCCTGGGGAGGACCAGCTCTTCCCTGGGGAGGACCACATCTCCCACTCCCAACTTTTCCCAGTTGCATATAGTTACTTGTTTAGAGTTGAGGAAGTACCCATGAGGCCTCTTTTGTTAATGATTCTTTTTGTTTTTTAAAATTTTTTTTGTTAGTTTTCTGTTTGTTTGTTTTGACACAGGGTCTGTGACTGAACCAGAAGCTCACCAAATAGCCTTAGCCCGCTCAGCAGGAAACTCCAGAGGATCCTCCTGTCTCCACCCACCTAGTACTAGGATTATAAAGATTGAATACTAGGAATACTAATGTGTGTTACCACACCTGGCTTCTTTTTCTTTTTCTTCTTTTCTTTTAACTTAGTTCTGTGGATTGAACACAGGTCTTGTGCTTGCAAGGCAAGCTCTTTATTGACATAGCTCCTCCCCCTTTATGAAAATAATATAAACTGTGGAGTAATTTTTATGGAATCATATGATTTTCTTCCTCTGTAATGTTAGGTCCAAGGTTTCAGTGTCCTTTGATACTCTCTGCCTGGCTCATTAGAATTCTGGCAATCTTGAACCCAAAACCATCTGTGTTAATACCACTGGTTATTCCAGGAAGCAAGGAAGAGCATGAACATGGGACTCCAGGGGAGAAATAGCACTGGGGTGCCAGCTGACCACACAGGCATTCTATTCATCTTTGTGCTATTTCTGTCTGTATCTTGCTTGGAGCAGAGCAGGGCCTGGATAAACATTGTGGTTGTGAGAATAATAAAATAAATGCTTCACAATTTTGTTTTAATTAGCTCTTACACTTTCTGCATGGAACATTAGGCTGTTTCCCCAGCAATAGCCTGGCCCTTTGAGAGCTTCATTAATGTGCCCTCTGGTTTTTGCAAGCATGTAGCATTTCTTCCTTCACCATCATTTATACTGTAATTGCAAAGTTTTCTTCTCACAGTCCTTTGTCAAGAAACACATTTAAAATAACATATTTCAAATCCTGTAAGGAAATGCCATTCTTCTTTCCAGATATAATTGTCAGATGTACACTTCTCTCATTCTCTTTCTGAGAAAATCTTTTTCTTTACAGCCATCAAAATATGTCCTGGTAGCTTTTACTTTCAGTGAGAATATGTAGGCTGAAAGGAAGCAAAAACATGCCACCATTCCCCATGGTACCTTGAGATACTGTGCAGTTGCCAAAGGAAAAGTCTGTGTATTGTTCAATTTAACAAGTCCAGTAAATAAATAAAATTATCCATTAACTGGCTTATATGCAAAGACTCACGAGACCAGCCTGTATACTTAGTTTTTAACTGTCAACCTGACACATCCCAGAGTCACCTAGAGAGAGTCTTAATCAAAGAATCGTGTGGATCAGATTTACCTGTGGGCCTGTCTGTGGGGGACTTCCTTGAATACTGATCGATGTAGGAACGCCCAGCTTACTGTGGGCAGCACCATTCCCTAGGCAGCAGGTCCGGAGCTGTGTGGAAGTTAGAGACAGCAGGCATTCATTTCTCTCTGCTCTTGACTGTGGATAGGATGTGACTGTAAAGCATTAACCTCTACCACTGTGATCTCTCTGCCACGATGGAATGTAACCTGGAATTATAAGACTAACAAACCCTTCATTTTTTTTTTCCTGAATTGTTTTTTTATCTGGGTACATCATTATAGCAACAGAAAGTACAATTGCCAAGCCAGAAACATTGAACATCTTAGAAAACTCTTTTGTGTCTAAAAATGGAGGGGGTTTTTTTTCTGTGTAAACCCCCATTTTCACACAATTCCTGATATTAAGTAGTTAACAAACACATTTATATACAATTCATGTTGACGTACAATGCATGTTTAATTAATATTTGGTAAATTAAACATCACCATATTGTTTATTTAACTTGAGGGAAATTATTCATTATGGGGGTAATAATATGCTTCCAGCTTTCTGGCTCAGCCAAGATACAAAATGCCACACAGTTATATGAGTGTTAGGGTGTGTTGGTTTTTTTTCTATGGGTTCTGCCAAAGGCTATGGTACATTTCAAATTTCCCCAGATGACGGTTCTACCAAGTGTCAGAGTTGAGTCCTTAATGGTGGGAGCCACTGGTATTTGCTGCCCAGATTGTTGAAGCTGTGGTTGGAGACTGACTGACTTGTTTATTTCCTACCTTCAGGTTAGAAAGCCCCTTCCCTGCTGTAGCTCCCTTCATTTCCTCTGCATCAGGAGATTAGCCTAGTGCTAAGCTCTCTGAAGGAGAGCAACCAATTATATTTTTAAAAGTCTCCTGTTCCTGTATCAAGTGGCTGATCAGTGTGTGGGGTTATAGGGCCTTGCCAATGCTAGCTGTTCTCATTGTCAGAGCTTTAGACAGCAGGGGAACAGGGAGCCCAGGAGAGTTCAGACATGTTTTCTTTGTACAGGTAGTAAGAGCAAGTCAACATGGCATCAAACCTCTGACTCCTGTGTCTCATATTTAGTGACAACAAGCTAGTGAGGCCAGGTGACAGGTGGCCAATGGTAAGTTAGAGGAGAATAGTTTTATAGACAAGCAGCCTACAGCTGTGGCCTAAATGGAACATGGCTCAGGATGCCCTCATTGAAAAGAGGAAGATGGGTGAAGAAGCCTGTCTGCCACATTCTGATGCTATCCCTTCATTTCAGGACAAATTTCGTGACATCTTCCATGACCATAGTAGGATGTTGGCAGTTAAGGTCCATGGTGCATATGGAAATATCCAAGGTGCCATGATACAGCCATTCTCTGCACATTACTCTTCTCATCTACTGTGATTTCAGGAAATTTCTAGAAGCGCAAAACTCAGCTGCTGGGGTGAGGATTTGAAGGATTGAGCTTCAGATGCTAACCGTGAGTTCCTCAGGTTAGGATAGATGTTCAGCAGGAGCAAATATCACTGCCCTTTGGTGGCTTCTCATTCAATAGTTGGTTTCTTTCTCACCATACATATCCAACAAGACTTTAGGGTAGGGCTGGACCTCACACAGTCAGCCAGAGAGCTGGCTGATGGCAGGAACTGATCCATCTTGTAGCTACAACACGCTGGCATCTTATGGCCTCATTCCCTGAAAAGGCAGCCAAGGGCTGCTCTACCTGTTACACGAACATGCCATGACACATGGCACATATATGGGGAGGGAGGGTCAGAGGTCAGAGGACAACTTGTGGTTGTCTGTTCTCTCCCTTCACCACATGGGTCCTAGGGCTCCAACTCACGTTGCCTTACTTGTCAGCAGGCACATTTACCTGTTGAGTCATCTCACTGACCCTTGAGTTAGCATTTTTTTCAAGTGAGAGCTGGCCTAAAAAAGTTGTATTTGTGGTGACTTTACATTTTACAAAATAATGTTTTAGGAACTGTCCTGAGAGGGTTCAAAGAGTTAGAGATACAGAGGATGAAATTTGTCCAAAGGCAAGACAGGAATGACAGGTGATATTGTAGATGTCAACAGTCAGATAGTTCATGTGGCACTACTTAGAAACCAAGACTTGATTTAACCTTGAGAGATTTTGACAGGGGTTAACCAAAGCTTTCTTACATGTTTTCTGCTTTGTCTATGGTTCTGATAACCCTGAGCCTGGCTTGTTCTAGACAAGTACTATACCACCATGGTACGTGCCAGCCACCTCCACCCCCATTTATTTTGAGTCCCAGGCTCACTAAGTAGCCCGGGTTATCTTTGAACTCACACTGAAGCCCAACCAAGCTTTGAACTTAACAATCCTCCTGGTTCAGTCTCCTGAGTGTGAGAATATAGACCAGTACTATGAGACCTGGCTGCACTGTTCATACTGGATAGAAAATCAACACTAGTTGGAAATTCATCTCAAGCCATGAGGGACATTACCATTCAGCTCAAGCCATGAGGGACATTACCATTTTAGATCCACCAGGTTCAAACCCTGTGCAGTGGGAGGAAATGTCAGGGTCAAGATTACAGGTGCGGAAGTGTAGCTGTCTTGGAAATGTAATTGCTGCTTCTCTGAAGTACAAAACAAGAGAATGTAGCAATTAGAACTGTCATTATGTACTTTCTCTGACTCTGATGATAATATTAACTAGCTTTAAATATATTTTTGACCTTTACTTTGGTATGATTATTAAATTTTTAGCATAAAACCCAAACCGACTTCTTTTTTTCTTTTTTTACATTTAGAATGCTTTAAAGTAACAGGTCTAGGTCTATCCAGCTGATGAAGATAGGCCCGAAATAATAAAATTGTCTTTAGAGTTTAATTTTTTTTCTTAAAGACATGGAAGTAGATAATTTGTGAATTTTCTGCAATCCTGCAGTAATAAAAGATATGCCAACACTTTATTGGGCTTTGATTAAAATAGATTATTTAAGGGAAATATTTTAAAGCTACTGTCTCCCAATCTGAACATCACTTGGTGTCCTGAGACTGATGGCCAACTGGTAGTATATACAAACAAGCCTTGAGGGACACTCATCCCCCACTATCCACCCAATGACCAACAGCAAGCCATCTCTTTTCTTCTCTACCAGAGGCTGAGGGGGAATGCATACAAAAGAAAAGTGTCAGGAGCTGAACAGGCCACCTCTCCCTTTGTGTTTGGAGAGCCATTGGCGTGAAGACAAAGTCAGGCTGGTATTGAAGAAGGAATCCTTTCTCCTATCTCCTCTAGCATCTTTCTCTCCCCTTTGGGAAGAGGGAGGGAGCTAGGAAGCTTTATTTTAGAGTGAGCATTGAAGAAGGATATCATACTATTCCATGTCCAGATTCTCAGGATTACATCTAGGCTATGAGAGGCAGA
Source organism: Lophiomys imhausi (assembly GCA_907164525.1). NCBI lineage: Eukaryota > Metazoa > Chordata > Mammalia > Rodentia > Muridae > Lophiomys > Lophiomys imhausi. The sequence goes on along the minus strand of CAJQZJ010033087.1, from coordinate 4,557,167 downwards.
GACTGGACTGGGGAGATGGTTTAGCAGTTACAGGTGCTTGTTACTGTGCCCAAGAGCAAGAGTGAGGACCTGAATTCAGACCCCCGGAGAACCCACATGAATGTGGGACAAATGTGGTGCTTCCCCATAGTACCAGAACTCAGAAGGTATATGCAAAATATTTCTGGAGCAAGCAGAATAGCCAGACCACCTGTGCCTGCAGACTCTGGAACCAGGCAGGGACCATGGGTTATAGTTAGCTTTATTTGTCGACTTGAGAACAACCTAGAGTCACCTGGTAAGAGAGAACTACAACTAAAGAACATTCCAGATCAGTCAGTCCATGGCCATGTCTGTGAGACACTTTCTTCACTGCTCACTGACGTAGGAGGGTCTGGCCTACTGTGTGCAGTATCGTCCCAAAGCAGTGGGCCTGAGGTGTACATGAAAGGTAGCTGAGCAAGCAAAGGAAGCAAGCCAGTAAGTAGCATTCCTCCCTGGTTTGTGCTCTAAATTCCTGCCTTGAATTCCTGCCTTGGCTTTCCTAGATGATGGACCTGTAAGATGAAATAAGCCCTTCCCCCACACCATGTATGTTTTAGTTACTGTTTTATCAAAACAGAAGAAAGCAAACCAGCACAGCCTGCCTCAGTAGGTAAGGCAGAGAGCCACTGAGGTTCTCTAAATGATGTCAGCTTGAGGCCATCACATGCATGCACAAAAATACAAGCCCACACACATGCAAGCCTGTATCCATGCCACATAGCCTCCCACATGAAAAGGGTTGGGGAGAGGCACACAAGCAATCCAGTGCACACCAGAAACTGGATTTCTCACTAGGCTGAGGAGCTGAAGATAGAAGCAAAGAGAAATAAGATCTTTCTGTCCTGTCATTAACATACACAAGCAGGCACACCTAACTGAAGTTGTTTTACATCATGGCAAACAAGGACTGAATTGCCAGCATACTTTCTGCCATAGAGGGGAAAGTTGCTCTGTGAAAGAGGAAACACACTCACTTGAGGAACTCCGTATGGAAATTTTCAACCAGCCTGAAATGAGTTCTCTACTTAAGAATGAGTTGGCCTTTGCTTATCCGGTTCTCAGCGTTCATTCTACTGTGCCCAGCTTCCTGCAGCGGCTGTTACCACCTCTTTGTGTGCTGGTTGGAGAGCTTGGAATCAAGTCTTGAGCTCCATGAGAAGTAGTTGCTCCCAGCCTTGTAGGTGGGAATCGGGCAATCAAGACCGAAGCCCCTCCAGTCAGGCTGCAGAGTCCACTCACGTGGAAACACACTGTTCAGATGCTGCTGGACTCAACACTCCTGCAGCCAGCAAGATCACAACCCTTCCCAAGGACTCCCCTTTCCTTTACTTCCAGGAGCTGTGGGTATTATTCAGGAGAATGTGAGTGTCTGTCTGCAGAGGTCATTTCTGCCAGAATGGCATCTTACCAATACACTAAGGAGACACCAGTGTGTTACAAAGGCCACCTCTCTACCAAACATATTTATAGAAATTAACGTCTGCACGCATGCTCTGCCAGCAGTTCATGGAGCTTAAAATAGTGGGGTCAAGCTCGGGTCACAGCTGAGTGAAGGCTGGAGTTGTGGGGCTGTTTCTTCCACTCTGCTCTGACAGACTACAAAGACTTGCCTCACGTTACAGTGTCTTGGAAATAACTAAAGAACTGACACTTTCTAGTTTGTGTTGTTCTGAACTACACTTCTTAAAAGTATTAATTCAACACGATTTAAGTGCCTGTTCATGTCTCAGCAGCGTGGACAATATTCTGATTTCATTAAGTACTGAGACCCCATGTTAGTTTTCTGTGGTCTTTGGAGACCAGAGGTAGATGCTGGGGGTGGCTGTGGCGTTCTGCTTTTGAAGAGCACACTCTCTCTCTTGGATTCTGGGTAGGGGATGTGGCTGAATAGGAAAAACATGCTATTCTAGAAGCAGATTGGTGTGATGGCTGAGCCCACATGAGAAAAGCTTCACCCCCACAGTGGGACACGCCTCTGGTCATCAGTGACACAGACAAGTGCTGTCATTGCCTCATCTGGCTAAGTCATGTTCCAAACAACAGCCCAACGTAGGAAGCCTCTGTGTAAGACACTAATTTCCCTTGAGGGAAGGAAGAAAGATCTTTCAATTAACATTCATTCTCAAAGGTACTATTTCAAGGAGCTAATTGAACTCACAAGGCAAGGTTTTGTAGGGAAGGTGAGAGGCAGGATTAGATTGTTATTATGACGCTGCCAGAAAGACTAGAGCAGCAAGAGACCCGGTAACATGGGTAACTTGTAGCCAGCGTAAGTACCCAGGCTCATGGGGTCAGGGGTTCGAGGACCAAACAGAATACACGTGTTGGATAGTTCTATGTCAACTTGACACAAGCTGAGCGGAGGGAACCTCAACTGAGGAAATCCCTCCATAAGACTGGGCTGCGCACAAGCCTGTAGGACATTTTATTAATTAGTGGTTGATGGGGGAGGGCCCAGCCCATTGTGGGCCCTGTCATCCTTTAGGCTGGTGGTCCTGAGTTCTAGAAGAAAGCAGGCTGAGCAAGCCAGTAAGCAGCACCCCTCCATGGCCTCTGCGTCAGCTCCTGCCTCCAGGTTCCTGCCCTGTTTCGGTTCCTGTCTTGACTTCCTTTGATGATGAGTAGTGTTACTGAAGTGTAAATCTAACAAACCCTTTCCTTACCAACTTGCTTTTTTGGTCACGGTGTTGTATCAATAGAAACCTCAACTAAGACAGCCTGTCTAAGGGGCATGCTGGCTGGCTCCTGCATTATTTGAGTAGAAGCCTGGTAGCAGGGGCTTGGAGGCAAATCAGAAAGAAAGATGGAAGTATCCAAAGGCATTCTTACCAAATGAAGGGAAGTTCCTGAAGACTGGCTGCTTCCTCTCCCTCTCTGCCCTGAAATGGCATAACACATGTAATAATTAATATTGGCTCGTGGTTTTGTAGCTAAGTCTCTGGGCACATGTGTGAGGGAGTTTGTAGACTGAATTAATGGAGGTGGAAGACCCACCCTAACTGTAGACAGCATCCTTCTGTGGGGTAGAGTCACAGATTAAGTGGAAAGGAGGAAGGAAGCTAAGTACCATAGCTTTTATCCATCTCTTCCTGCCTGTGGTGAGATATGGCCAGCCATCTCACACTCAGCTGCCATGACTTATCTGCCCAGAGTAGACTGTGCCCTCAAACTGTGAGCCAAAATATAGTCTTCCTCCTTTAGTTGATTGTGTCAAATATTTTGTCATAACAACAACAACAAAAGTAATTGATAAACTTGTGCATAGTTTCTCAAACATCAAGCTCACCTAGACTCACAACTCTATTTCTCCTGGTGTCAGAACTAGATTCATTTCTTGCCCAACCTCATAACTAAATGAGACTAGAGCCCGAGTTGCAGCCAGTAGAACATGAGCAACAGGTGAAGTTTCTCCTAGGGCTCCTAAGATCCTCCCACACTGCTGCTGTCTTGCTTTTCTCCTGTGTCTGCTGTTCACACATGCACAGTTATCTTGACACACATGTTAGAGAAGGAGACCTTGCCATGCTTAGTTCCTGAATGAACACAGTGGAATTTACTGCAGCCTGTAGATTCCCAAGATTGTAGGTTTTCAAGAGCATGAAATAAATTCTGTAATGCTATGGTACTGACATTTGGGTTGTGGGAGACTGTATGTCAGTTCCAGCAACTAGAATTATTTATGCTACTGAAAATTTCCCTGTTCTTACCTGCATTTTACTAATACTGTCACTTAGAGCTTTTCTTACATCAATTCATGTTTGATAACTTTTTAAAGAAAGCGAACTATGTATCTTTACCATGAATTGAAAGCAGTGACATTACAAATAGAAGGCAACTAAAAACCGATAAAAGCCAAATGATGTTATTCCTCTCCATCTAGATACCACTGCCCGGAGAAGTTTCTTCACATGAGCACTGCTGTTTGAAAGGAGAAAATTAGTCACTATTAGAAAGGTGCTAAAGGCATATTAGCACCAAACTGAGATTTATTCCTTGACAGAATCAGAAGGGTTGAGAACAGTTCAGTGTGGTTCAGTGCTGTTTAACGTAGTGTCTCTGCCATCTGAAGCCATCTGTTTTTATCAGTGGTATGGTACCTACCCTTGGGAATCAAGACCTTCTAAGTACTAAGAATGAAAATGAGTTACAGTGCGCCACAGAGGATGCTTGTTTGCCGGAGGAGGTAAACCGATACATCTGTGTTAGAGGTGGATAGAGACTTCTGTAAACTCAAAAAGATGGCAACCTATAGTTCAGCACTGGAAATTTGGTTCTGTTATCCCTCTATCTGTCCATTCATCCATTCTTTCCATCTATGCAGACATCCACTTATCTGTCTATCTATTCAGTTGTCTATCTGCCCATCCACCTATCGTCTGTCTGTATGTCCATCTGTCCATCAATCTGTCTGTCTTCTGTCCTTAAGCCACCTGTAGTCTCCACCTCCACTATTATAGATGCCCTTTGAACATATTAAGCTTTCTATGGACAAAAGATCAAAGAAATTACAGGGACCTGATTCCAAGAGTGAAAACAACGCGGCAGGTTTTGTTGACAGGCAATATAGAGGAAAAGAATCGTCTGCTTCACAACTTTGAGACTAAAGTTGTAGCATGGTACAATAGAGCTAAATTGTGATTTAAAATGGTTGTGATTTCCAAGTAACAAGAAGGCAGAGGTGAGTGACACTTGAGTTGAGTCATTTGAGAATGAAGGAGACAAAGTGAAAGCTGAGAAAGGGAATTCTTCAGTTGTGGGTTTGCAATGGCTCGTCTTCGGTAACACCTGAATAGTGTTTATGCTTGATAGTGTCAAAACCAGACAGATAATGATTAAAGGTCTGCACTAGATGCTTTTAGGTTTGAATGTGACCCTGTCCTGGTAAAGGATATTATAAAATCTTTAGAAGGTATAGCCTTGCTTAAGGAACAATATCTTTGGGGGATGAGGTTTGAGGGTTTATAGCATACCCCACTACTTCCTGCTTGCCTTCTCAGCTTCCTGTGTGCAACTGAGATGTGATCTCTCAGGTTCTTATTTCTGACTGCCACTTGCCACGCCTTCTGCACCACAGTGGGCCATAAATTCCTCTGGAACTGTATGCCAAAAGAAACTGTTCTGTACGTTGCTTTTGGTCATGGTTTTATAACAACAGAAAAGTAACTAATACAGATATGACCTGTTGTTTACAATAAACCAAGATGGCATTTGCTGTAATATACAGTGAATTCCTTATTAAAAATAGATGTCAATGTTCATCAAAGGAATGTAACAAAATCTGGTCTCCACACCAATTATCATGATGTTCAGAATGCAATCTATGATTACTTTACTTTAAAACACTGAGAAAACTATGACCCATTATCAAGACAAGATAAAAATAAAATCTTAATTCATTCAAATGGTGAAACCCTTAACTAGTGACTGTCAAACAACCTCCATACATGAGATAAAAGAAGTAGTCTTGTGCAAATGCATGAAAACATTTGGGTAGGAAAACATGGAGATTTGGGTAGGAAAATATAAAATGTTAGAAAAAATGAGAATTTTTAATTATAAATATTATATCTGAAATTTAAGAACTGAATTTAATTACTTCCATGACTGAAGCAGTAGGAAAAAGATTCAGGATCCCAAATGAGAAATCAATAGAAATTGTCTCTGATGTAACAAGGGAAGATATTCTGAAAAGTCAACAGTCTTAGGAGCAAAGTTAAGTTCTGATGTGCAGTAACCATTTCAGAAGGAATGAAGAAAGGGAATGATGTAGAAGAAAGTATTATTGAAATTGTGATCAAATATTTTCCAAACCTCATGAAGAACATATATTTCCAGATTGATAACGCTGAATGAAATGCAAACAGGCAGAGCTAAGTGGAAGCACGTAATAGTTCAATTGCACAAACCTAAAAAGACAAAGAAAAAACCTTAGAGGAAAAGAGAAGGAAATTCCATGTACTGACTTGAGATGGCCGTGAACTTCCTTGGGAAGTTTTGAAGGCCAGAACAAAGCAGAGGGGTGTCTCAAAAGACATATAAGGGGAGAGAAACCATGTCACTTCATCCTGGAAATATAACTCCAGAGAAGACCCCTTTGAGGACAGAGGGAAAGGAAGGGTAAGAATTGACACTGTGGCTGACCTACTCTAAGGGGTTTTATTAAATGGTGGAGAAGTGGTGTGTGGGAAAGCCTACACTTCTCAGCAGGTACTGAGAACATTAGAAATGAGATCACTCAGTGTGTGAAGCACTGGCTACACAAGTGTGAGATCCCAAGTCTGGTTCCCAGCACCCCAAAGAGAAGGCATGGTGGTTTGTACCCGTATACCAAGCTGAGAAGTGGAGGCAAAAAGATCCCAGGGCCTCACTGGTCACCCACAAAGAGAAGGCATGGTGGTTTGTACATGTATACCAAGCTGAGAAGTGGAGGCAAAAAGATCCCAGGGCCTCACTGGTCACCCACAAAGAGCAAGGCATGGTGGTTTGTACCTGAATACCAAAGCTGAGAGGTGGCGGCAGGAAGATCTCAGGGCCTCACAGGTCAGCCATCCTAACCAATCAGTAAGCTCCAGATTCAGTGAAAGCCCTGCCTCAACTAACAGATAGGAGTAGGATAGAGAAAGGAACCCAACGCCACCTTTTCCTCCACACACTCACAAATAAACACATTCACTAGCACCCACAGGTTCTCTCCCCTTTCTTTCCCTATCACTCCTTTTCTCTCCCTCCCTCTCTCATTCTCTGTGTCCTTCCCTCTCTGTCTGTCTCTCTCTCTCACACATGTCTGGGAAAGAAAAAATGTAGAGAGCTGTAAATAAAAGCAATCTTGCCTCTTGGGTTATTCTCTTGGGTTATTTTAAGTAAATATGAGAGTTTACATAACAATCATCAGTATCTTGTGTAGTTTATCATATACATATATGTAATTAATTAATGTATTACATATTGTAGTATGAAGTATAACTCCAGGATGGTGTTAAGGATGTCAAATGAAGCATCTATATGTACAGTTTTCCATGAAGTAGAACAGTGTATCTCTTAGGTATGAAGGGTTAGGGTGAATGTCACAATCAGAGGATAGGCAGAGGCATATTAAATGACAGGGTGTAAATCTGAATAGAATTCTATAAGAACTGGACTGAAGGTATGGCTAGGAGATAGAGTGATTGCCTAAAAGTTCAAGGTCCTGGGTCCAATCTCAAGTATGACAAAAAGCAGAAACAAAAGCAAATCCAAGTGCTGTGGCACAAACAGACTAACACAGAAGGAGAGCAGAGTGTTCAGCCCTTTAGGTTTGTCATGGAAGTTGTACTGCCTCTTCACTTCTCTAGAAGTTTTTACTGAGTTGGCTGGTTTCATAGTGCCTCCTGGGTGCTGCTAACACTGCTTTCCCATGTTGCCCAAGTATGTGCATTTCATATTTCCAGCATGATCCTTCCAGCAGAGATGAAGATGAGTGTTTATAAGTTTCAGATGCTGAAAAATACTTAATTGTGTCCTTGGTAGAGTCCTTCCTTTCTTATTTAGAAGGCTCTGAGCATTCACAGCCAGAGATTACTTTGGAGCTCGATCAGATATTATCAGGAGTGGGCACACGCAATCTAAGTCTTCAGCATAAAACCCGTACTTGGCTCGTAGACATCACCACCACTTCTCAGGTTCTGCATGTGCCAGTACTAACAAGCCCCATATGTGCCAGGTACCACTTAATACTCAGGTAATGCCAATGAGAAAAGTAATCACCTCCTCCCTTTACAAACCGTCAGGTAACAAGGTAGCTGAACCATGGTGAGGGGATTTGAACCCAGGTTTGCTTAGATTGGAGTCATGTCACCTCCCATTCCATGTTTATCAGATTTACATGTTAACACTTGCTTCATCATTGTCACTCATCCAAAGATATCTTTGAGCACCAACAGGACAGCAAGTTGCTTCAGAATGCAGGATCCCATATAAATGGGGAGGGTAGAGCACACCTTTGCAAGAGCCCAAAGTGAGAGAAGCTCTTCCCTCACTCTCCTCTGCTTCTGTCCTTAAAACATCAGCCCACACTCTACTAGCTCTTGCCAGCATGGCTGGTTATTTTCCACTATATAGAAGAATAAGCTTGGGCTCAAATGAATGCTATTGAAGACACTGGATGTGAAGCTACTTGTCTGGGATCAGAAACTGAGGCCTTCCCTTAGATTTTAAATTTAAACCTCTCCTCTAGAAATTTAGTGATAAAGGAATGTTTTTGAAGTGTTCCAGAGCTGAACCAGTTCCTGGCAAAGGCAGGCTAGTGAGAGGATGCTGCGAATAGAATCCTACCAGCCAGGCACATCTAGAATGTCATGGCAGGAAATCATACTGGTAGTGATATTTACAGGAGAGCAAACATTTTAACTGGAGAGATGGAGCATTTTAAAGACCTTATTAAAATCAAATCTCCAAGTATATACTATTGTCTCCTCCCCCCACTGCCCAACTTCTTCTGTCCCCTCCTCCCATCCTTCTTTATTTCTTTTATTTTTATTTTTTTACTGTTTATTTATTACTTCAATTTACATCTCCATCACAGTCTCCTCCTGCCACCCTTCCTGGGACCACTCTCTCAACCTCCCACCCTCTCCCCCTCTTCTACCTATTCTACTCCTCCGGAGTGGGATGTCCTACATATCAGCCCCCTTCAGTTCAGCAGCCATATGAGGGCTGACAGCTTCCTCTTGCACTGGGGGCCTACATGGCAGCTCCACTAGGGCAAAGTGTCCTGCTAACAAGTAACTAAGTCTATGTTCCTGTTCCTTTCAGTCTGTTGGTTGTAGGATAGTTATCTTGTACTGTATGGATAAAATCCGTTTATAAGTGATTAGATCCCATGTGTATCTTTCTGAGTCTGGGATAGCTCACTCAGGATGAGCTTTTCTAGTTCCATCCATTTGGCAGCAAATTGCATGATTTCCTTGTTTTTGATGGTTGAGTAGTATTCCTAGAACAAAACGGCAACCTACAGATTGGGTAAAGATCTTTACCAACCTCACATCTGATAGAGGGCTAATATCCAAAATTTGTAAAGAACTCAAGAAATTAAATGCCAAGAAACCAAATAACCTAATCAAAAAATGGGGCTAAACCGAGAATTCACAAAAGAGGAATGTCTAATGGCCAAAAGAGACTTGAAGAAATGCTCCATATCCTTAATCATCAGAGAAATGCAACTTAAGATGACTCTGAAATTCCATCTCACACTTGTCAGAATGGCTAAGATCAAAAACTCAAATGACAGCACATTGTGGCGAGGCTGTGGAGAAAGGGAAACACTCCTCCATTGCTGGTGGGAGTGCAAATTTGTACAACCACTATGGAAACCAGTCTGGCGATATCTTAGAAAACTTGAAAGAGCTTCACCTCAAGACCCAGCCATACCACTCCTGGGCACACATCCAGAAGATTCCTCACCAATCCACAAGGGCATCTCCTCATCTATGTTCATAGCAGCTTTATTTGTAATAGCTAGAAACTGAAAACAACCCAGATGTCCCTCAACTGACAAATGGATAAAAAAAAAATGTGGTACAGGTACACCATCCTTCTTTCTTTTCCTCTTCTCTCTCTGAAAAGATAATGTTGCTCTTTTTAGCTTAGGCTGGACCAAACTTTCTGTAGCCCATTCTGGTCCCAAACTCATGATCTTCCTGCCTCAGTTTCCCAAATGCTGGTATTGTAGGTGGGCACCATCATGTCGGACTCTTGCACCACTTCCTTATGAAGATGTGAAGAAATTTGAGAGAACACTGATCATCTTTTCATAAGTGTTTTCAAAGCCAGGAGGGCTTAGCGTCCATACCAGAGGCAGAGCCTCCTTAACCAGTTCAGAATCCTGCAACTGAACTCCCATCTGGGTGAAGCCCTCAGCATACCTTAATCTTCCCCTTTTCTCTTATGAACTCAGTCTGAGTTTTCCTTTTATGCCTCTTGACTTGTGACTACTGAGAAGTACTCTAGATAGAAATGTGCATGGTGTGCTTTAAGTTGCTGCCCTATCTTGGAGCAAGCTATCATGAGAAGACTATTAATGAATTTGAAGAGATGAAGAAACACAAAGGAAGAAAGTGAGTGACCCTGATCTTGTAAAACAGTGTTAACACAGTGAACAGTGACAGAGTCACATGCTAAACATTCCAGACCCCATTAGACCTGTTGCTTCTTAGATATGCTTAGAGTCAAAAGTTAAAATCTTTTAAAAAGTCATGTTATCATGTAATATAGTATAATCTATAGTTGTGTTTCATGCTATATTTTAAAACATGCCCTGGCATACATCTTTAGATCAATGCAATTATTCTAAGTTAAAGACAGTACTCCATGTTACAATCAACGAGATCAAGAATTCTACTGGATTTTAGTTCTCTGAAGTATTCGAGATACCTCACAAATCCTTATTCCTCAGTCTGAGTTAAAACCAAACATTGCTGGAAAAGTAATTGATTAGATGGATCTAAGACCATATTTCAGATATATTGAATTATAGATACAATATTTGAAAAGGATCATGGGTAATGGAATTTATCGTCCAGTTTTAACCTAACAGAGTTGAAACATTTCTCCACAAAGACAGAAACCGTGCTGAGATCTTGAGATGGAATAAGAAATGAAAAAGATTTCAAGAGCATATGATAGCCATTCTCATCCCAGCCATTCTGTGGGATGCATGGGAAAGACTGCTTTCTACTTTAGCATATTCTTGGAAACAATATTACAAAGAAGTTTACTTAAAAACATACCGTTTCCTTTGTTTGTTTGTGTCTTCTTTGAGACAAGGTCTCGTGTATCCAAGACTGTCTCCGAACTTGCTATATAGCCGAGAATACTTTGATCTTTTGATCCTCCTGGCTGTGATTGCTCGGTGCTGGGGTTGAAGGCATGTGCCACCGTAGCTGGTTTATGCTGAGATGGGGCTGGAACCCAGGGCTCCACACATGCTCGTGGGCACTCCAGGAACTTATATGCGTGCCCTACCTAGTCACGTTTTTCTACGAGAACATTGTTGTGAAGAGCAGCAGCTTTCTCACTAGTGACCTGCCACCACATGAATGATGATGTCACTAGCAGAAGCCATATGAGCAGGTCTGCAAGCATATGATGAAATTCTAGCATTCTAACACTTCTGAAACAATTGCTTTTTACCAGTGCTCTGCCTGACAAGGAAATGGTGCCCAGAGTACTTCAATACAGTACTGTATCCTCGCACTGCTGTGTAGGAGGAAGAGCTTTGCATGGCTCCTCTTTATATTTGAAGCCAGGTGATATTGCAGATCCAGAACAAATGTCTAGCAAGTACTTTCTCTCCACAGTGATACTTACGCCTCTTCAGCTTCATGTTTCAAGTATATATTCTTGCCTTCTTAGACAATGGAAGAGTGGTTTAACCTATGAAGTATGAGAAGCCCGAGACTTCCTTCAGAGATAGTTGACCAGTCCACACCCTCTGCGACACCAAGTCCCCATGGGCTTTCATGTAACCGGCAAAGGCTTTTAAATTTTTTTCCCTCTTTTTCACAGTTTGTATTCTAAGTATCGTGGGCCCTTCAGATGTCTCTTCCTGCAGTAGATGGAGCACAAAAAGAGGGAGGAGGCTTTTAAGAATAATTAGCCAACCTTCTGTATGTGCCTAGTCCCTGCTAGCCAAGTCAATTTGGAGTGCTATTTAGTGGTTCATCATTAGACTCACTCCCTCTCGTGGCCTCAGCAAACAGAACAAGGAATTATCAAATTGTTTATTTCCCTTTTGTAACCGCAGGGGATACCAAGTACCTCCCAGGAATGCCAAGACAGGCTAAGGCAGCATCCTCTTCCTCTTGAAGTGAAAGGATACATCCGGGAAGCCCATCAAATGTCCATTCCCTAGCAGAGCCATATTCCTCCAAGTCAATTTCCATAAACACCAAAGCCACCTGGAAGACTGTGTCTCACAGCACAGATCACACTGCACCAGATCACAGCTACTGTGAGGCCCGTCCCTACACACTACGATCCTGTTGTTTTATGGCTAGGTGGCAGTTAAGAAAAAAAAAAGCTGTCTAGAACACTGTAATATACAGCCAAGGTTTAGAACTACTGTCATAGAACTTTACTGTCTGCCAAATAATGAAGAAAGAAAAAAGAGGAAGGTGTCATCTATCAACACTGAAAAGACTAGAAGTGAAAGTGTGTTTCTCAGTAGCTGATGATTTTTTTTAATAATTTATTTTTTATTTCTTCAAGTTACATCTCAATCACAGCCCCTCCCTACTCCCCCCTCCAGTCCCACCCTTCCACCCTCCTCCCCCTCAACCCCCCATCCTCTTGACTTTTTTTTTTTTAGTTTAAGGTATTTCTTTCTCCCCCCCAACAGCTCTCCCTTTCAGTCCAAAAAATGGTTCTTTTTCTTATAACTATAAATACAATACAAAATAACAGAAATAAATAGGCCACAATTATAAGAATTATATGGCTTAGCATACATTCTCAATGTCCAGTCCATATGTATTTGGCACCTGACTTTAACATTCTACTCTCTAACCATCTCCATGAGTTTAAAGTTCTATATCTAACTCAGCTTTCATACTAACTTGCCTCACAATTTTAAAAATATCTTCTTAGATCCAGAACACCCTCTTGATTCCTAAACAACTCAAAATTTAACTATGAGACTCTAGCTATCTATTCTTCAACCACCTCAGAGACCTGAGAGGGATAAATACATCTGATTATATAGGAAGTGCAGGGCCTGCAGCTTCCAAAACTAAGAAATGACATACCAGTGGCTGCCTGTACAGTTCCCATTTTCTCTCCATACATTACAGCATCGATCTTCAGCCATTTGGCCCCGTTTCTCTGACAGACATTGATTGTAGAGCAGGAATTATGAAGGACTTGCCTACCCTGTCTTGGCAGAGCTAGGCTGTCAACTTACCTGCTTCCAAGTTTTGTCCTTTTTGGACAGAAGTCTGTCTACAGTTGAAGCAAGGGGTTTTTCTTGCCAAGAGAAAGGCTTACCACCAATTCAATCATCTCCCACTGGAGATTCTTCGATGCTCATCTTCTACTTGGAGTAGAATAGGGGGTGCTGTCAGGAGCTGACAAGTCTCGATATCAAAAAATCTTAAGTTAAGAAAACATCTTTGAATGCCATATTCTGCAGATCTCTTGAGGTTTTTGAAGATGCCCTATCTATCTCTTATATTTAGATAAGCAAATATTGCTTGTCTCTTAGCAACTTGATTTCTGAGTAGCTTAGAAAATAACTGTGATAGACTGTCATAGTAACTAACAAAATGACACGTTTTCATGACTACTAGTTTCCGTTTCTTAATTATCCTAAACAGTTTATGTCGGTTGGTAGCAAGAAGTCAAAACTTGACATTTCATTTTTAAGTATTACTACAAACAATACCTTTAAGAAGCGTTACCCTTAATTTTGTTTCAATATACAAAGATCAATACCAATGTGGCCAAATATAATCTTAATTTTGTATCAATATACAAAGATCAATACCGATGTAGCCCAAAACAATCTTAATTTTACATCAATATACAAGGGTCAATACCACTGTGGCCAAATATAATCTTAATTTTGTATCAATATACAAAGATCAATACCGATGTAGCCCTATACAATCTTAATTTTGCATTAATATACAATGATCAATACCAATTTAGCCAAATATTCAATAATCTGTCCTTTTTTCTTGATCTTTCCTATACTATGTCTATGTCCCATTTTTCTCAAGTCTGTTCACTCCTACATTGGAGAGAAAGAAGGATACAGAAAAGAAAAAGAGAGAAGTCCCTGGGTCTAACCTCCAAAACCCATTTAACAAGACCATTTAACAGCTTGTAGTCTTTTCTCCTAAATAACAAAATTTTCTGTTATCCATCAAATAACCAAAGGGAGGGGGGGAACACCCTCCCCACCTTCTGGGGATGGGACGTTGTTCTCTTAAAATGACTTCCTGCTGATTTGGGACGTAGTAAACCTGTTTGGGGCCCAAATAAGAATAGAAAAATGGTTAAAAATGTTAATAGAATCATTTGATGTTCAGTCCTTTTGTGCTCAGCTATTTAGATGTCCTACGAAGTTCATAGACAGAAGCTGATCTTCAGAGCTTTACTGAAGATCTGGCTGGAGTAGTCTGTGGAGCTGAACGATCTTAGCGATTTTGAGTTGTTGTGGTTGTAGACTTTTGAGGAAACTGCTATTGAGGAAGTCTGCAAGGCTGGATCATCTGGGCCACTCGACTTCTTTGGTGTTTGATCTGTTTTCTGCTGAGGTTTCCGTTGTCCTGTTGTCCCTGGATTCCTTGAATGGATGCTTTAAATCTCCTGGAAAGATAAGAACATAGCCCTGCCCTAATCCTAACTCTGGGACAATTACCATTTTTTTTGAGGGGGGGGGTCAGGTAATATTTTTCCTGGAGCAAATTTGGTTTTTTGACAATATATAAAGTATTACCTTTCAATCCGGATTAAAGAAGAAATTATTTTGATATTTTGGAGCTAAACAAACCTTTAGTGTATATGTTTTGAGATCTCAAAGGACAATTTGTTTGAATTGCAGCCTGCCTTTTGTAAGTAGCTTTTAAACTTAAATCTTTCCAAATCCTATGTGCCTGTCTCTGCATTCTAAGTTTTGGGATCAAAGACATGTGGTTCCCAACTGATGGGATTAAAGATGTGCTCCTCCACCCCTGGATCAAAGTTTTTCTCTGTTTAGAGCTTGTTTTGTATCAGGCTGACCTTGAGCTCTGAGATCTGCCTGTTTCTGTCTCTAGTGTGTTGGGATTAAGGGTGTATTCTTCCCCAATGATGTGACTAAGGGTGTGCACCATCACCACCCTGTTTCTTGTAACTCTAGAATTTATAAGACAACTAACTCTATAGTGATCCTCCTGTCTCTGCTGGAGGTAAAGGCATGGGCTAACACCATGCATTATTTTACCTTAGCTCTAAGTTTTTTCAACTCTTGGAGGTTTGTAAAACCAGGTTGAACAGCTGTCACCTTTAATTTATTTACAGTGTTTTAAACCTGTTACCCGCTTTTTAATGCCAAACCATGGAAATAGCCTATACCTCTACAAAAAAAAAAAAAAAAAAAAAAAAAAAAAACCACTTTTATGCTGCTATCAAGTTTGTGTAATCTCTGTAGCCACCTGCAGTCTAACATTCTAATCTGAAATTAAGGCCATTTTCCTTTCATGCCAGTAAGGCAATTATACCTTTGGTAAATTACAGTTTGAAAATTTTATATTGTATTTTTATTATATTTTTAAGCTTATTAACTCTTTTCTTAAATAAGTATTATTTACTTCTAGAACATAGTTTCCTCCCTCCTCCCCTCTTGGCCCCTCCCTTCCTCTCTTCTTCCCTCCCTCTCTCCTTCCCTCCCTCCCTCCCTCTATCCTTGTTCCTCTACTTGGTACTCTCCTTCTCCTCAGATGAGGTGGGCCCTCACATATCATACTCCCTCAGATCTTGCGTCATGTGAGGCCCAAGAGCTTCCACTCGTACTGGAGTTTGATAAGGCACACCATCTAGTGTGTGGGGTTCCACTAACCTGCAGCAGATTCCATGACTCACTGGTGAGTAGAATTTTTCCTAGGATAGATATGCTAGGTTCCTATGTATTTGGGTGTGTGGGTTGTAGGATAGTTATCCTCTGATGTATGGTTAATATCCATTTGTAAGGGAACACATACCATGTTTATCTTTCTGGGACTGCATCAGCTCACTTAGGATGAGCTTTTCTAGTTCCATCCATTTGGTTTCGAACTGCATGATTTCCCCATTTCTGATAGCTGTGTAGTATTCCATTGTGTAAATGTACCACAGTTTTTTATATCCATTCTTCAGTTGAAGGACATCTGGGTTGTTTCCAGTTTCTGGCTAGTACAAATAAAGCTGCTATGAACATTGTTGAGGCAATGTCCTTGTGGTTTCGTTTCAAACCTTTTGGATATATGCCCAAGAGGGATATGGCTGGGTCTTGAGGTAGATTTATTCCCAATTTTCTAAGATATCTCCAGATTGATTTCCAAAGTGGCTGCACAAGTTTGCAGTCCCACCAGCAATGGGGGAGTGTTCCCCTTTCTCCACATCCTCGCCAGCATGTGCTATCATTTGAGTTTTTGATCTTAGCCATTCTGACAGGTGTGAGATGGAATCTCAGAGTTGTTTTAAGTTGCATTTCCCTGATAACCAAAGATGTTGAACATTTCCTCAAATGCCTCTCAGCCTTTAGAGATTCCTCTTCTGCGAATTCTCGGTTTAGCTCTGTACCCCATTTATTGATGGGGTAATTTGATTTTTTGGTGTTTAATTTCTTCAGTTCTTTATATATTTTGGATATTAGCCCTCTGTCAGATGTTGGGTTGGTGAAGATCCTTTCCCAGTCTGTAGGCTGCCGTTTTGTTCTAAGGACAGTGTCCTTTGCCTTACAGAAGCTTTTCAATTTTATAAGGTCCCATTTATTGATTGTTTGTTTTAGTGCCTGAGCTATTGGTGTTCTATTCAGGAAGTTGCTACCAGTGCCAATGATTTCAAGGCTTTTCCCCACTTTCTCTTCTATTAATGTTAGTGTGTCTGGATTTATGTTGAGGTCCTTGATCCACTTAGACTTAAGTTTTGTACAAGGTGATAAGTATGGATCTATTTGCATTCTTATACATGTTGACATCCAGTTAGACCAGCACCATTTATTGAAGATGCTTTCCTTTTTCCATTGTATGTTTTTGGCTTCTTTATCAAAAATTAAGTGACCATAGGTGTGTGAGTTTATTTCTGGGTCTTCAATTCGATTCCATTGGTCAACTGGTCTGTTTCTATACCAGTAACATGCTGTTTTTATTACTATTGCCCTGTAGTACAGCTTGAAATCCGGGATGGTGATACCTCCAGATGTTCTGTTATTGTACATGATTGATTTAGCTATTATGTGTCTTTTGTTATTCCATATGAAGTTGAGAATTGTTTTTTCCAGATCTGTAAAAAATTGTGTTGGTATTTGGATAGAAATTGCATTGAATCTGTATATTGCTTTTGGTAAGATGGCCATTTTTATTATGTTGATCCTACCTATCCATGAACAAGGGAGATCTTTCCGTCTCCTGATATCTTCTTCAATTTCTTTCTTCAGGGACTTGAAGTTCTTATCATACAGGTGTTTCACTTGCTTGGTTAGAGTTACCCCCAGGTATTTTATATTATTTGTGGCTATTGTGAAGGGTGTTGATTCCCTTATTTCTTTCTCAGCCCATTTATCTTTTGTGTAAAGAAGGGCTACTGATTTTTTTTGAATTGATTTTGTATCCGGCCACCTTGCTGAAGGAGTTTATCAGCTGTAGAAGTTCTCTGGTGGAATTTTTGGGGTCACTGATGTATACTATCATATCATCTGCAAATAGGGATACTTTGACTTCTTCCTTTCCAATTTGTATCCCCTTGATCTCTTTTAGTTGTCTTATTGCTCTAGCTAAAACTTCAAGTACTATGTTGAAGAGATATGGAGAGAGTGGGCAGCCTTGCCTTGTCCCTGATTTTAGAGGAAATGCTTTAAGTTTCTCTCCATTTAGTTTGATGTTGGCTATTGGCTTGCTGTAAAATGCCTTTATTATGTTTAAATATGGTCCTTGTATGCCTGATCTCTCTAAGACTTTTATCATGAAAGGGTGCTGTATTTTGTCAAAAGCTTTTTCAGCATCCAATGAGATGATCATGTGGTTCTTTTCTTTCAGGTTGTTTATGTGGTGGATTACATTGATGGATTTTCTAATGTTGAACCACCCCTGCATCCCTGGGATGAAGCCTACTTGATCATGGTGTATGATACTTTTGATGTGATCTTGGATCCGGTTTGCGAGTATTTTATTAAGTATCTTTGCATCCGTGTTCATAAGGGAAATTGGTCTGAAATTTTTTTTCTCCATTGGGTCTTTGTGAGGTTTAGGTATCAGGGTAACTGTGGCCTCATAGAATGTGTTTGGCAGTATTCCTTCTGTTTCTATGTTGTGGAAGAGTTTGAAGAATATTGGTGTTAGCTCTTCTTTGAATGTCTGTAGAATTCTGTGCTGAAGCCATCTGGGCCTGGGCTTTTTTTGGTTGGAAGACTGTTAATGACTTCTTCTATTCTTAAGGGTTATAGGACTGTTTAATTTGTTTACCTGTTCTTGATTTAACCTTGGTAGGTGGAATCTATGAAGAAAATCGTCCATTTCATTTAGATTTTCCAAATTTGTGGCGTACAAGTTTTTGAAGTAGGACCTAACGATTCTTTGGATTTCCTCAATGTCTGTTGTTATTTCCTCTTTTTCATTTCTGATTTTGTTGATCTGGGTATTTTCCCTCTGCCTTTTAGTTAGTTTAGGTAAGGGCTTGTCTGTTTTGTTGATTTTCTCAAAGAACCAGCTCTTGGTTTTGTCGATTCTTTGTATTGTTCTTTTTATTTCTAAGTTGTTGATTTCAGCCCTGAGTTTGATAATTTCCTCTCGTCTGCTCCTCTTGGGAGTGATTGCTTCTTTTTGTTCTAGCTCTTTCAGGTGTGCTTTTAGGTGGCTAGTATAGGAATTCTCCAGTTTCTTTTTGAAGGCACTTAGAGCTATAAACTTTCCTCTTAGCACTGCTTTCAATGTGTCCCATAAGTTTGGGTATGTTGTGCCTTCATTCTCATTGAGTTCTAAGAAGACTTTACTTTCTTCTTTTATTTCTTCCCTGACCCAGAGGTCATTGAGGAGAGAGTTGTTCAGTTTCCATGTTTTTGCAGGCACTCTGTTGTTTTTGTTATTGTTGAAGCCTAGCTTTATTCCATGATGGTCTGATAGGTTATAAGGAGTGATTTCAATTTTCCTGTATCTGTTGAGGCTTGCTT
>CAJQZJ010033087.1:4503578-4526647 GCA_907164525.1 Lophiomys imhausi | reverse complement strand
GGAAGGGGAACACATTGTTTTTTGATGCAGCCAGAAGAAGGTGTGTGTTGTTTCCAAGATGATTTGCAGGGCTTCCTGGACTCAGTCTCTGAAATACAAAAGAGCAAGACTCAGTTTACCCTTAGACAGTAACATTATATTTTGGTAAGTTTGAGTAACCCACATGTGATCACATCTTATTTATTTTTTTACATTTGTTTTTATTGCATATATATTTACATATATACACATGTATATGTATACACACACATTTATACACACACACACATATACATATGCATACATACATAAAATTGTTTGCCTAAATGTGTATATGTGCATCAAGTGTGGGCAGGGCCCATAGAAGCCAGAAGAGAGCAGCAGATCCCCTGAAACTGGAGTTGCAGACAGTTGTGAGCTACCATGTTGGTGCAGGGAACTGAACATGGATCCTCTGAAATAACAGCAAATATTCTTAAGCACCAAGCTATCTCTCCCTCCCCCATGTCTTGCTTTTTATGGTCCATCAAATTTCAGACAATGTCCCTTCCCCCCAAAACCCCGACTTGTTAGGCATTATAAACAAATGGCAAAGGGAGCCCACGTATCTTATATGTGCTTTCCCCATCCCTCTGCATGCTAAAGAAGGTTTCTTGGCTGGTTTCCTTTGTGACAACTGGGTCCCTGGAGTGCTTGTTTAATTGTTAACAAAGAAATTGGCATTGGTTGAAATAAGAGCTTACTCAGTCCCCATGTGAATGTATGTGTCTGTATTCTGCAAGATAAGGGGGGAAGAGACTGGTTGTTCATGGCTATGTGCTCAATGCCTTAAGACATGAATTATTCATGTCCCAGACTTCTTCATAAAAGTTTAAAGTAAATAAAGCTGCTAATTCACAGGTTTGTTCACTCTGGTTTCCCTTCTGGAAAAACAAAACTGTTTCCATGGCTCATTGTCAGCTGTCAGGGAGCTCATCAATCATCCGTCTCACTCTGTATGGCTGGGCTCAGTCCTTACTGGGTAATATGGGAGCAGTGGCTGCTGTTGTTGCCCTGCAGCATCTACCCAACCTGTAAATTGTGAGACTTCCAGAGTCAAAGAGTTATTAATAAGCTATTGGTTTCTGTATTTCTAATCTGAGGTTGGGGCCTATGACATTGCTTAATGGGGAAGGGTGCTTGCTGCCAAGCCTGAAGTTCTCAATTTCTAGGTTTCTCACTACAGAAGGAGAGAAAGAAGTCCATACGCTATCCTTTGTCCTCCAAGGGCGATCTCTGCTCTTCTCAAACTTACAAAATACACAAGTAAATAAACGTAAAAATAACTAACATGATGATAATTGTCTAAGCCTTTTTATAACTTCAGAAACTGACATAGGGCTCCCACGAGGCTTCCCCGATGAAATCCTTGTGGTTACGTTTGACATAGACTATGGGGTACTTCATCTGATTCCAGTTGAGTTATTGGCTTGTTGTGGGTCAGTTAGGAGCTGCTGTTCTCCAGCACGCATCAACAGAGGCTTGATCACTAACCAGTAAAATATTGGCATGGGATTTTGAGGTGAGACTTGGTGAAAAGAAATGAGGTGACTAGGTAAACACCCTCAAAGGGAATATTTATGCTTCATTCATCTCTCTGTATCCCAGTCTCAGCCTCTCTAAGGTGAGTGGTTTTTTCCTGCCACATGCTCTCCTTTCTGTGCCTCACCAAAGACCTGAAAGCAAAAAGATCAGGAGACCATGGACTGAAAATACTGAATAGTGGGCCAGAATAAATCCTTTCTCCCTAAATGGGCCAGAATAAATCCTTTCTCCCTGAAGTGTTTTCTTGGCTATTTTGTCACAGGGACTAATGCCTTGTATGTGAGTGTGGACTTTTTATTTCTCTACACCTCTATCTCCTATTTAGAAAAATATCCAGAAGAACACCATTTGTTATCTCCTTCACAATTCTTAAGGGCTTTTCCAAGGTGCACTGATAAGCTGACCTGTCTTCAGAGGTCCTGACCTTTCTTATAACCTGGAAGTTATGAGGAAGATTCTAAGTTGTAACCCCTGGCTAGTATTCCATGGCTCTCTGGTTAAACAGGACACTTCTCTGGGATAGAATAGTCTCCCTGAGCAAAGAGCATACTCTCATGGCTGTTAGGCTAAAATCCAATGGGAAATAAGGAGTTAGGCGAAGGTAGACGACAGCCATCAAAGTTACCCTCATCACAAGCTGCTCTTGTTCTGCCACATGGCACTAAAACTTGATCTCCATGAATAATACTGTTGACTCTGCAACCAGGAAATAGCTTGTATGACAGCCCTGGACTTAGTAGGTCCCCTCAACCTATGGAAGGAAAAAGACAGCCATCATCAGATTTTTAGAAAGGTATAACAATAAAGAAATCCCAACTGACCCCCAGACAGTAACTTTTCCTATGCATTTACATATACATCAGGCACTCTTCTGCCTACAGTAAGATGGCTTTGTATGAGACAGTGTGACTTAAATATGAGTCACAATTACTTCAGGGCACTGATAAGTTGATACTGGAATACTGTGAAAATAACTTTAATACAGCACAAGAATAATAAATAACATAATGATTTAATGTTATAATATGGTATATATAATGTTACATTATGGTGTATTATTATAATATATATGGTACATAGTGGAAATATATACTAAATTTATTATGGTGCAAACTAAGGCACACTTAAGCCAAGTCATAATGTTCTATGGTAACCTTATTTTTGTAATATTTAGAAAAATAAATATAAAATTATGAACATTTGGGAACATGAAAATATGGCTTTAAAATATTTGATTGAGAATTTCAGCTTGTGAATACAATGAAATGTGATTAAAATATGTTACCATGTTATCAGTTTTTACTGTCACTGAGTGCTACGCTTTGAATATGATTTGAGTGTGTTCCTAAGGTATCATGTACTGAAATTTAACACTCATAGTAAGGTATTAAAATTTTGAAAACTGAATCCTTCCAGGGATCTTTGGGGAGGTGAAAGGATTAGGTCAGTGAGATAAAGTAGAGCCTCATGATAGAATCCTTACATGTAGAAGAGAGACTAGAGAAGACACATATGTGTACATGTCTTATCTCTTGCTATGGGATACCCTCTATCTTAGTGGAAATACCCTGATGAAAGAAACTTAAGGGAGAAGGGGTTTAGTTTGTCTTCCAGTCACAGATGGGTCCAACATGGTGGGGAAGACATGTTATTTTTTTCATTCCCTGGACTTCTCAGAATCTTTTAAAATTTCTTCTTTGTTGTCTCACAAAGAATACTAGCCTGAAGATCACTCTTTAAAAAGTGCAAAATAAAACACAAGCCAGTCAAAAGCACTTAGTGAAAGTGGATTGTAGCCAGGTCAGAGTGAAGAATGAATGCATTGATTGTGTCACAAGCTTCTGGAGTTTCACTTCGAACATCCGGTTCTGAATCTTCTTTAGTATAGATATAGGAAGTGCAATCGGCTTTCAGAGAACTCATGAGTGATTGCCAGTAGAGCCTCGGTAGGAATTGCAAGTATACCAGATAACTCTAGTTACTAAAGCAAATGCTCATAGAAACACATCATTTAATAGTTCCTATGTGGTTATAATTTTTTTCAAATATATCATATTTTCTTTATTCATTTTTCTGTTAAGGGACATATGTTGTTTCTAGTTTCTGGCAATTATGAATAGAACAGCAATGAGCATGGTTGAGCCCGTATCCTTGTAGTTATATATTTTTTTGAGACAGGGCTATTATGTAGCCCTGGCTAGACTAGAATTTACTACGTAGAACAGGTTAGCCTTGAACTCACAGAGATTCATATTCATCACTGTGCCTGACCTATGATTAAATTTTTTTTTCTTGTCTGTGTCAAGTCCAAGAAGGAATTCCATTTAGTTCCTTGTAGAAAAGCAGCCCTCACTTGGTGATTAGAGGACCTGTACCATTTCCATCTTGTGACTCTGCCATCTTTAAAATACATCTTGCAGGACTCATTTCAATCAAACCTTTGAAAAAGTCTAGGTCAGGGGTTAGAGGAAGCACACCAATGGGCAGAGACTGCAAGGGTTGCTTGCACCTCACTTCTGTTTACGTTTGGTTGGATAGAAACAGGTGACTATTCTCTCGAACAAAGATGTAAGCTGTTACAGTTTGTGTATAGTCCAAGTTTAGAGCATATGGTCACTTTCTATTGAGATTTGTGTGTTTTCAGACTATGTAAACAAAAAATGCCAATTTTTGTAGATCTTTATATAATTCACAGCTTGATTCTTACACCAAACTTCCCCTTTCTTTAGAGTGTGTGTGCATGTACATGTGTATGTGTATGTATATGCATGTGTGTGCATGTGCATTTGTATATTATGTGCATGTGTAGGTGTTTTTATGTGCATGTGATATATATGCTGATTCCCATAATAAAAATAACACTTCAGGTCAGCAAAATGTGTGTTTAAGATGATTCTTGCTCCTTTAAGTCATTTGCTGACAATATCTCACAGACTCACGAGGCTGTGGGAGGAATAGAGATGCTGTAAGCCAGATGGTACTAGTCTTGCTGAGTGTTCAAATCTCTTCAGCACCTTGAGTTTATTGACAGTCTGTTGAAAGCTTCAGCTTGGCCTATGATGCATTAACATCATGGAAACTGATAGTAGTCAGTATCTTCCCCTTAGAAAGCCATATGTTAACACTTCTCATCCTATCACAGGATGCTTACGACCCATCTTTTGGTTTGAGACTCAACTAGATGGTGGCAGGATACGCTATCAAAGGCTCCACAAACCAACAAAAAATTAAATGAATCAAACGTACTTTGGGTTAAATTATTTTTGTAAATTGTCTGCTTCTCACTTTGTTATTCCAACAAAGTCTACAGGGATTCTCTTTCCAGGCTGCTCAATTCTCTCCACGTAGCATGCCATTTTAGGAGAAGTCTCTTTGCTGAAATATACCAGTTGATGTTTCAGTTCGAGAAATCTTCCCACCTGCTGTAGGCCTGGGGTTGACATTTTGTTGACTTTCTCTGGGAGTGAAGCTCTGGGCATCCAGGCCTTGATAAGCTGATCCCAGCAGGAAGTAGGATGGGAGAAAGCCAATGATGGTCTGCAAGCCCTGCTTGTGTTCCCATGACAACCAGAAAACAGCAAAGGGAACTAGTCCTGTTTTTCATTCCTCTTAGTATCGTGTAGTATCTGTCTCATAATAATGAAATGAAGCCTTAGCTTGATCTAGTTTCCTGAACTTTTCTGCAGAAAAACATTTCAGTAATTAAATTCAGATAATGTTTTTTGAGTGCTTGTGGTATGCAAAATGAATTAGGGAATAAAAAGATTTTGAAGCTTATACTCAAATATTGGAGCTGGAGCTAAAACAAGTACTTAACACACAAGGGTAGTTCTTCAAAAGAAGCTTAATTGAAAATTAATTATTTAATTAAAATTGAATTTGCATGTAACAGATTTGAGTTGTAGCATCCTACATGTCAATTACTTGTTCTCATTTTGGTCCAACTTAAACAATTATGTACAGTGGGGTATAAGGCATTGATTGAAGAATGCCACTATGTAAAGGTATAATTAAGAAACAGTCCATTTTTTAAAAAAGCTTGTGTGCATGTGTGTATTTGTGTGTGTAATGAAAGTCAAAACAGTCACAAATACTTTTAATGAAAATGGCTCTTTTGCAAAGAGTGCTTTTAGACTTTATAGAAAGTAGAGTTCAATCTTGATATGGCACTTAGATTTTGTCTTTAACAAGAAAGAATATGTTGACAGGTAGGCATGAGCATTTTTAGGGTAAAGACCAGCTTGGACACTGACCACACAGATGTGTGTTAGGCAAGCCATGAGCAAAATTTGAAAAGATAAGTCAGAGTGTTCCTGTGAAAGATCTATCAGGGTAGAATGTAGAGTCTCTACCGTGTTCCAGATAGTGTGCTCAGAGAACCCAGGGTAAGGGCGAAGTGCTCCATGAACTCAGCTTGATAGCAGGAGATAACAGGTGCCAAATGAACATTTTAATAAAGTCATTGGTAAGGCACAATTGTAGAATAAACTCATACATAAGGACAATAATTTCCTAGAAACTATATAGATCAGACTCTCTTGCAACTGACCATTTTACAACTATTAGCTTACTCCATCTTCCTAATGGACCTGTGAAGCAGATTGGCTGTCATCTCCATTTTGTAAATGAAGACACTGAGGCCGTGAACATGAAGTGATCTCCCCAAGATCACCCATCTGGCATTAGAGGAACAAAGGCTCAGACCTGGTTTCATATTGCCAAATCATACTGTCCGATGGGCGGGGTGAGGCAGAAGCAAGGCAGGTGGAGAAAGGTATTTTGGGAAGTGAAGTTAACAATGGAATGGTGTGGAGGAAACACAGAGAGACAAACGTCTAGACATTGGAGAAGAGCTTCACATTAGCCTGACATGGACTTGGACATGTCAATGTCTTTTTAAGAAGATGGCTACTGGGTCTCTGCATCTGTTTCCATTGTCTGTAGGATAAATCCTCTCAGATGGCACTTAAGTTAGATTCCTATCCAGTTCCCTCTCTCCATCCACTTCCGATGTCTATTTTATTTCCTCTACTTAGACAGATTCAAGTATCATCCATTGAGTCCTCCTCTTTACTTACTTTCTTTGAGTCTGTGGATTGTAGCCTGGTGATCCTGTACTTAATGGCTAATATCCTCTTATGAGTGAGTACATGCCATATGTGTCTTTCTGGGGCTGTGTTACCTCAGTCAGGATGATCTTTTCTTATTCCAACCATTTGCCTACAAATTTCATGATATCTTTGTTTCTAATAGCTGAGTAGTACTCCATTGTGTAGATGTACCACAATTTCTTTATCCATTCCTCGACTGAGGGACATCTAGGTTTCCAGTTTCTGGCTATTACAAGTAAACCTGCTCTGAACATAGCCAAACATTAGGTGAAACTGGGAGAATCAGGTGGAAGAGTTAGGGGAAGGTTTGAGGGAGCTGGAGGAGTCAAGGACACCACAAGAAGATCCACATGGCCAATTAATTTGGACAGAGAGACAAGAGACAGGCTCAAAGGGACTGAACTAGCAACTGAAGAACTTGCATGTACTGGTCCCTGACCCTCTACACAAATGAAGCTGATGGACTGCTTGGTCCTCAGGTGGATCCCCTAACAATTGGAGCAGGGACTATCTCTGATTTGATCCCTGTTGCCTCCCTCTGGACCCCATTTTCCTAGCAGACCTGCCTTGTCTTGCCTCAGTGGAAGAGGAGTGCTTAGTCCTGATGCACTTTGATGTGCCAGAGTGGGTTGATACCTTGTGGGGTGTATGGGGGATGTGGGAGGGGGTGGGACTGGGAGGAGAGGAGAGAGGGAGTTGCGATTGAAGTGTAAAATAAATAAATTAATTCATGAAAAAAAAAGATATTTAAAGAAGTTCCTGGGTTTTCCCCTTTTTCCTCTTTTCCTTTAATATTGACAGACATTGTACATGGCATCTTACATGTTTTCTATCTCCATGAACTGGAAATATTTTTCCATGAGTTCTGAGGTCCAGAGATAGTGTTCAGCTTTTTCTCAACTCTTCATTCATTCGTGAAGAATCCAGCCCAAGTTTTGAGTCAAATGGCATTTTAAACAGTTGATACTGTATGGTTATAGCACTTGGCCTCAGCCCTTGAAGAAGTTACGGTTCAGAGGTTGTCTAGACCAACCACGGCAGCACCCACACAGCTCCCTGAAAACATGGAAAAATGGTTAGCCAAGAAAACCCAGGGACCACCCACAGTTCACAACCAGGAATTGAGCTGCTCTACAGGGGTGTGGCTGTACATGTCCATGCACACCTGTGTGTGTTTGTGCCAATGTAGGTGAGTGTGAATAATCTCACAGATGAGAGGGAAATAAAAATCTTCCTAGTACTCAGCAATTTCTGAGGTTTTCTAAAATGCATTTTGGATTAACTGGGGAATCCCTGTGGCCCTAAACTTAGGAGAGTTTTCTTGGCTTCCCTGCCCCATAAAATATTTTCACTCAGTCATAATGCAGAATTGAGACAAGATCATTGCATCAGTGGCTGCCACATGTTATTTTCTCTTTGAATGTGAAAGCAAGGATAATACCTACCTTCCTAGAAGAAAATCACTTCAGCGGCCCTTCAAATAGCACTTTTTTAGTGAATGCTAGTCATGGTCATAGTTTGTGGCCTCACTATTTCATAATGCAGACAAATAATATTTTGAGAGAAAAAAAGTATCTTGTCTATGGTTCTGTTTTGAATGATAACATTGAATTGAATCTATTCAAGGGCATGGAATTTGGCGATGGTGAATATTGTGTGGTGTATGTTGGCTGGAAGACTAAACACTTCACTATAACATCAATATATAATTTACTTGGCTATAAATATTATTGACATAAATAATTCATGTTGTTGCTTTGTATTCGGTTGGTTAACAGTGTCTTTGTCATTTTTTATCAGCCATGATGCCATTGCAATCTTGTTCATTGTGTTTAAAGAATACTCGGGAAAATGTTTCAATTGTGGGTCTGGATGGTATAATGTATTTATTCATTTAGTCAGATGAGATGAAATAGAGAATGTTTAATATGCATGTCTACAATGTACTATAGCCTCAAAATTAATTGCAGACAATATTATTCCCTTTCATTCTCAGAAAAATTATAGGTTTTTTGCAAGTAGCCAAAATGCTGCCATTTTGTACATTTAATTACAATTTTCTTGTCGCTTTTTAATGGACTTTGAAGACTCCTGAGTATCTAAGCTGTTAATCAGAAACCTTTGATTACTTAAATAGGCTACCTCAAATGAAATTTGAGTTACTCTGAAGTGAATACAAAATAGGTTTCCTATGCATGAAGGAGACATGTTCAGAGAGTGTTCACCACTGTGACATAGTCTTGCTTCTGTGTGTGTCTGCATCCTCCATGTAGTAACCATGGTTTGTCCTTGGAAGCACTTCCAGGAGCTGCTAACATTGCTTCAGTGGCTTTGATCCAGCTTGTCCTTTTCCTACCTCCTGGATCTTTGAGGTGTCCAGTACCTTCTCTGGCCACTCCACAGCCAATATCCACTTGCAATAGTTACCTTCTTATGTACCTTTCTTCCAAAATAACCTCCAGTTCCTTCCCACTAGATGGTCTCTGCTTGAAGTTAGGTCTCATGGGACAATGCAAGTAATTTTTGCACATGTGTACATGACTGCTATCTATGAAAACCAGAGCCTAGCAGTAGTTAATGCAATCAAAAACAGATTTCACTCAGCACAATTATACCAGGGCAAAAGAGACCTCAGGGATGAACTGGGCTCAGTTGTGAACACAGCAAGAAGGGAGGATTTTTAATCAAAGAGCACAGGGGGTCAGGTCAGATGAGGTAAATTTCTTGTTAAGTTGCCTGAGAGGCTCCTTGCCTCTTGGGGACAGATGTTCCCTGGAAGATGGCAGAGGATGAGGAGGATCATAAAATAGTAAGGGATTCTGCCTAAACCAACTTGGAAGGACCCATGCTAGTTTTGTGGCACAAAGACAGACATGCAAGCCTAGACACTCAGCTGGAAAGAGAATTGCTACAGCTAGTCGAGAAGAGCTCCCTAGCAAGGATGATCTTTTCATGAGAGGAGGTACATTTTAAATGTGCAAAACTCAATTCCAAATGAAGTTCATGCTTGAGATGGTTTTCTGGGAGGACTATGGGAAATGTGGGCCAGCTCTGGGGCTGTGGAAGAGCCAGCCTGACCTTCTTCTGAAGAGGGTTGTGGTGCAGAGACTGGGGCATCAAGTAGAGTGAGAATTGACAGTGAGAGTGAAGCCCCTGGTTTTTGTATTCTGAAGAACCTTCCCCACTCAGTACACCCCTGGCGTAACTGCTGGTGGCTTAGCCCATATGTGCCTCAGGTTCCTTATGCTTTCCCACCGTGGCTGCTTCTCATCCACAGGATTTTTACAACCCCAGATATGCAGTGTATAAAGTAGGTATACAAATTTTTCTTTATTGGCAATTGATCATAAAGAGCCTTATTTCAAAACAACTCTGAGGCATGCATAGAGTTACCATTTATTAGTGATTTAATAAAATTTGCATATTAATGAGATGCATGTGTATAATTATTTTTACACAAAGAATTAAATCATAGCTGAATTGTATTGCAGGACATAGGTCATCTTCAGGTGTTTGCCAGAGCTGACTAACACTTTAATATGTGTGTGGAGGAAGAGTGTTTGTACAGGTGTGAGCATGTGTGTGAGTGCACATGGAAGCCAAAGGTCAGCCCTGGGTGTTATCCTTCATCATTTTCTATCATAATTTTTGAGATTCACTGATCTTGAATCTTATCCATTCAGCTAAGCTAGCCAACCAATGAGCTTTATTTATCAGTTCTTTTTTTTTTTTTTTTAACCTACCACATCCTCCACCTAGGGTTATGAGTATGCGCCACCACTGTGCCCAACTCTTATGGGAATGTTGGGGATCTAAATTCAGTCCCTGTGCTTGTGAAACAGGAACTTCACTGACTCTAAATACCAAACCGGCTATTTTTATTTTTAATAATAAATGCTGAGACTACTACTGCACATAAATATGCAGAAAACCTGACAGAAGTGTGTTTAAGGCCATTTCAGAAATTGTTGGATATTCTGCCCCAGTCTCAACCAAATCCATTTAATAATTCTTCATGATACCTGTCAACAATTCAAACAGCAATTCTTAAAACCAATCAGTATTAATACAATATCGTCCAAAGATATATAAATTTGGTACTTATATGCTGAAGAAGGGTAGTAGGAAAATACTTAATATTTGTTTTCCATAATTAAACTGTTATGTCTCTAGAAGAGCAGAAAACATTTATATAAGGTGAAAATCATGCCATACAATACTCTCAAATGTAAGCTTAAGTATTCCAGGCAGAATTCCAGTTGCATGGTGTGACGGCTTGCCTGTTGGAAAGTGGGTATGTTGTGTGTTCAGAACTGAGGCTGCAGTGAAATCACATGGTGCAAGATGGGCAAACACTTCTAGAACTACTTGGATTTATTACCCATTTGAGTTTGAAATAATTTTTAGTGATTGAGCAATAAGAAACCTTTTTACAATTGCCAAGTTTCTGTGACCCCCCTCCTCATTCAGCTCAGCCACCCTGGAGGTTACGACTCGTGGTTTATGAAATTAGGGGTTAGATAAATTAAAATAGAGTTCACGGACGAAGAACATGACACAAAAAGAGGTTGAAGAACTCTGCTCTGTTCCCTTTCCTACTTTATCTAAGTAAAATTTTACCTTTGTTTTTTTTACCCTATGTCAAGGTCATGATCATTAGATGATTCATAGTCATCTTGTTATAGAGGGTGCTATAATTTATCCAAATGAACATTAACAAGACTATCACAGAAGCTCAGAGTCTCTGGAGTTAGAAACATGGGGACAAGACATTTTGCTCTGCTGCTAGACCATCAAGGCAGTGAGGCACCTTGGCAGGAAAATTGAGCTTGGCAGAAAGTAAACCTGCAGCCCACAGAGAGACACACAAATCAGTCTCGGATGTCTGCATCCTGCGTCTGGCTCCTTTCGGCCCCAACACTCTGCTAGGCTCAAAGAGGTATACTCCTTTGCTGAATCTTATTTTAGTTTGGAAAGTGTTGGCCCTGTTCTCTCAGAACCTGCTGAGTCGGGCTCTCTCTGTACTGTATTGAACAAAGCTAGTGAAGAGCACTGTGTGCATCCTTGCCTGGGTGTCTGAGAATCTCTTGGCATGGCACTGTAATGTAGGTTCTCTATTTACCAGTGATTCACTCTACCCCACGGGGGGACTACTACTGGAAAGCCAAGGTGGTTTGGTAAAATCTCCCTTTCAACTTACACCCTGAATAATTTTTAAATTTATGTTTCTATAAACGTGCATACCAAGAGGTATAACACAAATTCATCCATTCTAATTTTCATCACTAGAGAAAATTCAAGTATACTGAAATGCCATTTTCTATGTGTAGGCTTCTCATTATGAGAGAAGTATACAGAAAGTGGAATGGAATGATTTTGGAGTTTGCACTGGCCAGGCTGTCCTGAACAGACACTGGGCGAGAATAGTCCAATATGATGTTTTAGGCGAACAGAAAGAAGGAAGCCAGTTTTAACTGAAGCTGGAAGGATTTTTCAACTTGGACAACATTGGCTTCTGGTATCTTCACAAAGGCCAGATGATGGGAATACTGTCCAAGCAGCCTATCATTTTTCTCAGGTTGTTTTTCCAAACTTCTGTTTGGTTTGCTTTGTGTAAAATGTTCTCCCTTTCCTTCTCAGGCCCAGATTTTCCCATGGAAGCATCCAGATTGCACAACAGAGTTAGAGCTGACACTTGGCACATCTCAGATGTGGGAGGTAGAAGGCCAAATTCTAGTCAGCAAAGGCATAGTATTAGGGTAGAGAGAGCCTCAGTCAAGCATTTCAACTGAAGAAGAGCCCTGCCTTTTCTGTGTTCCTAGGTTACAGGGTAAGGGCTGCCTGCTTCAGATACCCCTCCCTATAGTGAGAGTGGCTGAAAGGGACACATGATGGGGAGAAGCTTATAGACAACCCTGTCTCTATGTAGCACAGGTTGTCTTGAAACAATTCAATCCTCCTGCCTCAGCCTTCTGAGTATTGGGATGCTCTACCAGATGAAACACCAGATTCTTGCCTTCTTTAATGACCCTGAGTATTACGCTCTAATATAGGCTTCTCCTTATAGTTGGCTTTACAAGAGGAGAGGTGGGAGAAGAGTGTGTAAGTACACACTAATGAGCAGCCAATCATCCTTAGGACTGGGCTTCTGCCTTGTCTCATTTTAAGGTTTTGATTTCCTATGTGCCAGATAACCTTCTTTAAGAGAATATTGGTTATTACATTCTTGAAGTCCTACACAAAACTGAATCCTATATGAAGAGAATTTTGATCATGGTTATCTTGCAACCTTTAGCTGTTCTTACCTATACGTTTGTTGGGAAAATCTGTTTGAATGACAAAGAGTAAGAAAGTAAATATATAAAAAATTGTTGCTTTCCATTTATCTTGTTTTTTGAGAGAGTTTCATGTAGCTCAGGCTGGTACTGAACTTATAATGTAGTTGGGCTTTGAACTTAAGATTCTCTTACTTGTGTCTTGTTAGTGCTGGGGTTGCAGGCATATCCATCATGCTTAGTTTGAGCAGTCCTAGGGATGAAACTCAGAGAGAAGTGGGTGCCAGTCAAGCATCCTTTCCATTAAGCTATGTTCACAGCCTCTCTAGAACCCTGCGCCCCTCCCCCCTGTTTGATTTGAAATCTGTGTCTGCCAGAGTAGATGGAAGTCTGGGACCACACAGACCTGTTGTATCCATAAAGACAAAAGAATCAGTTTTCATGGAGGTGCTCTATCCTGTGGATATTCTGAGAAGTCAGAAGAAATTTTGGAAATGCGCACTGGAGTTGCAGAGATCACTCAGTTGGTAAACTGACTGCCCAAGTTCAGATTCCCAGCATCCATGTAAAAAGCTAGGAGTGGTCATGTCCAACTGTGACTCAGTGAGAGTGATGGCAGTAGTGGAGATGGGAAATTGAGGAACACATTCAACATTGACCCCAGTTCTCCTTATACATGTGCACCTACATGCAAACACACACACACACACACACACACACACACACACAGAGAATGAACATAAATGTATTTTTCTAAGATTTATTGATTATATGTAAGTTTTATATATGGTACCTGGAACCCACCAAGGTCAGAAGAAGGTGTTGGATCTGCTGGAGCTAGAGTTACAGATGATTGTGAGCCACCATGCGGGTGCTGGAACCAAAACCTGGGTCCTCTGCAAGAGCAACAAGTTCTCTTAACTACTGAGCTATATCCTAGCCCCAAAGGTTTTATTTCTATTTCATGTGTATGAGTGTGTGTGTGTGTGTGTGTGTGTGTGTGTGTGTGTGTGTCTGCGCGCTCACGTTTGTACACAGTGTCTTTGGCGGCCAGAAAACAGTGTTGGATCCCTTGGAACTAGAGTTACAGATGGTTGTGAAATGCCACGTGTATGTTAGAAACAGAAACCAGGACTTCTGGAAGTGTAAGTTCTGTTAACTGCTGAGCCATATCTCTCTAGCCCTTACACATCTTCTAAAACAGAACATTATAAACTTAGAAATCCTGGTCCACGCTGGTTCCATGTCACAATTCCTTGAGACATTAATCTATTATTAGAAGTATTTTCACTTCTTGATTCTTAAGTGACAAACAGCTGTGCCGATTGTCCTGGGTGCTGTCACTCACCAGCCCCTCACTAAAAATACATTCCATCCATCATACTCTACTTTGTATGCCAACATTTGCTCAAGACCCGGGTTTGTTTTCCCATTATGAAAGTGCATATGAAACAGCAGTAATCTCTGATCTCTACATAAATTCTTAATGGTGCCAAGTCTGGGTGCTACACCATGCCAAGTATTTATTCTCCTGCCCTCCTGGGACCTCTGGTTGAGATAAAGTAAGGGAGCCTATTCCCTGCTGCTGACAGCCAACAGGGAAGGGCCCCTGTCACTGCCACGCCTAAAATAGCTCTTCTCTGTCCTGGAAGAGGTCTGAAATTCCATAAATGTTCTTGTAGAATGTTCAACAGCCTTCTCGGGCCCTGGTTGTCATACTTCTTAAAGTTAGCTATTTCAACTTGTTTCTAGTATCCCCGGAAGAGTCGGTAAACTTCATCTTTATCTATTTTGTGTTTAAGGGATTATGTCCCTTTAGAATATACAGTTAAAATTTAAACTGACTTCCTTTATTCATTGACACCATAGTGGAGGCTAGTTTGGGGAGATTGCATCCAAACCGAGAGCCCCTAGAAAGCAGCAGCAATCAGGAATCAGGTCATTAGGGCCATATGAGAAGGCTCCTGTAGATCCTCCTTTCAGTCTCCAAGTTCTTCCCAGTGTTAAGAAAAGCTCACAGACCCCTTAGCCTGCCTCGTGCAGCCTGGGTCTGAATTTCTTCTCTCCTGCTCTCAGCAGCCTGCCTCACACATGACTCCAGACTGACTGAATCACTGGTGTCTCCCTTGTGGAACAGGCTGCCGCCTCCTCTCCCACCAAACCTTGCTTCCACAAGGAAGTCTGACCACCATCCCGCCAGCCCAGGTTAGTTCTCTGCATCTTCCCTCCCTTCTTTCAGGCTTTCCTTTGATATTTATTTAAGACTGGGGATAGCATGGTGACTTTTTGCAGTGGCAAGGGTTGTCTATCAGCTGGCAGGCTTTCAATTGGTCCTCAAATGTGTCTACCAGTCTCCCAGAGTGGCTGAGGATCTTGTCAGTGAGGCAACTTTCGAAGAGGCTTTCTAGAATGGTTACTTCCTATTTAACTGGCTGAGAGATGTCACAACCACCTTTAAGCCAATCATCTGCAAGAAGGCTGAGTTTGTCAAGATAGGTCACCATGTACTGCAGAACCAGGAACAGCAACTAGTCATCAAGGACTTGCAACTGGGACAAATGTGACATTCCCTTCTCAAGAATGAAGGGAGAAATTTTTTTTTAGTAATTACCTGGGTGCTTATTAGCAGATGTGACTTTCTTCCCAGATCTCCATATCTGTATCAGTATAATTGTCATATCTTTACTACAAGTCTCAGCAACTCTAGAAAGAGAAGGGTGACTTTATCTCTCACCTGTGGGCTCTGCCCGGAAGTCGTTTCCAGGCTTTGAACTTTCACCTCCCTTAAGGAGGCATGCAGAATGTTTTGATTCTCTCTGGGCCTGATAGGATGCAGAGAGATTGAGATGTAAAGCTCTAGCTTTTGTTCTTCTGTCAATGTCCACAGGAGAGTAATGAAGAGTGACATTCAAGTTCTTTTCCGAGAGGAGGCGTTTGCGATGGGAAGTGATGGCAGGCCATGAAAAAGACAGACAGAAGCTAAATCTGATTTGGTTGCTTTATTAAAAGGTCAGTGAAATCAAGCAGAGCAGGCGGTGTTGTAAACAAAACTACAGAACTGTGAACCTTGAGGTTACCCTGCTGCTGCTATATGCTGGCTGATCAGCTCATTACTGAAAAGTCTCGTGGGAAAGACCTATGGTGAATGAGCTAGACCCAGCTCTGGCTTGGCCCTATTGCCTGCTCTTACCATTGATCCAGTGGCTGTCTTAGTATTGAAAAGTAGTGTTTATACTTCTGTAGTTTCTAGGACCTGGCATCTTGTTATCCAGAAATCAGATCAAAGTCACCTCTCGGAATTTCCTACCTACACCATGTACAGTTTTGTATCTCCTTCCACAGACCATCCTGTCCTTAGGTTCTTACTTTGTGATTTTCTGACTGCCATGTATCATCTTCTGGAATGATGGTGGCCTTCATTTGTTTGCTGAACATGTTTAAACTTCATTAAAAGAGAGACCTTGCCTGCCTCACCCATTGGCCTAGCCTGACATTTAGGATAATCATCTATTAGATAGATGTTGATTGAGGGTGTGAGTCATACTTTAAACAAATAACACTGGAAGTTAAAATAGATTACCCTGAAATTTGACGTGGCCATCTGCCCTGATGTTGGCAAAAATGATACCCATTTATCCACTGATCCAACCAAGCAACAGTACCTCATTACTCATTAGGATCTCTCTTTAGGGCTGAGGCTCCTGTTTGAAAGTCAGCTGTCATTTGGTGAGGGAGACAAACATATAAAGGAACAAGTATTCAAATGTCACTGTCAGGGTTATCATCCTAGGGTCTGGAAAAATAACTGATTCTACCTGAGAAGAAAGACTTGTATGTACAATGTGAAGCTTGGGCTGGGAAGTGAAAAATATGTGACTATTTCCAGACCAGAGAAAAGCAGGGGCAGGGGGAGTTAGAGAGAGTAATCCTGACTGGAAATTCATATCAACTAGGATGTAAAGGTATGACATGGAATAGAGTGAAATTCTATGGGAAGACATTCCATAATCACAAATGGTCACAGATGGAGGCAAGGGAGGGAGGGACATGGTACCAAAGTTGAGGCTTGGCCTAAGTCAAAGACTCAAAAAAGACGAGATACATCTTATACTGAAAATTTTGACTTTTATCCATGAAATATGAAGAACTATTAGGAAACCTTTATAATAGTCATTGTGACTAGCAGAATTGTACTTTAGGGGCATCATTGATGAAGATACAGTGATCACACAAAAGTGCTCACTGTGTGATGCATGGCCTCTCACATACTCCCAGCTACAGGGTCTCTAAGGTACATTTCTTCAGTGCCTTTGATTAAGATATTAGACTCTTAAGAATGGAAGCGTTAGAGAACGCAAAAGTAGTGGTGATTACTAACTTGTGGATTGATGAAATTAAAATAGATTTAACAGCATGGAAGCACTATGAAGTAAGGTGCCATGGCACCAGGAAGAATTTATCACCCTGAAGTCAGGAAAGAGAATGAAGTAGTGGATCTGAAACCTCCCTGGGCTCATCTACCCTTGAAGGGGAGTGAACAGCCACGTATGGCCTCAGGCCAACATGAGACTTGGGTGTGGATCTCAGAACCACAGCAGGGATATTGACCCTGTTGTGATACTTCAGTGGAGTTAATCAGAAGAAAATTGTGGAGGATGTGGTAGCACCCACAACTCACATGTGTCTTCCCACCTCAGCTAACTCAGTTAGAAATTCCCTCACAGCGTTCCTACAGGGCAACCTAATTATGCTGATAATTCTTTGAGACTCCACAGTAGTCTAGATTGTGTCAGGTTGACAATGAAATGCAGCTGTCACTCCCAATATTTGTTGGGTATTCATAAGGATGTTTTAGTGTGCCTAGTGCAAAACAGGCGGCAGAAGACTGGACAAGCATCCAGAGCATCCTAATGGACCTTTTATGTCATGCCACCATATCTTTCTTTGAGGTTTTTGTGACCTAAGACTAATTTGTTTACTTCGAAATAGAATCTTAGAAGACTGTCGACTTTGAGGTGAGATGTTTGTACATCAGGGTATTATGCTAAGTCCATCCAGTTAAGAAAGACATTGTGGTATCTGAGCCTCAGTTTCCCATGCCAAATGGGAGGGTCAACCGTCAGTGATTTCCCCAGTCTCCTGTTGCAGAATAGATTTTGAGTCTCTGAATAAAGTTAGAAATGATGATGGCACAAACACCAATCTCTGTGGTCTAAGAACTACTTGCTTCTTAGAGGGTGGTCTAGTTTCATTTCTGTAGCTGAGGTTAAACCCTGTGACAAAAAGCCACTTGTGGGAGAACATGTCTACTGAACTTACAATTCCAGATACAGCCTATTACAGTAGGGAAGTCACGGGAGCAGCAGCTTAAAGCAGCTGGTCACATCCACATTCAAGAGCACTAGGGAATGTGTGCATGTGTGTTAACTTCTTGTGCTCAGCTCCAATTTTCTACTCTTATATAGTATACAACTCAGGGCACACACATACACACACACACACACACACACACACACACACACACACACACCTGCTTAGGGATTGGTGCCACCTGAAGTTTGCTGGGTCTCCTCACATCAAAGTGCTTAACTGAGACAATCCTGCCCACAGGCATGCCTATAGACCAACTTAACATAGGTAGTCCCTCACAGAGACTCCTCCTGGGTGATTCTAGGTTGTATTGAGTTGACAACTGAAGCTAAACATCACAGATGGGATTCTTCTTGGATATTTATCTAGCCTTGTACTGCTTGCAAGAAATTTCATGGCCCTTGAGTAGACTGCATTTGTACTGATGTTGAATACTTCCAATAGCAATAGCTATGCTGCAATACAATGAGATGAGAACACGAAAGGTTAATCTGCTTCAGAGTATCTGGGTAATGCTAAGAATGTGCACTTGTGTTTTCTTAGAATAGCTAACTTCCATCACTATATCCCAAATCAAAACCAAAAAAAATCTTTTAAACAAAAATATCACAAATAAATAATTTTTTGATCATTAATGGTGTTGGTGATTGAAGTGACAGAAGATAGGAGGTTACCCCCTCAGTACTCAGTAAAACATGCACTGAGGTTCTCAGTTCATAAACTCTAAGGAACAAGCACAGAAGAGGATATGAAACTCAGAGTGAACTAATATCACAGCATCCTACATCTTAGTAATGGCCAGAGACTTCAGAGCTTTTGGTTTTCTGTTCCAATGAAGAAAGCTCTAGATGCAACTGGGAACACAAAGTCTGCAGCTAGACCTCCTGTGGATCCTGGGGTCTACAGTGTCCATGAGAGTAACCTACACAAATGTGTCCCAGAATTTAACAATTACATGTAAGATTCTCCTTTGAATTGTCATCTTCTCAGACATGAAAAGCCTACCTGGTGGTGTAGACTTGTGACACTAGCTACTCAAGAAACTTAGTGAGGCCCCGTTTAAAATTAAAAGGTAAAAATGAGCTGGTATATAACTAGTGGTTTTCACGAGGCCCCAGGCTCAAAGTGGGGGAGCAGGGCAGACTGACAGAAAGTTGTGGGTACTACTATTTAATAGAATTTCAAAGTAAAATACACATGCTTGCCTGCCAAGCTCCCCGCCTCCACTGTTTTCTTGAACATTGGGTAGAAGGCAATTTAGAGAAGGATTTGTAATCTTCATTTGTGCCTTGTATATTCTTCTGGGAATTGTCTTACAAAAACATTTGCTCAACTCTGTCATTAACATATTCATTCTCCTCCATAGTCCTTTTGTGTGTGCTGTGCATATATACAGGGGTGCATAGTCCTGTAGGTGCCCATGTCTATGTGGGTATACAGGCACATGGATGACAAAGGTTGCCTTTAGTTCCCATTCCATCTTGAATTTAAAAATAATTCTGTGTGTGCGTGTGTGTGTGTGTGTGTGTGTGTATGTGTATGCACAGGCATGCCAAGATGCATGTGTGAAAGTCAGAAAACAGCTTGTGAGAGTTTATTTTCATCTCCCACCATGGGAATCAAATTCAGGTCATGAGGCTTGGTGGCAATTGCTCGTACCTGTGCAGTCATGTTACTTACTGTAACATGTACTTGCTGATGGCACCTTGTTTTCTGAGACAGGTCTCTCAATGGCCTGGAGCTTGCCAATTTGGTTGAATTGCCTGGGTGGTGAGCCCCATGGACTTACCTAACTTTGCTTTCCCAGCACTGGGATTCTGAGACAGCACCACCATGTGTGGCTTTTCTTCTGTGAGCTCTGGAGTCAAACTCAAATCCACATGTCTCTGCAGCAAACACATTAACAACTAAGCTATCTCCCCAGATCCTGCTTCATAGTTCTTTACCAAAAAAAAAAAAAAATGTGGGAGACTAAAGGGTAAGAGAACCATATATCCAAGTGAAGACTTTTTGACAGTGGCAGCGCTGACACGGTTGATGAATACTCCTGCTGTATCTGCAGCCACTCTCATGGAAGGAAGAGCTTTGAATAGATTCTTGGTCAGGCCTCACCGAGGCAGAGCTGGCTGGGTTTGCCTTAGATTAACTAAAGCTGAAGGAGTTGTTCAAGGACTTGCATGAGGGGTGGAGAAGATAAAGGGCTTCTAGTGCTAGAGGCTTTGCTAATTGCTGCATACTCCAGTATTAAAGTGAACTGTTAACTCCTCACTACTGTATCTCCTCCATCTCCACCTTTCCCAGAATGCCTTGCACCTCACTACTGTATCTCTTCCATCTCCACCTTTCCCAGAATGCCTTGCGCACTGGGTACTCCTTTGAAAGCAGAAGGAAGGAAAGCAGAGTCTCTTTAAGCGTGACTCATCAGCTTGTAAGTAATCTACTCTTATTGGTCTTAGATTTTCATTAAACACCTTATATAAAATAAACTCTCGCTCAATGTAGGAGAAGATCTGAAAATAAAGACATGTAAGGCATTGCCAAGTGTAGTTATTTGGTGAGAAGTTGTTAAAATTATCTTTGAACACTTGGCTTTGGACAAACACTGAATTTGACCCCAAGGAATTTTATAAAGCATTTTACCCACTAAATAAATGGAAGGAAGTTCTATTGAGTTTTCAAAATGAGCTGTGTGAGCCCATTTGTTTAAGCCAAATACAAAAGTGTCTTAGATTTTAATGAATCTAACTGAAATTTTAGCTAAAAACAACTCATTGGAAACCAGATGCTACAGCTACCACTGTGAGCCAAGTTTAACTCTCTTGTTTTCTGAAGTGTGGATCCATTTAGCTCCTGAGAACTCATAGTACAATGAGCCCATTAATTCTAGAAGCCCCCCACCCCGCCAAACTTGGCCAAGGCAATGAATTTGTCCTTTCTTAGAAATTAATGCTTTCAGTAAAGTCTCTCTCTCTCTCTCTTTCTCGTGTGTGTGTGTGTGTGTGTGTGTGTGTGTGTGTGTGTGTGTGTTTGTACTGGTCAAGAAGAAAACAAGAGGGGGGGAGGGGATGCCATTTTATTTCCTTGAGCTTTTATTTTATTGCAATTTGTGTTTGCATGTGCATGGTGTATGTGTATGTGTGTGTGCGTGTGCGTGTGTGTGTGTGCGTGTGCATGTGCATGTGGGTGTGCGTGTGTGTGTTGGTTAGGAAGAGAGAGGAGGGTGCCATTTTATTTCCTTGAGCTTTTATCTTATTGTAATTTGTGTGTGTTTATTTGCGTGTGCTTATGTGCTTGAGTGTGTGTTAAAATTCATAGAAACCAGAAGATGACAATTGGTGTCTTCTTCTATTGTTCTTCATTTTATTTTTAAGATATTCTATCACAGAACTTGATGCTCACCAATTCGCCAGCAAGTCCCTGGGGTCTAACTCTCTCCACTTCTCAGAGATAGAATTATAGGCACATGCCTCCCCATCTGGAATTGTATGTGGGTGCTGGGGATTTGAACTCAGTCTTTGAGCAGCAAGCACTTTATCCACTGCATCATCCCCTCAAACCTTCTTGGGCTTTTAATCATTAAAAAATACATTACTGAGTGGTGCTCATTAAAGCTTGGGAGGGCAGACTTGACTCAAGACCATCAGTGAAGATACGGTAATTACCGTAACAATTTCTCAAAAGAGAGGAATGATTTGCTTCATTCTCTGAACAGTGCAGATAAGTAGAGACTTACAGAGCAGCGTGACCTCAATAGAAACATGGATAGTAATGTGGATTCTGGGCTGAATCATTGCTGAAGACAAGCCTTGGGGTTAAGACACCAGGAGGGAAGACAAAGGCTGAAAAACCTGATTAGCCATGAGGGAGGGCCAGATGCTCAGAATTGAGAGTTCTGCTGGAACACACTTAGGTAGAGTGCTACCACTAAAATGGGATAGTATGAAGAAGTGCACAGGTGTGCTTTCAAGAGCATTCTGAAGCCTGACCTACTCTTGACCAAACGAAGAATCTTTGTCACGTCTTCCTACTTGATGGTGTAAGACACCAAGCTACATGCTTTAGTTAGTGAGGACAAGAATGAAGAGATAAGGTCATCAAGAATCAAAAGCAGTCATGGCTGGTCTAGATCTCTGGAAGAGGGCCAAGCACAACAACCTAGGGATGGGAGTCCAGAACCAAGATTCCAGGAAACAGTATTGAGTGCACAACTCATACCCATACATAGTGAATATTTTACCTTTGTGTACGGTACTGTGTAATAATCCTTCCTTTCATTTTCATGAATTTAGGAGACTTGGCTATGAAATTTATCAGGTAACTTGTTTCTCTGCCCTCACCAGGCCCTGAGTCATTTCCTTCCATGCTTGAGGTGGTAGAACCAAATGTGAGAGACATGAGCGCCTTCAACCTGTGCCCAGTGGTTAGGGATTTCAGCCTTTTCAGATCTTTGATGTGACTGGACTCTTTGGTTGGCAGGGTTGGGTTTTTAAGCCACCAGACAGTGATGTCAACCTCTCAATTAAAAACTGAAACTTATTCCATCACTCGTGAGAGCTTCCTCAATGACTCTCAAAAACTTAGAGAGGGGAAAGGTTATGCTTAAACATTAGGGCTGTCCTTGAAATTCAGTGGCAGGCCACTGGCTGAAAGAGTCATCTAGCTCCATCATTGATTTTTCCAATTCTCTCTCTCTCTCTCTCTCTCACACACACACACACACACACACACACACACACACACACACACACAC
>CAJQZJ010033087.1:4449573-4487658 GCA_907164525.1 Lophiomys imhausi | reverse complement strand
ACTCTGGTTTCACCAGGTGTCCACATTTCACTCCATCATACACAGCAGATACCCAAATCAACCACCAGAAGCCAACACACGGGTCGAGACTTTTAAGATTTGCTTTTGAAATTTTTGAGATTATGTTATAACTATATCATTTCTCCATTCCCTTTCCTCTGTCCAAATGCTCTCATATACCCCTCCATGCTCTCTTTCAAATTCATGGTCTCTTTTTTTCATTAATTGTTGTTACATACATATATGTATACACAAAATATTCTTAAATATAACATGCTCAGTCTGTGTAAAGCTACTTATATATGTGTTTTCAGAGATGTTCACTTGATATTGGACACCTAATTGGTATGCTCTTCCCTAGGGAAGACTATGTCTCCCATTCTCAGCATTCATCCGTTGCCTGTAGTTCTTTGTGTAGGGTTGACGTTTCATGGGCTTTCTTCCATCCAATTTGGCATATCTCTTTTGTCAGTCTGTTCTTTTAAGTTTTAAAAATTAATATCTAACTGGTAGATATTATAATATTTTTAAATTTTAAATAACAAGTCCTGCATACATTGGAAAGCTTTTGTTTTCTTTAAGTTATTACCATGAGGTCTTCCATTCCCTTATTTGATTGAAGTTCCTCTTGGACTGAAGTCCAGGTTCCAAATGCCATTTCTGCCCCCCAAGTGCCATCTTTCACTCAGAATAGAAAAGATGATTGTGTGAGATCAGTGGGGGTGGGTGGGTACCTGGAGAAGCCAGAGTTGTCTGTCTGTATTCTCTGTCCTTTTCCTATGAACTCCATTTCAAAGGGATAGTTCTCCAAGAAGTGAGTATATGATAATTACAGATGGGCAGGGCTGTTCCGTGGGTTGCATTAGACAGAAGATGCTTGATTCTTTGCTCATTTTGGAGCATGGAGAGGAGATGACTGGGAATATGTTCATGGC
The DNA here is from genome assembly GCA_907164525.1 of Lophiomys imhausi. Taxonomy (NCBI): domain Eukaryota; kingdom Metazoa; phylum Chordata; class Mammalia; order Rodentia; family Muridae; genus Lophiomys; species Lophiomys imhausi. Next base: position 4,486,723 of record CAJQZJ010033087.1, on the reverse strand, counting down.
TTCAGGCCAGGGCCCTGAGACTGCTTCTGTTGCCTTCTGAGTCCTCCTCACCCTCCGCTTGTCTGCTTGTCACTGCTGTCACTTCAGCTGTGCACACCATTCCTGGGTACAGACACTCGGCTCCCTGCCACAGAATCTGCATACATTAACCATTGTCTGCAAAAAAAAAAAAAAAAAGTGACTGATTTGCTTCCCTCGAAGCATCCATTTTGATTTATAAACTGCCACGCTGGTAGCCACAAAAACTGAGGCATCCTAGTTTCCAACAAAGAGAAGGGAGTAGTCTCTTGTTCCTATCTGGAGTCAATAAGCAAGTTTCAGCTCTCAGCGCTCCGAGCCCTGAGTAGTCTTAAAACCTTGGAGGATCTGGGCAGAGGATTGTCTGTGTGTGGTGCTGAGGTAGAGGATGGTCTTGAGGGGACAGTTCTGGGCTAGGACTTTGTTTGGACTGCCCCACAGGCTGAGAACCATTAGGAATCAGGTTTCTCTTCTGCAGATTTGCTACACAGAGCATTTGAGATCACCAGTGAGTGTCATGTGCCAATCAAGGCAACAGTAGTTGTCTTCAACCTGAAGAAAACCTAGGCACAGACACTGTGCCAGGAATGTCCCATTAGACTTTCTGATTTTACGGTTCTTTGGAATCATTCCATAGAATTCTCTTACATGCCCCTCTGCTTCAAGGTATGTTTCCCCTCCAAGATTTATTTACTTTTATTTCTATGTATATAGGTGTTTAAGGCAATGCACCATGTGCATACAGTAGCCCTGAAAGCCAGAAGAAGGCATCAGATTGCCTGGAACAGGAGTTACGGATGGCTGTGAGCCACCACACGTGGGTGCTGGGAGTTGACTGTGGTCCTCTGTAAGAGTGTCCAGTGCTCTTAACCAAGAATCATCTCTCCAGCCCCCTCAAGGCATGTCTTTATCTAGGGACAGTAGTATTCTTGAGGATGAGTTTGGCAGGTGTTGTCTTAACTGGGAGCGGGAGATGGAATACACCCTCATCCTCATTGTGACAGTGCAGAGCTAAAACTGAATGGATAACTTGTTTCCCTCTGATAGGCACAGTTTTTCTAAGATCTCCTCTATGGAGAGTTAAAAGAGCTTCACTTAAATTCATTTTTACCTTCTCTGCAAGCAAGACAATTATAATCACTGCCTGAAACCTCTCCCTCTCATCCAGTACCATAGAGTTTGTGGCTGGGCAGAATTACGGCAGGACCAAAGGAGACTGGTATGGAATGTGAATGGTAGCAAGAGTGGGAACGCAATCTTCACACCTCACATCTTCATGTACTGTGTGACTTAACAAATATGGGTCCCTCCTCTGTCACACACTTACAGAAGGCTCGGAGGAAATCTGTATCTGGTTTATTCCCATGCCCCGTAACTTTACCCTTCTGCATATCTCTAGGCTCTCTGTCATTCTCTAGAGTTGTAAGACATCCCCCATCCATGTTGCTATCATCTTTCAGTTGTCTCCAGATGCGAGCATGACTCTGGGTGGGGTAGACCCTTCAGCTGAGTCAGTTCTTAAGAGAGAGTGTGTGATATAGGTGACAGCTTTCTCGGGCTTCGGTCTGTGATTGGAGCCGCTAGATCGGCCGTTTATAATAGTCCACTACAACATGAAAAACTGTATTAAAGGATCATAGTATTAGAAAGGTTGAGGACCACTGCTCCAGATGGTATACTGTAGTACCAGTGACCGATGGATAGGCAGACAGATGGACAAATGTAGGTAGATTTATCCAGAACTGATCTACAAAACAGCACCTGTCATTACTACGTGTTCTACTCACTTACCTTTTCTCTTTCTCAATGTTTGGTATGACCCTAGGGACTTGTACAACCTGGGCGAGTGTTCTACCACTGAGCAATACTTTATCAGCCCTTCTCTTTGTTTGATTTGATTTGTTTTCATTATTCTGGAAATGCATATCTGGTAAAGAAGAAAAGAAAATCACAGCACTGGTTGGGATCAGCAGGGGTTAGCGTAGAATACTGTGGAAATACAAAGGAGGCACATCCATTTGCAACTAGGAAATCGAAGAAGCTTTCCTCCGGTAGAGGAGAGATTGTGTCTAAGCTAATTCAAAAGAGAAGGAGCCGCTCCTCTAGTGTGCAGTCGTGAATGGGGGTTGAGATGATGCTGAGATCTTCTGATCTGCCATGTGTGCTCCATTGGAGGAAAAATTGTATTTTGGTGACCTAGAAATGAAAAAACGCTTCTCCAGGCTTGCCTCAGGCAAGTAGCTCCACATCTGTCTTGCTGTTCCTTAACAAAAAGTGACACAGAGGTGAGGCTTCTGCAGCCACTTCTGAGGAAACCGCTGCTGTTTTCTCCTTCATTCCTTTAAGGGAGGAGACAAAGGAAAGGCCTAAGCCTGCTTGAGTGAGTCACATCGTACCTTGGTGTTGAATTATTTTACACGGAATAAGAACCAGCGCAGTTCTTTGCAACAAAGTGCCACCGAAGAAGGGAGGGGAGGGAGAAGAGTGGACTGTCCTGACCCACAACCTTCAGCACCCGTGGTCCTCAAAAACCTGGCTTCCGCACCACGTGTGTGTAAGCCTGTGATCTGTCCTGCATATCGTTTGACACAGGGCGTTTCCCTGAACCTGGAGCCCATTGATTCAATTTGGCTGGCTGACTGGCTAACAGCCATAGGCATCCTCCGTCTCTGCTGCCCTCAAACCCTGTGCAGGCTTAGAGATGTGAGCTGCTGTGCCTGCTTCTCTCTGTGTGGGGGCTTGGATCTGAACTCAGACCCCTGTGCTCTGAGGAACTTACTAACGCAATGCAGGCACCTTGCCAGCTGTCTTCCTGGCCCTAGCTTTCCCAGCTAATGTCCTGAGGAATAGAAAAAGCCCTTCTTATCCTTCCCTGGGGACTGGCTTTTTCTATGCCGCAGGACATTCTTTAGCACTAGGCTTTCAGTCATTTTTTTCCTCTCTCTAGATTTTAGTCTGTTCACTAACTTTTGTTACTGTTGAGTATCTCAGTCAGAAATAAAAACACCTTATTCTTTCATTTGGAAATGACAACAACTGAAATCTGACATCTCTATTTTTTTTTTTGTGAAGAATCTCATCTAATTCTTTTGTCTCCATTTAGAAGATTGTTTTTATTTCATAGAAATTTAATTTTTGGTTTTTCATTGGACTTGCACATGAGATTCAAATTTAAATGATGTCCATATTTGTATTTTTAATTACTCTTAAGAGTAGAAATAAATTAAAAATTTGGTAGGAATATAGCAAGTTTACTTCAATAATCCCCAAGTTGCAAAAAAAAAAATCTATGTGAAATGGAGATGAACATATTAATGTTTAACTCATGTGAAATATGATTTTTTAAAAACATCATTGTATCCAAGCATCATCGCAGCACTTGGGATATACAGGCAAGAGGATCATGAGTTCACGGGTATCCTTGGCTGTATATTAAATTCAGGTCCAGCCTGAGCTACCTGAGACTGTCTCGAAAATAAAACAAAGACAGGGGAGATGGCTTCATGAGCAAAGCCCTGTCACTCATACACAGGACCAGAGTTTAACTCAACACAGTCTGGTCCTGCATCTGTAAACCTAGCACTCCCATGGTAAGATGCCAAGTGTAGACACAATAATTAAGAAAAAAAGAAAACATGACCACACAACAAAAATCATTTTCAAATTTTAGTGATCAGGACTTGTAACCCAGGCTCTGGGTGACAGAAGTGTGGTAGAGTCCTGATTCATGGGTCTCTTTGAGCTTTGGGACTCATCCCTAAAAAGGTGGGGTTGTTTGGATATGTTATGGGGCCGTTCTTACTAATTTATTTTTGATTTTATGATGTGGCTTCTTTGAAAACCTGCCTCAATCCTAATTGTGCCTCCGGTTTTCAATGATCTTGAAGTCAGCTGACTCCTAACCATTCCCTGAAGGTCTCCCTTAATCTGGATGGTAACCAGCTTTGACAGCCTCCAGTGATGGAAAAGGCAGCTCATGGTGAGCAGGGTCCTCCCTGATCCTTTTTGGTCCTTCCTGCCATCAAAGTGTGACAGCTCAGCAGCCTCCCCACGGCAGTGTGAGCATATCTTTGCCTGGGCCTGTGGCAAGGGTGTTCATTGTTCCATTTGCAGGATTTCATTTGAGCCTAACCTGCCATCTCAGGGTGGCCTCAGTCACGTGCCAGCTCCATCAAAAGCCATTCTTTTGGCTTGAAAGTGAAATTTAAAATGGAGTGTAGAGACGTTATTCTATTTTCAACATTCATAGAGAACACTAAAAAAAATGAACACACACACACATACACACACACACATACACACACACACTCACACACACATACACACACACTCACACACACACATACACACAAATCTTGCACCCTTAATTTTAAAAACAGCTGTTCTTTTTTATTGATTTCAAACTGGCCAGTGCCTTCTATGTGAAATTTAACAGCGTTGGAATGTCTCCTCTGTTCTCTGGCCTCATGTCAGTACCACACTGTAGGACAGCTATGTTCTGCCCCAGGGGCTTCTCTTTAATTAGATATTGGGGTATCCTTGTAACAACAAATCATTCATTCAAAGAAGATTCTGCCCTTCTAAAGGAGTTAAAAAACCTTGTGCATAGTGTCTCAAATTCTATGTTGGCAGAAGTACCCCCACAGACCATGGGGAGAAAGGGACTCAAAATGTGTGTCTAGACTTAGGTGATCAAGGTCCTGACCAGAGGAAGTTCCAATTTAGGTTTGATTCGAGGGTTGGTGCTACAAATGATGCCATGGAGAGAGAAAGGAAAGAGACAGGAAGGCAAAGGCTGACACTTTGGGCATTATGCAGTGATGGGAACAGGGATGTGTTTCTTGGTAACAAAAGGGTGAGTATTGGTTGACAAGGAGAGAAGTGACACTTTAAATATAGAAAAAAGGAGACTGATTGCAGGATCAAGAAGGCAAAGGACATTCAGGATCTAGAGGACAGACTATTCCTGAGGCTATTAACAATACAGTTCTCTCTCAGACAGAGCCAGTGGGCCTCTACCAAACTGGTTTGCACAAAGGAGGCCAGCCCTTGGAGAGTGCTACTAGCCACTTGCAAGGGCTGCTTTGCCCAGGGGACTGTTCAGAGAATTATAACACAGATTAGTTAGGTGATATCACATTGAACCCCTGTGCTTGTCTACAGGTGCCCTTCTCCAAGTTGTTTAGAGGAAAAACAACATTGTTCAAGATGTGGTTGAAAATCTTTAGAGCCAGGTGTGGGTCTCTCCCTGAAGACACAATATTCCTTGGGTCCCCATGAGTCTGACAGCTATTTGGGGCACATCAGTGGAGTGCTGCAGCCCTGTGTCTTCCTGTGACCTTGCCTGCTTTAACTGGGAAGAGTCACAGCCTTGTGTGTCTGTGTCCCAGTGGTACCATTCCCCTCCATCGTTTTCAGATATCCCTGGGGATGAGAAGAGCTGAAAGTGATAACTTCCTGGCCCCTCTTCCCTATCACTAAGCGTTGACTCCACATATTTACCCATGCTCAGCTGACAGCAGTTCTAGCCGGTTGACTGTGTTTTATTTCACTTGTGGGGATCGAACCTAAGACCTTGTGCTTGCTGGACTTGCACTCTGCCGCTAAGCCACATTTCCCCTCCAAATGCTAAGTATTTTAAGAACTGAAGAAAGTCTCTTTCGTTACTGTTTCCTGCGATTTACTGGTCCCATCCACCCAGGCCAATCTCTGCTTCTTTGTGAATGTGCCTCTCACACAGCCCTTGCCTAGGGCTTCTGAGAGAAAGAGAATCAGATCACCCAGCACTTCATTTCATTTACTTGGTAACCCCTGTGACATGTTATAAAGATGACATAATAGAAGAATGTTTAAAAAACAATTCTAACTAAAACTACATCTTCAAAACATCCTAAATTTCTATGTGCCTGCCTGTGAGGTTTGTCTGCCTGGTTGCTGACATACTGTAACATTCATTGATTTTTATGTGGTTGGAATGGAAAACTGATATTGTACCTCATAACTACACCTTTTGAAATTATGTTTTTTTTTTTTCTACAGGGTCGTCATGTCAAAACAGGCCAGCTTGCAGCCATTAAGGTTATGGATGTCACGGGGGTAAGGCATTTTTATCCCATTATCTCATTAGCTAGATAGTTGTAACAAGGAAGTGAGTGACAGAAAAAAAAATATTTCCCAGAAACGTAATCTTCCTAAATATTCCAGGTCCTTTTCCATTTGTGATTCATGTGAAGAAATACGAATCTACAGCAGCCAACTGAACAGGCCAGGAATAAACCACTCCAATTAAATCCATACTACACGCTGCCTTTGGTTCTTAGACTGAATAATGTGTGCCAAAAATTTATATAAACATAACCATTGATATTTGCATATGAAGACAGAGCAAGGATTTTAAGGTATTAAAAGTATAATACTGAGATTACAAAAAAGAGAAGAGTCTTAACTGTTTCCCCAAAGGGTTGCCCACACTGAAGGTAGGGGAGAGCTTGGATAGCTACAAAATCCTCATGCTACACTTAACATGAACATTTTCTTTAAAAAAAAAAAAAAGGTTTTGATCAAATAATCACATAGCCACAAATTCCTATTTATTACAGAGCAACTCCAAACTAAACTTCTGCCTAAGTGATCAAAGCAATCTAATATTTCTTTAGACTTTAAATACAATCTAATCCTTACAGTCCTTTTGCTTGGTCTAATTTTAAATATTTTAATAATTTTCAAGATTATAGAATGGAAATCAGACTTTAAAGGATTCACAAGACATCAAAAACATGTTAATAATTTTCTACTATCCTGGGAATTTTTCTAAGATGTCTGTCTGTTGTACATAAAAGCTAAAAGACCAAAGTCTCCATTTAGTCAGAAGTGGAATATTGAATATAAAGTCATCCAGTGAATGAATCACACAAAGATGTCAATAACCAAGACACAGATTAAAAAAATAAAAGATACTCAGTTAATCTGCACATAAGCCAGTAAGCCATACCCTTTAGATGGTACCTATTACCCTTGGTAAATATGTGTTGTAAGGCTTTCCAAAAGACCACCTCACTAGTCTCCATAAATATCACACTTTGTATTGACTTATTTATTTGTCCTTTATTATTGATGTAAATTTCTCTCCCAATTATACTTTGCAGTTTGATTGATGAAAGAAAAAGCTTGTTCCTATATATTTACTACCAGCTGAATGACACTCTAAAATGTTTATCACCGGTCCTGTGGCTTTGTGTTTCTTTTTATAGTCTTCAGTACATTGTTTCAATCTCAGAGGCTGCAAACTAATTCAAATATCTGACCTCAATTTGTTGGTAAGGTCACCTGGCGTTGACTAAGAAATGCATGTGGTCTATTTAAGTGAGAGTTATGCTCTGCCACTTGAAACAGAGGGTTAGGCATGGTAAAAATGTCTTTTGCCACCTTACGTTAAAAAAGATCTGCAGGTTTATAGTGATGAAGGCTAGTGTTATTTGTGAAGCTGATAATAATCTATAGTCTCTGAAGAGACAGGCCTCTGAGTGTGCCTGTGGGGGATTATCTTCATTATATTAGCTGAGATGAAAAGACCTGCTACTCTGGGTTTCCCTGTTCGCCTGGCTGGGGTCCTGGACTGGGAAAATGGAGAAAGAGAACTGAACAGCAGGATGAATTCATCACTTTCTTCTTCCTGGTTGTAACGCAATGTGACCAGCTATTTCAAATTCCTGCCACCTTGACCAACTTTCCTGCCATGGTGGCTGAACCCTTCAACTCATATTCTCCACTAAACTGCTTTTCCCTTAATTTGCTTTTATCAGAGCATTTATTACACCATCTAGGAAAGAAACCAAGACAACAGTCTAGGGGTGTTTGGCAGCAGTGTGGTAGAGGATGGTTTTCTCTTTCTGTTCTGTCACATTAAATCACAACCTTACTACCTACTAAGGTCACTTTATAGTTTGGTGTAACTATCGGATATTATCTATCACATACTGAACAATAAGGTGGCAGAAGAATACAGAGACGACCCTTCCAAAGGTACGTTTTCTTCTTGAATATCTATCAGTGTGTCTATTCAAAACTTCAGGTTCTGTGAAAAGGGGTTCGCCTGACTGAGAAACCATGTACAGTTGCTGGCTTGTGGGGAAGGGAATGTTAGCTTCCTTGAGGGTGTGGGTCCTGGTAGGTCAGCCACTCCCCAGAGGATGGCTCCATACCCAGGAGCTGATGACAGCACAAATGAAAAAGAGAACAAAAAAATGTGTGTGTGTGGGGGGGGGGGGTAGGGATGTGAGAGTGAATCTGGGAGGAGTGAGGGGAGAAATTGTGGTGAATATAATCAAGACGTGTTGTATAAAATTCTCAAAGATTAATTAAATTAGTTTTTAAAAGAAGGAAAGGTTCTAGGGGGTCCAGAAGGGGTAGGAAGGAAGATGTGTAGCCAGCGTATGATCTAAATATACTGTATAGTTATAAGAAATCACTGGAAAAGAAATACAGCTCCTATGAGTCGGAATTAACAGAGTGGGTATTGGAGTAGTGAATTAGCAGGGTATGACACAAAAATCCAAAGCTGTTATTGTGAACTTCTATTGAGAAGCTCACAATAAATGTGCAAGCCTTTTACAAAGCCCCATCTACAAAACAAATCAGAACTTGTTTGGAAGTTTTACTGAAGTCATGGTATTCTCTTGTCCTTGGATTGAGTCATATTTCTGCATAATTGGATACACTTGGCAGCACAGCACCTAATGGTTGTGATGGATCCAAGATGGCCATACTGTGGATTATGTTCTGTTGTATGGCTCTGCCGAGTGACAGCTGAGTTCCACTACCATCATGGATGCCAGTCCATACAGCTGTTTATTGATGTAAAAGTGGGACTTGAGGACAATGGGTATATTGTGCTTCTAGTTTCTGGTTTTCTAGGTGAGGTTTTAAAGTATTCCAAAAACCACTGGCTAGCTTGCTTGTGATAAAATGCAAAAAAAAAAAAGTTACTTAGTTATACAGCCTGGCATATGCCCGTTCACATTAAGGAATATCAGTTAGCCTTTCTCAACTGGATTTGTGCTGGCAAGTAAGCCCTTTGAAAAATGACAGCTTTTCTCTCAATTGCCCCAAGGCTACTAGAGAATAGCATTCTACATGTTTCAAAGTGCCAGCCCATTACGTAAAAACCTGCACTTTATGGTATGAGATCTGCTCTCTTGGAGAACCCATTTTCAGGAGGGCTGGCTGCATTTCTGTGATTTAGTCACAGCATTGACTCTTGTTTAACTGTTGACCCTCAACAAAGACATATGTGGTGTACAACAGGAAATGGCTTTATTACTGCCCTGCTGTCTGAGCTAGCGAGCTTTGCATCATCTTCCTGCCTGTCACAGCCAGCAACAGCTTTTCCTCTGTTAAACTCTGATGATCGCTTTAGAACGCAGTCGAGGGCTGGAGAGATGACTTAGGGATTAAGAGCACTGACTGCTCTTCCAGAGGACCTGAGTTCAATTTCCAGCACCTATATGGCAGCTCAAAACTGTCTGTAGCTCCAGTTCCGGGGGTCTGACACCCTCACACCAATGCATGTAAAATAAAGTTAAATAAATTTAAAAAGAAAGAAAGCAAGCAATTCCATTTTGCCATGTTGTCTCTTGTGTTACAGAACCCAGCACAAACACTTCTGGTCAATTATTTTAATTCCATTCATTATGGTTGCTCTGCTCAAGGCTGAGATGAGTTCTCAAAGGTCGTCTTTGTTGATTGTGTTCTGTAACCTACTGCAAAGTGACTATAGTTTATTGTAGTGAAATCGATGAGACCATAAGCTTGAAATTAACTTTCAAATTCTTGCTTTTATCCTAGAATCCTTCCTTTTATAGAAAGCAGTCACAAAGAACAACAAATCCAGAGTCTACATCCTTCCAGTTTTAGCTGAGTTTTAACTGAGACACTTCAAAATTTGCCAAATTGACTTCACAATTACTGCTTATACTCTATCTTGGTCTTCAGGGTCCTTTTGAGTTGCCTAAATCATTATAAAAATTCTCTTTTCATTGTGAAGATGGAAATATGAAAATGCCTTCACCACTCTGTCTCTAACTCCTAGTTTACCTACTAAAGCTAAGAAGACCTAGACCCTTTAGAGTGATGATTCTCACACTGTACTGCCCGTATCCATGGACCCTCAGTAGTTCTGTGGTGTCCACAAAACATGCAGATTTCCAGCCCTACTGTAGAATCCCCTTTGATTCTCCCCTTTTTACAAGTTCCTTAAGAGATGTACTAGGGCTAGAGAGGTAGCTCAGCAATTAACAGTATATGTACGCTTTCAGAGGACCTGAGTTTAGTTCCCAGTACTCACATTACAGGCAGCTCCAGGGGCATCCCATATCTCTGACCTTCATGGGCACCTGAACTCACATGTCAATACCCACGTGAAGATTAACATGCATACATATCATTAAAAATAATAAAAATATCTCTTCAAAAAGAGAGAAAGATGCTACACTACTAAAGATAGGGTTTTCCATTCCTGGGATTTTGTATCTGCTTTCTTCTGGCCACTAGGTGTGAGACTAAGGGTCTTTGATTATAAATGTTTCCCATTTTTGAATTAAAATTATTAGTACAAATTAATCCCCTTATGGTGACCACCTAAACTACATCTAGGATACAATAAAAGAATCACAATTTCTAAGCTTTCACTGTTCTACTGACTAGTCATGGTTACTTATTAATCAAGACATTTTGAGTTGCATTACCATCTCCATTTGCACTGAAGGAAACTGAAAAAGGAATTTATGAGCTTGTGAACATTTTAAAAACACACTCACAAAACCCAGCAAGGTCCAGAAAGACACATGGTATGATGGGAGTTCTGTCTCTGAACTCTACTTCCTGCTCTGATTTCCTCATTAGCACCAGTATCCATTTTAAAAAGTGCTGGAGTGAATAAGTCTGGTCTGTCTGGGATCAAGGCTCTCAGTCTCTGTTTCTTTTCAGCTCGATCTGGGTTGCATACCTGGTTCTGAAAGTACCATAGGGAAGGCAGTTTCTCAAAGGGGAGTCTGAAAGACAGTAGAGAAGTTAGCAAGGGGGAAATTAGCTAGATAAAACAGGGTAATTAGATTCACATAGTTCATGTCATGTATCATGGCATATCCTGGTGTCGCAGTGAGTGCGTTCATACTTATTTGGTCCTTAAATCTCTGTTTTTATATTCCAACCCCAAATAAATAATATTGGTAGCTAACACTATTGGAAAATTTTCCAAATTAATTTAAATGCTGTGCATGCATGCACACACACACACACACACACACAGACACACACACACACAATTCCCCCAATAACTTACAAAACAGGTCATTTTAATTTGTCCCATTTTAGAGATGTGGAACCCAAACATATTAAGTACCTTGCTCAATGTAGCATGGCTACTAAAATGATATGCAATTTAATTCCATCCTTTAATTATATCCTTTTAACCTCATAGCTATAGGTCTAAAATTAATATAGGATATTTACCATTTAATTTATGGTGAATATTTTCTTACTGGTGTATTTAACAAATGTTCACTACTACTTTGTGACAGATACTAAAATTTAAAGATGAAAAATTGGTCATTGGTTCAAGGACTAACTCATGCTAACATAACTTTGCTCCAAATATTTGCAAACAAAGTTCTTAAAAAATCTAGGAATAAAGTTACCCATTATATTTGATGGGTCAGTCATCTGAAGCTAAGCCCAAGGTATCAAACCAATGCTATTTCCAATCAAGAATGCAAAGTACGCCAAGGGCTGAGGAAGTTTGCACTACAATTTGTGCATCATTTAGTTTTGATGTTTAAAAATACCAGGAAGAGATTGACACAAAATAAATCTGTACAGAGGCCTCAGAGCTCAGTGGTTCAAAGTCCATACTACTTTGGCACAGGTCCCACCTTTGGTTCCCAGCACCTGAAGCTCACAACTGTCTGTAATGCCAGGCCTAGGGGATCTGACTCTGAGAGAGCACCTCTACACACATGGACATTCATGAACACACAGAATTTAAAAATAAAAATGCATCTTTATTTTTTATTTCTTTTTTAATTAATTTATTTATTGCTTCAAGTTACATCTCCATCATAGTGTCCTCTTTCCACCCCTCCTAGTCCTGCCCTCCCACCCTCTACCCCCTAACCCTTCTATCCCATTCCTCTGGAGTGGAGTGACCCTACATAACAGTCCCCCACCCCAGTTCAGCAGTCATATGAGGGCCAGGAGCCTCCTCATACACTGGGGGCCTACAAGGCAGCACCACTAGGGCAAAGTGTCTCAATGACAGGGAGAAAAAAAAAGCTTCTGCCTTACAGAAGCTTGTCAGAGAAAAAGAAAAAGTCAATGTCCATGTTACCTTTGTGCGTTGGTTGTAGTATAGATATCATGTACTATATGGCTAAAATCCGAATATAAGTGAGTAGATGCCATGTGTATCCTTCTGAGTCTGGGTTATCTCACTCAGGATGAGCTTCTCTAGTTCCATCAATTTGGCTGCAAATTGCATGATTTCGTTGTTTCTGATGGCGGAGTAGTATTCCATTGTGTAGATGTACCACAGTTTTTTAAGCCATTTCTTGGTTGAGGGACATCTGGGTTGTTTCCAGTTTTTAGCTATTACAAATAAGGCTGCTATGAATATAGATGAGGAAACTTCTTTCTGATTCGGTGAGGAGTCTTTTGGATGTATACCCAGAAGTGGTATGGCTGGGTCCTGAGGCAAAGCTATTCCAAGTTTTCTAAGATATCGCCAGACTGACCTCCATAGTGGTTGCACAAGCCTGCACTCCCACCAGCAATGGAGGAGGGTTCCCCTTTCTCCACACCCTCGCCAGCATGTGCTGTCATTTGAGCTTTTGATCTTAGACATTCTGACAGGTGTGAGATTGAATCTTAGAGTCGTCTTGAGTTGCATTTCTCTGATGATTACGGATGCTGAGCATTTCTTCAAGTGTCTCTCAGCCTTTAGGAATTTCTCCTTTGTGAATTCTCTATTTAGCTCTGTTGCCCATTTTTTGATTGGATTATTTGGTTTCTTGGCATTTAATTTCTTGAGTTCTTTGTAAATTTTGGATATTAGCCCTCTGTCAGATGTGGGGTTGGTTAAGGTTTTTTCCCAATCTGTAGGCAGCTGTTTTGTTCGAATGACAGTGTCTTACAGAAGCTTTTCAGTTTCATGAGGTCCCATTTATTGATTGTTGGTCTTGGTTCTGAGCTGTTGGTGTTCTGTTCAGGAAGTTGTCACCTGTGCCAATGAGTTTGAGGGTTTTCCCCACTTTCTCTTCTATTAGATTTAGTGTGACCGGCCTTATGTTAAGGTCTTTGATCCACTTGGACTGAAGTTTTGTATAAGGTGATACGTATGGGTCTAATTTCATTCTTTTACATGTGGACATCCAGTTGGACCAGCACCATTTGTTGAAGATGCTGTCCTTTTCCATTGTGCAGTTTTGGCTTCTTTGTCAAAAATTAGGTGGCCATAGGTGTGCGGGTGCATTCTGGGTCTTCAGTTTGATTCCATTGATCCACTGGTCTGTTTCTATACCAGTACTATGCTATTTTTGTTACTATTGCTCTGTAGTACAGCTTGAAATCAGGGATGGTGATACCCCCAGATGTTTTTTTTATTGTACAGGATTGATTTAGCTATTCTGGGTTTTTTGTTGTTCCATATGAAATTAAGAATAGCTTTTTCTAAAGAATTATGTTGGTATTTTGATAGGAATTGCATTGAATCTGTGCCCTTCTTTATACAACAAATAAATAGGCTGAGAAAGAAATCAGGGAAACAACTCCCTTCACAATAGCCACAAACAATATAAAATACCTGGGGGTAACTCTAACCAAGCAAGTAAAGGACCTGTACAACAAGAACTTCAAGCCCTTGAAGAAAGAAATTGAAGAGGCCATCAGAAGATGGAAATATCTCCCATGCTCATGGATAGGTAGGATCAACATAATAAATATACATCTTTAGAAATACATAAATATGCACAAGTTGTTCCAGATCACAAAGGGATTAAATACTATGACAAGGGCTTTGTTAGGTTTTCATGTTTTTTCTTCCCATACACTACTTTAAGGAAAATACAATGTATACATGAGTTAAAACAGGTTTTTGTCTTATTAAAAACTGAGTTTAGAAGCATTAAGTCTCGACCTCTTTCCCAAAATAATGCCAGAGGATGTGAACAACAGAGTGTGTGCTTTACCTGCCTGAAGGGCCACCATAACCCTCGCCTCCTGGGGTTCCCACTTCTGCCTTTATGAATGAGTCCCTGTAGATGTAGACTGCCATAAGCCCCATCTTTTTTGGAAAAATGCAGTAGAGATTCCCCCTAGTAATCCCAGTAGAATGCTTTGCACAATGTTAAAGGGGTCAGTAAATGTTTGCTGAAATGACAAAAAAAAAAAATCCATCCAGTTCCAAGTATTTGTTTCGTCACTCCCAACCAAAAGGGGGATATTTTATGGGATGATTACATTCCATAAGGTTGTACAAACTCAACAGCTAGTAAATGGCAGAGGTAGGAATTTGAGTCCAGAACTCAGGGTTACCCATATTTCCCATAGCCCTCTTGTATAGGATAGGAGGGGGAGGGATATTGTCAATACATTGCCCTCAGACTAACAGGATTCCTCTGTGAGGCAGATATACGTATGTCTCAGGCTTGGCTTAGTGTTATAATGATACATAATGTGCAGTACATGATACACATTACATTCTTAAACATGATTTTAATTAGTCCCGGTGAAGACTAACTGAATGAGACAGTATTAGGTAAGCATGAAGAATGTTTCAGAGTTTGTACTGGAATTTTGTACTTGTATGTAGGACAGCTATCTGTCCTGTGAGCTACGTGTCATACTTGAGTTGGTCAATATATGTGATTATCTTGTGCTCAGCCCTGGCTTGGTCACTAAAGTTGCTGGTTGCTAGTCTCAACCTGAATAGTAGAGTTCTATTCCTTTTATATTATAAAAGTATACCTCTTTCCAAAGTTAAGCCCCACAATGAGATCCCAGAAAGACAGCTGGGTCACATTCCAGAAACTGAACTCATGTGAAGACTGATTGCTACATTCGGTGTCAATACTGAGTGATAGACAGGGGCACAACCTTCTGGAATCTTAATATTCCAACACCCTCAAAAGACTAACACTTAAGTAGTAACTTTAGTCAAAGGGTCAACTTGCTTTAAGAAGTGTACAAAATGTTGGGGAAGAACTCAAGAGAAAACTAGCCGGGTAGGTAATGTCCCTTGACAAAGTGACAGCTACTTGAGATTCACACTAGGGAAGGCTTTGGGTAGAAAAGAAAAGGAATTCAGGAAGGGGACTCCTGTATATGGCACCACCCCAAACCTAGAAATCTCCTTCTGAAGCTCCCTGGGGACCCTGGGGACCTGTCTTTTAGGGTTGTTCAGGCATGTCTTTTTTTTTTTCTTTTACTTTTTATTGTGTGTGTGTGTGTGTGTGTGTGTGTGTGTGTGTGTGTGTGTGTATGTGTGTATGTGTGTGTGAATTTCACATCATGCACCCTGATCCCACTCAGCTCCCACCTCCCCTCAGACCTGCCCTTCACCTCTCCCAACAGAAAAAAAAAATATCTCGCTGTGGAAGCTGCAGTGTGTCTCAGTGCTTCCCACAATATTCCCTTCTGTCTTTACTTCTTTAATTGCAAGTGTTCATTACAAAGACTCCTTGGTGTGTGAGGCCTCTGGCTTCTGCTACTTTGTCATTACTGTAACCTCACTGGGACTCCTCTCAGATATACTGTTGTTGTCCTGTGTCATGAAGGACTGTAGTTTGGGGTCTGTAGAACTGGCCTCCTCATACACTCCAGCAGTTCATCCATGGGGTAAATGTTGGGGTGGGTCAATTCAAAACCCTCGTTCTGGGTCTGAGGCCATTGGAGATGGTCATCCTGCTGGCTCTCATGCTCTAGCACCCTTGGGACTGACTCACAGCAGAGCCCACAACTAAGACCAGCTCTACATTCATGCCCAGGTATTGTGCAGGGCCCACTCTCCAGAGTGCTGCAGCTGTTGAAGAACATGACCAGTTTTCCCGCTCTCATAATCCCAGGGCCAGCTTTCCCATTTGTCATACATGATGAGGGGTGAAAGGAGGAGAGGAAAGCGTCTCATCCAGAGACGGGGCCAGCTCTCCTGCACTCACACCTTTGGGGCCAACTCACCTGCAACCCCCACATCCAGGGCCAGCTCTACTCTGCTGCCCAGGGAAAGGGGCAGCGCCTGCTCTCTGGAGTGCTGTATCATGTGAGAGACAGGGCCAACTCCCCTGCTTTCATGATCCCATTGGAACTAACTTCCCTTCCTGCCTCAGGTAACGAGGACAAAATGGAGGACTGTGGGTCTCTCTCCCATGCCAACACCATTTCACAACAGTCAAGAGGCAGGCCCTACTCTCTCACACTCACTCCCTCAGGGCCAGTTCAACAGCTACTTCAACATCCAGGGCCAGCTTTACTATGAAGGCCAGATAAGGTACAAGGCCTGCTCTCCCAAGTGCTGCAGCAGATAAGGGGTTGAGCCTACTCTCCTGCTCTCATGACCCCTTCAGGGCCAAATGTCCCTCCTGCTACCTCTAGTGAGGACAAAAGAAACTGGATGAGAGCTCTCCCTTGCTAATGCCACCACTCAATTGACAAGAGTCAGAACCAGCTTTCCTGGGTTCATGCCCTCAGGACTAGTACACCTGCAGCCCCCACATCCAGCGCTAGCTCTACTGTGCTACCAAGATGAGGTGCAGGGCCAGTTCTGCACAGCCCTCAGACATCAGCATATACCTAGGTGGCAGCCCAGACCAGGGATGTCCACCTGGTTTTTGATGGTAACAAACTCCTGTTGCTGCAGGGCCAGGGACACAGATATGGCCTCTGGTGGCAGCAGAGTCCAGGACCCACCATGGTCCTACATGGCATCACCCAGCTACTCACATCAGGTTGTTCCACATTACTCTCAAGTCTCCAGTTCTGCCTCTCTGTTGTGCCACATCTGTCTGTTTCTCTTTCTCTTCCATTTCTCTACCACATACTTGCTCTTCTTAGTGGTTCCCAGTGTCTCTGAGTATCTGGGCTTGTCTCAGGAATGGTCCCAGGAATGCTATGCCCCGCATGTACATTTTACTTTATGTCTCCTGGCAGGGGTCATCTCCAACATAGTCTGACCCCTAGGCCTGCATGGGACCAGATTGGTGTTCATCTCAGTCTGGCTCCCTCTTCAGGCCCTATGGTACCATTCTGGTAATTGTCTTGGACTCACTCCTTGCCCAGCCCTCCCAAGTGGCCATCTGTCTAGGGTCCATGGTGCCAAGCAGTTTCTTCTAGCTTCTGGCTTCCTTCCTGTCCTAGGAGCCCATCTGGCTTGCCTGTTCTGAACTGGTGGTCATCACAGGCTAGCTACCTGTCCAGGGCCCCTGATGGTGAACTGGTGTTAATTTCAGGCTTGCTTTTTCCAGGGAATGTCAGGCTACTAATCATTCAGATGTTCATAGGTCAGAACATTGAATGTAGACATAGCCTCTCTCCTCTCTGCCACCTACTGATGCACATGGGATACAGCAGCCACATCTTCAATGCCTCTAGGGGCAAGGGTAGATGTATTTAATAGGCAGAATATTTCAATGAAGTACATCATAAAAACTTTTAAAAATTAAAAGATAAATGTCTCAGTCTCCATTATTCCCTCTGCCTTTGGAATTATTTCCTATGATGTGACTGTGGGCTTGTACTAGGTGTACAAACATGGAACATTTCTCTAAAAAGGAGTTGAGCTGCCAACTTCATACATATGTCAGCATCTGCCCTTGTCACTGCTACAGATGAAACACCCCTGGTGGCTTGTGTGTGTCAGGGTCTCTGCACATATTCTTGCATGTTGGGTATATGGCTTGGATTTGGGGCTTGCCATGTGTGCATGCTCCTGTGGTAGAAAGATCACTTACAAGAGAATGACAGAGAGAGAGACAGAAAGAATAAGAACACACAGTCAATCCCTGGAGTCTAATACCTCCAAACTTTAAAAAAAAAAAAAAGAAAGAAAGAACTCATTAAAAAAAAAATTTACATGATGATTTGTTTTTGATGGTACCTTTTATCTGTTGACTTCCCAACTGTTGATCAAAATTCCAGTTATTTCTCTTAGCTCTCTTATGGTATTCACAATTATGCAGATGAGAAAATTGACAAAAAGAAATTTCAAGGTTTGGAGTCCTTGACCAGGGTTATCAATCCAGATCTTTGGAAAAGTTCCTTGCTAGTGTATCAATCCAGGTCTTTGGGAAAGTTCCTCACTAGTGAACACATGTTCCTGTATAGCTTCATGAACCTCCTCTGTGCTGCCAGCATTTCAACAGTTCCAATTTCTGCTTCTCCTCTTTTCTGGACTCTCTAGTTTGGGGCTCTTATTTCTTTTTGTTTTAACTTCCTCATCAGTATTTTGTCTGTTTTCTTGGTTTTTTTTTTCCTTTGGTTTTTCAAGACAGGGCTTCTCTGTGTAACAGAGCCTGGCTGTCCTGGACTCACTTTGTAGTCCAGGCTGCCCGAGAACTCACAGAGATCCGCCTGCCTCTGCCACCCGACTGCTGGGATTAAAGGGGTGTACCACCTGCCTGGCCTTTGGCTGTTTTCTTAATGACTTGAATCTTATATTTCTTTTTTTTCTCCTCATGAAAAGCCCCTTTTCATTCAAAACTTACTTGCTGGAAAGAGTTCTTGAGTAAAGAATAGGAACAGTGTGCTGCCCCTCTCTGTAGCCATTCACAAATTATTAGTTCTCTGCACTAATACACTAATGCCTGTAGTAGGTGTTTCATAAAATAAAATAAATGGGCAAATAGAAGACACCAGAGAAAACACAGAGCAGAAAACCAGACCAGGCTGAAATCCAAGTTTCAGGTCACAAAAACCTTGGTAGTTATTTTTTTGTGACAACCGCAACCAAAGGGAGAGCATTGTCAATGGTGGTGTTTTCCCAGTTGGAAGAGGCCACTCACTTCAACTCCTGTGGCTGTTGGTTGAACTGCTGGTCTATGATACTTGAGGATACAAGGCACCTAATTTCCAGTGGGTGGCAGCCAAAGGACTGAGTGGATGACATTATTGTTGGGGCTGAGAGAGAGCCCTATGAAAAGAGAAAATCCCTACAAATGATTAGTCTCACCTGACCAGACATCTCCTAGCCGAGACATTTTAGGATGTGCTGAGCCTATTGCTTATCTTCCCTATGCTACACCTCTAAGTGTGAATAATACCTCTGCTTTCACACAGGTAGGCTGAAGATCAATGCTATTCACTTGTAAGGTGCTTCACGTGCAGAGCACAGTATTTGTGTGTTCCTTGTAAACAGATATTCATCTTTCTTGCCTTGGCATGGTGGTCCTCTAAGAGAGCACTGCGCAATACTCCCATCAGCATGAGGGCCTTGGAAAATGTGATTTCAGAAAAATGAGTTCATTTCCAGTTACATATAGCATGCTCTCTCCATGTCTCCCTCAGTTACATCACTGCCATTTCGTCTTTGATCTTGACTCGGACTTGTTCAGCGAGATCAACTTCCACGTACTCCCATGGAGGCATTTGTTTGTGTGTTTCTTGAGCTTTCTCTTTGTTTTTGTTGTTCTTTTTTTTTTAATTCAGGGTTGTTTGCTTTTTTGTTTTCTGTCTAGAGAGAGAGAGAGAGACAGAAAGGGACAGAGACAGAGAAGGCGTGGAGTTGGATGAGTGAGGAGGTGGGGAGGATCTGGGAGGAGCTGAATGAGGAAAAACCATGATCAGAATATATATATAATTTATATATAATATATGTAATTTAGAATATAATATATATAAATAAATATAATATAATATATATAAATTTATAAAAAAATTATTTTCTATATAAATAAACAAAAGCAACCCTCAAACTACATATATACATCAGCCTTGTTTACAGTAAAAACATTCCAGCCTCTCTTTGCCATGCTAGGTAGCCCCACTCAGACACAGACTACTGTTATGTATGAAGACTCTACTGAAATTTCCAGGCGAACACTTTAAAAATAACTTTTACCATTTGCAACTATTTAAGGAAATGGAAATTTTTCTTCTCTATTTGGACATAAAACAAAACAAAAAGATAGTAAGACATTAAAGACAATGTGACTTTAAATTTCATAAGTTTGAATTCTATGTTTCTTTTTTGTTGTTGTTGATTTTTCCCATATAATATATTCTGATTATGGTTTTTCCTCTCCTAACACCTCCCACATGCTCCCACCTCCAAATCCCACCCATCTCCATGCCTTTTTCTCTCTTTTTAGAAAACAAACAAGCAAGCAAAAAAGCAGACAAAACAGAATTTAATAAAAACAAAAATTAACAAAGAAAAAGCACAAGAAATACACACACATAAAAACCCAAAATCAGAAAGCATAATATACAAACAAAGGATGAATAAGACAAAAAAAATGCCCAAAGTGACATGAAACAAAAAGTCTACAAAAACACCAATGAATTCATTTTGTGTTGACCATACACTGCTGGGCACGTGGCCTGCCTTTCAGTGTGGTTAATATACCCAGTGAAACTCCTTTGAAGAAACGTAAATTTTCCTTTGCAGTCGCTGTCAATTGAAGATAGCTTTTTGGTTAGGGATAGGAACTCTACTCCCCCCTCTCAGCACTGGGACCCTATCTGGCTTGAACCTGTACGGGCCCTGTGTATACTGCCACAGTCCCTGTGAGTTCATATGTGTATCAGTCCTGTGTCTGAAAGAGGAGCCCTGAGGGGTGGAATTTAATGGAGACATCCCATTTAGTACTGAGTGTTCCAAGGTATCTCTCTCTCTCTCTCTCTCTCTCTCTCTCTCTCTCTCTCTCTACCTGTGTGTGTGTAATATCTGGCTGTGGGTCTCTATATTTGTTTCCATTTGTTGCATGATGAAGGTTCTTTGATGATGTCCAAGTAGGACACTGATCTATCAGAATAGCAGAATATCATTAGGATTCATTTTATTGCTACTTAAAAGAAAAAAGTCTATAGTATTTGGTTTTGTCCTAGGTGTCTGGCCTATCTAGTCTCTGGTTTTTGGTTACCAAAGCAGTGTTGGGTATTGGTTCCATCTCATGAAGTGGCCTTAAGTCAAATCAGACATTGGTTGGTTATTCCCACAAGCCTTGTGCCACCATTGCCCTAGATATTTTGTAGGCAGGACAGATTGTAAGTCAAATGTTTTGTGACTAGGTTGGTGTTTATGTTTCTCTTTTAGTAGCCTGCAAAGTACCTTCCTATCCCAAAGACACTAGAATGTAGAGGTGAAGGTTCTATGTAGGCACCAGCTTGACTTCTCCATGTTCAATGAGTTGTGTGGGTGTGGTCTTCAGCAGTAGGGCCTTGCTGTCAGTTTGTGGAGAGCAATCTGTTCTCTTGGCAACAGCCTGGATTGTCTGGGAACTTATACATCCTTGTGACTTTTACTTCCCTATAGACTTGGTACAGTTTTATTCTTGATCCATGGATTAAGAATTAGACATTGGGCAAATCCTTTGTTTTAGAGCAGGAGAATATTGGACATTTTATTGCCTCTATTTTAAGATCCCATTACACAGATATTTAAGCAGTGTTTCTCTGTATTATAATTTGAAAAATTAAACCACACCCCCATTATTCCTGGAGATCTACATAAATAGTTTAGTGTGTTAACAAGTTCCTTTAACTGGAGAAACAAAATCAGGCTCTTTCTGCTCAACCTAAATATTTTTGTAAGCTCTTTCTGTTTAGTGCTCTGATTTAGTCAGCATGGGGAATTACACAACTGTCCCATGGTTTTCTATATAAAATGAAGATAACGGGCTTTGGAATCCTGACAAATCTAGAAGTGAATCTGAGCCCAAATATTTACAATGAGTATGCTGGGCAAGTTCTTTAAACTTTCCAGGTCTCACTTATGTTATTTGTAAGATCAATCCATAGAAGCAGCTCCTTAATAGAGCTTCTTAGGGTCATTCAGAACACTACATTAGGGCCAGTGTGATGACTCGGAGAGCAAAAAAGCACTAGAACCCACACAAGGGTCCACATGTGCACGGTGTCACAAATATGCTCATACCCATGCATCACACACACATCACTGCTGTGGTCACCATCACCACTAATAATAATAAAAAACAATAATATGTCACAGACCGTAGTCCTCTGAAAGCTGTTGGAGACAGCTAGCTTCAGGGCTCTGCCAAAGCACAGTTCTTAATGCTCCATTGGCCACACCTGTTACCTACATCCTACATAGTGAATTAAAGGGGCTGATATGCACCATAGGTTTAGCGTCAAGAAGAGTAATGAACGCTTGATGGGGAGCAGCCAAATGTCATGGTCATTTCTTTTCTGTTTACAATTACTAAACACTAAGTAGGCCCCTCTGATTATAAGGGGCCAAGTGGTTTTTATGTTGCTGGGAAAATTGTGCTCAAGTAAGCTCTTGATCATTTATGAAGCAGCTTAAATGGGTTTCCTATTCACCTCCATAGCTGAAATTTGTGGACACTGGGAGGATTGAAATGCCAGGGCTGAAGTTAACACAATGAATCAGACTAGATTCTGAAGTCTTCTGGTTGAAGTATAGATCCTCAGAAAGTAATGGACTTGGCTTATTAGATTACCCACTTCTTAGAGTGGAGACAATTTGGTGCTATTATTCTATTCTCAGTGTGATCTGGTGGTCATTAGTGAGCTCGTTCCAGTGCTTATGGCTGAAACTGTAAGAATAGTTCATTCACAAAATAGAGTCCCACCAATTGAATCCATTGAGTCTAAGGCTGAGGGGTAGTCCAACCAGTAGAGTACTTATGTTGCAAGCATGGGGACCTGAGTTCCATCCCCAGAACCTATGTGGTAGCATGTGCATGGAATCTCAATGTTGGGAGGCAGAGCTATGTGGATCCTTTAGGTTTGCTGAATAGCCAGCACAGCCTTTGCCACACTCCAGGCCAATGGAAGACCCCATAAGAAAACTAAGAGGTGGGTGGAGTCTGTGGAATGACACCTCTGACCTCCCCATGCACATTCACAGGAATATGTGTGGATGCACACAAACCAACCAACCAATCAAACAACAACAACAAAAATAACCCTGTTGCTTCTCATTTTAGCATCACTTGCTCCCCTTAACTTTTGGGGAGTATTATGCCTCTTCACTCTCACTGGGATGTGCTGTGAGGCTGAAGTGCTTGTGGCAGAGTGGTATGAGCTGTTGTCAGTCATAGACCGGAAGCTTTGATGAATGTCATGCTCCCTTACAAGGCCATAGAAGGTTGTGTTGGAACTACATAACCATGACCCAGAGCCCCATAACTGTATTCGAAAACAATGCAACTTAAGCTTAAAATTCCAGTGACTGACACTCCTGCCAGGTTATCTACTGATTTTGTTGTCACTGTTGAAAAGACTAGCCACTGTGTTTACTTCATATCTAACCTGGTAACCTTCATATGCCTTATTTAGTTAGCAACTACTTTGTAATGCCTGCATTTCATTGTTGTTGTGAAAACCCAGGTTCCAAAACAGAGAGTTACTGCTGTGAGATCTTGCAGCACAAAAAGGGTACACTCCAAACTTAATATGTGCTCTAGCTTCTCATCTCACTGTTCTGACCACAAACTCAATACTTAGCATTTCTTTGTGGCCATAATTGGCTCAGTTTATCCATACAGGGTGGTACAGACCTCATTCTGACCTCCATTCTATTTATTCAAGATTTAGTTATATACTGAATGCCACTGAGGCTTAACTTTTCTTAATGTCACGGTAAGCCATCTTCAGGCACATCTATCACCCACAATCTTGTTGAGGACCCAGGAGGCAGTCAGCAAGTGCTTGTAGAACCCTCCTGACTTCCGAGTGCTGCCTAGAGTGGGACTGTCAGGCACAGCTGGAAAGTGATCTATGTCTTCATTACCTGCATAATTCCCATTTTAATGGAAGCAGCCACCAGTACCCTGAGGGTGGTCCTTCCTCTTTCTAGTGAGGCTCCCCAAGTAATGACACTCACATCCTACATAGTGAATTAAAGGGGCTGATGTGCACACCATAGTAAAGTTGGAGCTGATATCTGAAGCAGAAAAGAGTTCAATCTATACAGCAGACACTCATGTATCAGTAGAATTATACCATAGTTTTACACACACACACACACACACACACACACACACACACACACACACACCTCTCATGTTTGTGAACAACCATAGGAGGATATGGCAGGACTTAGAGATGGGGACCCGACATTGCATGACAGAATCAAGGAAGCCATCAACCTTGAGGATCATAAATGAAATCTTGTCAGAATTAAATGTAAAAATTTCTGTGAAGAGAAGAAGACAGCACACATGGAAGGTTCTGGAAAGACCCTGTAATGTCATGCATATAGTCTATGCAGATGTAAGGGCAAAGGTGCAGAGACACATGGTGTGGTTTCTTGAGTCATGATAACACAACATCTTGCACTAGAAGATAGTCCTTGCTTACCGCTCTGTCACAGTTGCCCAGAAGTGGAAAACACTGTTTTGCAGTCGAACTGAAGTGTAGACAAGTAAGGTCAGACAGTCTGATTGGCATACACAGGTGAGGTAAGACAGACTGGAGTACACACACGTAAGGTCAGATTGTGGTGAGCACACGGTGCCCTCCAGGATCAAGTCTGTAGACTAACTGGAAACTGAGTGAAACTTGCATGTCAGGAGACTTACTCTGTGGAGTCTTTTTATGTCCTTTCATGTTGAGCTTCCTGAAGGTGATGAGGACTCCTGCCTTGTGAACTTCTTCAGATCGAGAGAACTCGCCTTGCTCCCTCTCCTGTCTGACTTTCATTGGCTTCAGTCAAGGCACTTCAATAAAAGGACACTTCAAAGAAACTGAGCCTAATAAAATGTAAATCGGAGACCAAGTGTTTTCCCTTTCTTGTTCCTCAGCTTTCCCCAGGTGGATGTGATCAGCAATGAGCACCAGAGGGAAATGCTTCCCTGAAGCTGATTGTGGGGTTTATCTGATCGCCTCCAGAGGAAGAGATGGACTGTCTTATGTCCCTCCCTGCAATGACGTGCTTTGTGTGTTAGCTATACAAAAAGAAGACCCTTTTGTACTACCAATGTGTTAGGTTGTAAACCTTTTTGCGTTAACCAAACAGCATAATGATCCTCTTAATCAACTAAAGAAAAGACTGACAATACCCCATTTCTACAGATAGTATTGAAGAATAGAATTCTCCCAATAACTGGATTTTCATGTCCACTGTTTATTGTTCTCAAACAGGATGAAGAGGAAGAAATCAAACAAGAAATTAACATGTTGAAGAAATATTCTCATCACAGGAACATTGCTACTTACTACGGTGCTTTCATCAAAAAGAATCCTCCAGGCATGGATGACCAACTATGGGTATGTAGCACTATCCAAATATGCGTTTCTCTAATCCCCTGGCAAGGCATGATGGAATGACTTTGCATTTGAAACACTTAGCCCTGTGATTTTCATAACATTGTATTTTCAAGGTTTCCTCCCATCTTCTTGAATATGTATTTTTCATCTCCAAATCTTTCTTCTAGCTCTTTTTTTAAAATAGATTCTTTTTCATTTATTTGGTGGACATGTGTTTGTGGATGCAGACATGTGTGTGCAGCAGGCATGTTGGGGTCAGAGGTCAACATCAAGTACCTTCCTCTGTTAGTGTCCACCATGTTTTGATTTGATTTGATTTGGTTTGGCTTGGCTTGGTTTTTCTAGACAAGGTGCCTCAGTGTAGCTGGAGCTCATTAGTTTAGCTGGACTGTCTGGCCAGAGAGCTGATGGGATTATCTGACTGCTCACTCCCCCAAGGCTGGGGTTACAGACAAATATACTTATGCCCCCCCCCTTTTTTATGCTGGCACTAGGATCTGAGCTTAGGTCCTCATGTTTGTGTAGCAAGCTTTACATTCTGAGCCACTTAGCCAAGGCTCTTTCCTATCTGTGTTAGTACAGTCCATGCCCAAAGCTGATTATTAATTCCTACTTCCTCCGCACCTATTGACAATCTTTTATTGCGTTTTTATTATATTTTAGGCACCATGTCATTTACTGTCTATGAAGCATATGATTCATTCCCATTCGTTGATGCAGCCACCATCAGCCTCATTTCTTGCATGATGAAACTAAGATTTTTTTCAGGGAAGATTATCACTTGTCCCAAAGTCTGTATGGTGAAAGTGAACCCTGCACTAACTTAGCTCTGGGTGATTATGCATTGTGATGTGTCTATGACTCAAGCAGCAATTCCAATTCTGTGAGTGGAATACCTAACACACAGTGTCTGATACCTTTGGAGGACCTCAGAGAAGGTGCTTTGCTCTTCCTGAAAACCCTACCCAGTAGCACTGTGCCCCAGTCCTTTGAGAGATTCTGGTTGCCTGTCCCACCAATGGCAATTGACAGCCACCCCTCACTGTCTGCTCTTCTCACTGCAGATTGCCTTTCTTCGACTTTGTAATTTTGACACTGGAACTTTTCATTCTCTTAGTCCTTTGATGGGTACAGTGCCATCTTGGTTCAATGACATGAAGATGGATTTGCTTCTCTTGGCAGTTTTATGAATCAACCTCAAATGTAGTCCATTTGGTGGAAAGGGGACCACTTGATCTGCTTGTCTCTCTTTACCTCTTAAGTCTTTGCTCCTCTCATGTGGTACTGTTGGATTGATGACTCTGAAAATTAACACCTCGCCTCGCATTTCTTCCAGGGCCCTAGTTATGCATCTAACACAAAAAACTCCCTGAGTGGGTCTCTACTAAATGCCAAGGGCTGGGGATACACCATGTAGCTCTGGTGAGGAGTATTGCCTGGACACTTCCCTAGGCTCAGTCTTGAATGAAAGCTACTCTGCTGATGCATATGACATTTGGAATCTAAGCAAGATGGAAAAAAAAAGCATCTGGTGTATTCACATGCTGACTGTAAAGGATGTGGTGGTGTTAGTTCAAACACTAACAAGGTTTCATTCCACGTGACACTGAATGTTTGGCCTTCAGAGGTGAAAAGGTCAACTAGGAAAGTCCCGCCCACCCCATAGGACACGTTTCCAAATTGAACATAAAGGTACATTATAGGGCAAATAAACTATGATGGCAGTGATTTCATATATCATGTAGTTTCTGAAAAAGTTATATTTAGTTTTAACTGTAGTATCTAGATGTACAATAATATGAATAGGAAGGTTAGAAAATGAAGTAATAGGAGAGAAAAAATGTGAACACAAAGTCTGCCTAGTCACGCCAAGGGGATAAGCTACCAAATTAAACCTTGATGGACTCGATTATGTAACTTTACAAAATTATTACAAAAAATAAAATAGAGACGTAAGTCACTAGTTTAAGAAAAATATTTGTTTCAAATATGATGAGCAGAGTATAAAAGCCTTCAGATATGAAGACTTTGTACAAATCATTGGGGAAAAGTAGGAAACGACTAATAGAAAAATAAGTGAAGGGTAGTAGCTACAACATTAAGAACTGGTTACTAATAAAGATGTTTTTTTTTCCTTTATTTTTTATTTCTTCAAGTTACATCTCAATCGCAGTCCCCTCCCTATTTCCCCTCCAGTCCCACCCTCCCACCCTCAACCCCCCATCCTCTTCCCTTTTTTTTTTCTTTTAAGTTTAAGGTATATCTTATTTCCCCCTACAGTTCCCCTTTCAGTCCAACAAATGGCTCTTTCTCTTATAATAATAAATACAATACAGTACAACAGAGGTAATTAGGCCACAGTTATGAGGGTTATATGGCTTAACGTACATTCCCAATGACCAGTCCATATGTATTTGGTACCTGACTTTAACATTCTACTATCTAACCATCTCCATGAGTTTAAAGTTCTATATCTGACTCAACATTCATACTAACTGCAACACAATTTTAAAAGTATCTTCTTAGATGTATAACATCTTTTCTGGCTGTCCTGGAACTCGCTTTGTAGACCAGGCTGTCCTCAAACTCACATACATCTGCCTGTCTCTGCCTCCTGAGTGCAGGCATTAAAGGTGTGCACCACCACACTTGGCTAAATGTTATTCTTGCTAATAATATAAATTCAGAGGCCCCAACAAGAGTTCAATACAACTTCATAGATATAAGATGAGAAAATAATTTTCAGAATCAATTCACCTGTACCTACTTCTAATGAAAATACACCTTGCAGTAACTTAACTCAAGGAAAGTTAGAATAGACACAGGTCTCTCTCTCTCTCTCTCTCTCTCTCTCTCACACACACACACACACACACTCAGAAATACATGTATAAATATATATGTGTGTATATACACATTCATACATAAATATTACAAAGAAAGTGCCTTAGTTTTGAACCAGTATTTCTGTAAGCTGAAATTTATTGAAAGTAAATATTTCTTTTTTTATATATAAGTACTTTATTTTTTTTCTTCAAGTTACATCTCAGTCACAAATCCTTCCCTATTCCCCCTTTCTGTCCCACCCTTCCACCCTCTTCCCCCCCAAAAGCTTCCCTTTTCAATCCAACAAATGGTTCTTTCTCTTATAACAGTAAATTCTATACAAAACAGCAGAATTAAATATGCCACATTTATGAGAGTTAAATGGTCCAGTATACCTTCCCAATGTCCAGTTCATACATATTTGGCCCCTGACTTTAACCTTCTACCTTCTAACCATCTCCATGAGTTTAAAGTTCTATAACTGACTTAGCTTTCATACTAACTTGCATCACTATTATAACCATCTTCTTAGATCTAGAACGCCCTCTTAATTCCTAAACAACTCAAAATTGAGCTATGAGACTCAAGCTGTCTATTCTTCAACCACCTCAGAGAGCTGAGAAGGATAAATATATCTGATTATATAGGAAGTGCAGGGCCTGCAGCTTCCAATACTAAGAATGACAAACCAGTGACTACCTGGACAGTTCCCATTTTCTCTCCATACATTCCAGCATCAGTCTTCAGCTTTTTGGTCCTGTTTCTCTGACAGACATTTATTGTAGAGCAGGGATTGTGAAGGACTAACCTACCCTGACTTGGCAGAGCTAGGCTGTCGACTTCCCTGCTACCAAGTTTTGTCCTTTTTGGACAGCAGTCTGTCTGCAGTTGAAGCAAGGAGTTTTTACATGCCAAGAGATAGGCTTGCCACTAATTCAACCATCTCACACTGGAGATTCTTCGATGCTCATCTTCTACTTGGAGTAGAATAGAGGGTGCTGTCAGGAGCTGATAAAAAGTAAATATTTCTATGACTACATAAATAAATTAACAAATAACAAATTCTCTTAACCATATAGTTAAATAAATGAGAAATAGATTCATTCTTATGAATGGATGAACATTAACTATTACAGTAAGATTCTAAAGTCTTTCTTAAAGGTTATAAATAAATATGCTATCTTTTCATTTTTATAAGAAAGAAAAACTATATGCTTATACATATGTTGACAGGGTTCTGATTCCTAGGTGTCTCACTAATGATGAGAACATTTACGTTTGAGGATCATTTCAGTCTTTTAATTATTTTATTTTAGAGACAGTGTTTCTGTACATACCTCTGACTACCCTGGACCTCACTAGGTAGATCAGACTGACCTTGCAAGTCACAGAGCTCCACCCATCTTTGCCTCTTGAGTGCTGGGATTAAAGGCATGCGCCACCATGTGTGGCTATTTTATTTTTTACTTTAAGCTTTATTATTTAAAAAATAAAAAAACAAAAACAAAATTATACACCCAAATTAGCCAGACCCTAAAACTCTGCGACTCAGTGAACTTTACACTTAGAGTAGCCATTGGAGATGGAAGTTATGGAGCTTCACCTTGGATTTTATTCTTTCTCTACTAAATATATTTTTTATGCACATATCCACCACCAAAATCAAACAATCCATGATAGAGTTAGCTAGAGAAGCAACTACCTTTGTGTCCTCTTTCATAACCCATATCTTTCACCTGCATTTAGTCTTTCCTCATCCAGTGATATTTATCTCTTCATTCTTGCTCTGTTTTCTACGTAGTATTCTGTACCCAGATGGAATTCATTCACATATATACATATGTTATTGTCTAGGTTCCCTATGTGAGGGATAGCATACAGTATTCTTCCTTCTTAGATGGGACTATAATTTCACCCATCTTTTTTTTTCTTTTTTTAAATTTATTTATTACTTCAGGTTACATCTCCATCATATTGTCCTCTTTCTACCCCTCCCATTCCTGCCCTCCCATCCTCTACCCCCTATCCCTTCCATCCCAATCCTCTGGAGTGGAGTGTCCCTACATATCAGTCCCCTTCCCCAGTTCAGCAGTCATATGAGGGCCAAGAGCCTCCTCATACACTGGGGTCCTACAAGCCAGCACCACTAGGGAAAAGCATCTCATTGACAGGGAGAAAAAGTCTATGTTCATGTTCCCTTTGGTGCATTCTTTGTAGTATAGTTATCCTGTACTATATAGCTAAAATCCGATTATAAGTGAATAGATGACATGTGCATCCTTCTGGGTCTGGGTTAGCTCACTCAGGATGAGCTTCTCTAGTTCCATTCATTTGGCTGCAAACTGCATGATTTCATGGTTTCTGATAGTTGAGTAGTATTCCATTGTGTAGATGTACCACAGTTTTTTAATCCATTCTTCAGTTGAGGGACATCTGGGTTGTCTCCAGTTTCTAGCTATTAAAAATAAGTCTGCTATGAACATAGATGAGGAAACTTCCTTGTGATTTGGTGAGGAGTCATTTGGATGTATACCCAGAAGTGGTATGGCTGGTCTTGAGGTAGAGCTATTCCAAGTTTTCTAAGATATCGCCAGGCTGATTTCCATAGTGGTTGTACAAGCTTGCACTCCCACCAGCAATGGAGGAGAGTTCCCATTTCTCCACACCCTCACCAGCATGTGCTGTCATTTGAGCTTTTGATCTTAGCCATTCTGACAGGTGTGATATGGAATCTCAGAGTCATGTTGAGTTGCATTTCTCTGAGGATTACGGATGCTGAGCATTTCTTCAAGTGTCTCTCAACCATTAGGGATTCCTCCTTTGTGAATTCACTGTTTAGCTCTGTTCCCCATTTTTTTTTGACTGGATTATTTGGTTTCTTGGCATTTAATTTCTTGAGTTCTTTATAAATTTTGGATATTAGCCCTCTGTCAGATGTGGGGTTGGTGAAGATTTTTTCCCAATCTGTAGGCTGCCGTTTTGTTTGAATGACAGTGTCTTTTGCCTTGCAGAAGCTTTTCAGTTTCATCAGGTCCCATTTATTGATAGTGTCGCAGAAGCCAGAGGCCTTGAAACAGACCAATGACTCATTGCAATGAACATTTGCAAGTAATGATGTGTGGGCAAAAGGGTATACTGTGTGTGACACACTACAGCTTCCAGGACAATATTTTTTTATTCTATCTTATTTTATTTTATTTGGGGAGGGGGGTGTTACAAGGGAAGAAGATGGATACAAAGGGACAAGAAAATGGGTGGGATTTGGATGCATGGTGTAGAATTTACAGAGTCAATAAAAAGTAAAGGAAAAAAAGAACAATGGCTTACAACACTTGCCACCTTCTTAGCAATATTCCAGTTTCTGTTAGTATACCATAATGTTATAACAATGTTAACATTGCCATATTGTTTAGTTATATTTGTAGCCCCTTTCCAAATTAAAGGTTGTTATCTCCATTGTACAAATTAAGAAATTAGACTGAGAGAAATTAAGAGATTTGTCCAAGGTCTCAGAGCTTATCAGTAACGAAGCCAATAAACTAGCTTACTCCAGGATATGTGATGTCAGAATCAAGCCCTTCAATTCAGTGATTTTCCATTTTTGGTAATGAAAAAAAATGGTTCTGATATCAAAGTTTGCATTCTGAGTAGGGCTGAAGCTTTTTGTTTCAATAAACTTCTTTTGGGAGCTAGGCATGGTGGTGCCAGGAGGCAGAGGCACAGGCATCTCTGAATTCCAGGCCAGTCAGGGCTACAGAATGAGACCTTGCCCCAAAATAATAAATAAATAAAATTTTGACCTCACCTTTGATCTTTACTCCTCAGTTTCTCCTGTATTCAAAAAGAGTAGTAAAAACTCTCAGCTATTAATAAGGCTGCTAGAAGCATAAGAAATACACGTGTGGGAAAACATGGTAAGCCTTTGGGGATGTTTGATCAAGTAATCGCAAAGGTCAACGATAGTTGATTCTTCAGACTGGCATCTTTGCAAGAATCATGTTAGAATAAAAACGTGTTTTATAGAGACGTAGACTACACAGCCAAGAGTAGCACTTTCCATGTGCCTTGCCTGAGTTCAGCTTGATTGCATGAGATATTCCTCAGATACTCCCCTGGCCGTGGCTGGGGTTCAGAGGTCTGCAATACATACCTCACCAGGCGACATGCGTGTAGCCACAGGCTTCTGGTTGAGTTATAATCTGTGAGGGTTCTATCAGGGCCTATTGTAGAAATAAACCCTTGTTTGGTATCAGCTCCGTAGAAACACAACCACTTCTGATAATGGCCAAGTAATTCTCCTTTATCAACTACTCAGGGCCTGGTCCGGAAATCAAAAAAGGGAGCTCTTTCAATAAAGATTCTGATCTCTAGGAAACAGTAATGCTCTGACATGAGCCTTCACTGTCTCATCTCTCTCCACCACATCCCACGTCTTCCAGGCTCTCTGGGTTTGCTGAAAAAACACTCAGACACCAGAGGGAGGGCAAGGTACTGTCTGGGAAACGGACTGATTTCTCAACAATAACAGCCTACATTCACACATATTTTGCTGTCCCATTGATATTGTCACAACAGTCACAGATCTAGATATCTCATGAGAGGAAATAAGTTTCTAATTAATTCCTGAAATATAGAGCCGTCTAGTATGATGACAGCCAATTGGACTGAAGTAGGAAAATTAGCCTCTTGTTAGATTGCCATGATGTGAATTTATAGAGCAAGAATTCAGATATTATGTTGTAAAGCTGGGGAGGTGGCTTGGTGGGTAAGGCTGCTTTCTGTACAATATGAGGAACTGAATTCAGATTATAGTACTAAGGTAGGAAGCCAGGTTTGCCTGCGTGCTGGCCTATAATCTCTGTGCTGTAGGAGGTGCAGATGGGAGGGCCATTGAGGATTGCTGTTTGCCAGGCTAGATTGGATTCAGAGAGAGACCCTACTTCAGGGAATAAAGTGGAAAGTGATTGAACAGAACAACTTCAGCAACATACAGGTACATGCTTTCTTGCACATGTGTGCATATGTGGCAGGTGTATACAAGTCATATTGTATACACTTGAGCTTCTTTCTAATGGTTGGATACAACCTGACCTGATTACCCATAGGTCTGGGTTCTAGTTGCAGGAAAAGTAGGCTCTCTAACACTTGGTTTCTAGCTTATAAAATGTTAACTGGTGCAGGTCAGTATGTTTGCAAACTGACAGCCTGGAGGCTAAATATACTTAGTTTAGTCTCTATAAAGTAGTAATACTTTAATTAAGACTATATTAGAAAAATTGAACAGATTCATATGGAAGTCTGGATTCCTTGAAAAGTTTTGAAAATAATCAAATGATCTAGAAATATTGGGCTTGAAATCCTACTAACAGCAACATGTGGAAGCAGTGTGCTATCTGCCCAGGTGTGCCATCTGCCCAGGTGTGCCATCTGCCCAGGTGTGTCATCTGCCCAGGTGTGTCAACTGCCCAGGTGTGCCAGCTCCCCAGGTGTGCCATCTTCCCAGGTGTGCCATCTGCCCAGGTGTACCATCTGCCCAGGTGTGCCATCTACCCAGGTGTGCCATCTGCCTAGGTGTGTCAGCTGCCCAGATATGTCTGCTGTCCAGGTGTATTATCTTCCCAGAAGTCAGGTGTTGCTTCAGCCTGTATCACAGGTCCCACCTCCTCTTCTCTTCATATACATTTAACTCCATGTCTTGGATTACTTACCCAGCCCCTATATGAGATATTCATAGGATAAGATGCTGAAATTATTGAATACATGAGATGTCATTTAACTGCCTATACTCAGGTTGGTCACAATACCTAAGCCTAAATGGGTCATATTTTCAATTTATATTGCTACAGCATTGTAGCAGAAACCATGCCCAATTTAATGTGGACTGTTTCAAATACTTCAATATACATCCTAATATAGGACATCTATGTCATAGCCTCATGTCCACAGGGCTCAGGGACATTGGAGATGAGGGGGTGGGAAGTTTGTAAGAGCCAAAGTTAGGAAGGAATGCTTTGAAGCAGCGTTCTGGACACTGTAAGCTACTGTACTCACGAACTCACAGCAAATGTGCTGACCTACACAAAACAAAGCCAGTGGAAATTCCAGTATGGATGGGATAGAGACTCACAAAACCCCAAGCCCTACCTCAGGAGCTTGAAAGTTAAAGATCTTCCAGGTAGGGAGTCAGTTCACTTCAGGCAAATGGTCCCAGGTAGGTTGCCCATGCTCCAGTGCATGGTCTTACACATTCATGTGCCTATAGACAACACTGATTGAACTCAGTGGCCTATGATAAAGGGCATGTAATCGAGAAGCGAACATAGCACAAAGGAGAGTTGGAAAGGGTGAAGAACTGGGGCTCAGTATGATCACAAAACATTTTAGACATGTATGAAATTCTTAAACAATGAATAAAAAAATCAGATTTCAATGTGAGGTGCTGAGGATCATGTTCACAAATATTCAGCCACTAGGAGCAGAGCCTTTGCAACTGGTCATTAAAATTCAACTTATTTCTGAGTGTCAAAAATGAGGTTTTCCCTTTCAAAAGAAACTCATTTTCATCTCTGGTTGTTCCTTTTATTTATTTATTTTTGTTTATTTATTATTCAGGTTACATCTTCATCACAGTGCCCTCCTTCCACCCCTCCCAGTTCCAATCTCCCACCCTCTCCGCCCTCTCCCACCCATCCCATTCCTCTGATGTGGAGTGTCCCTATATATCATC
This sequence comes from Lophiomys imhausi, assembly GCA_907164525.1. Taxonomy (NCBI): domain Eukaryota; kingdom Metazoa; phylum Chordata; class Mammalia; order Rodentia; family Muridae; genus Lophiomys; species Lophiomys imhausi. The sequence goes on along the minus strand of CAJQZJ010033087.1, from coordinate 4,451,694 downwards.
CCCTCTCAGTTCAACAGTCTTGTGAGGGCTAAGAGCTTCCTCTTACACTGGGGGTTTACATGGTAGCACCTCTAGGGCAAATTGTCTCATTAATAGGCAACAAAGTCTATGTTCCTGATCCTTTTGATGTGTTGATTGTAGGATAGTTATCCTGTACTATATTGCTAAAATCCAATTATAAGTGAGTAGATGCCATGTGCATCTTTCTGAGTCTGGGTTAGCTCACTCAAGATGAGCTTTTCTAGTTCCATTCATTTGGCTGTGAATTGCATGATTTCCTTGTTTCTGATAGCTGAATAGTATTCCATTGTGTAAATGTACCACAATTTTTTTTATCCATTTGTTGGTTGAGGGACTTCTGGGTTGTTTTCAGTTTCTAGTTATTACAAATATGGGTGCTATGAACATAGATGAGAATATGTCCTTGTGGTTTGGTGAGGAATCGTTTGGGTGGATACCCAGAAGTGGTATGGCTGGCTCTTGAGGTAGGGCTATTCCAAGTTTTCTAAGATATCGCCAGACTGATTTCCATAGTGGTTGTACAAGTTTGCACTCCCACCAACAATGGAGGAGTGTTCTCCTTTCTCCACAGCCTCACCAGCATGGGCTGTCATTTGAGTTTTTGATCTTAGACATTCTGACAGGTGTGAGATGGAATCTCAGAGTCATCTTGAGTTGCATTTCTCTGATGATTAAGGATGTTGAGCAGCCTCAAACTTATTGGCACAGGTGACAACTTCCTGAACAGAACATCAATAACTCAGGCTCTAAAACCAACAATCCATAAATGGGACCTCATGAAACTGACAAGCTTCTGTAAGGCAAAGGACACTGCCATTCAAACAAAATGGCAACCTACAGATTGAGAAAAGATCTTTACCAACCTCAGTTCTAACAGAAGGCTAATATCCATAATTTATAAAGAACTCAAGAAAGTAAACACCAAGAAACCAAATAATCCAGTCAAAAAATGGGAAACAGAGCTAAACCGAGAATTCACAAAAGAGGAATCACTAATGGCCATGAGACATTTGAAGAAATGCTCAACATGGTTGTTGCTTTTATGAGCAGAGAACTTCCTTTGTAGGCATACACTAAGTCTGGTCTAGGGAAGCAAATGAATCTCACTGCTTGGGAGCAGAGATCTCCAAAGGTGGGACTTTGTAAATATGGGAGTCTAAAATTGTCCAAGGAATGCCTTTCAGCAAGGGGCTGTTGCCTTGTGTGGCCGCTGAAAGCAGAATATAAGTGACCGGGGTGCAAATGTGATCAAAAGCTGCACCCAATTGAATAGCTGGTGTCCGAGCCCTGAGTGCAGCATGTACGAACTGGGGGATTCCCTGACAAGGTGGAAACCCAATTTCTTTTCCTAACCCAAGGAATTTTGTTTACATTCTTTAAACTACTTTTCACCTTAGCAAAAGAGTGACTTTGTCTATGTCCAAAGCTGATTTGTGAAGCTCCTGTTCCCTCTTTAGATTAACTTTGACCTAATGCCCTTGTTCACAACATGCTTCCCAAGACCCTCGACTGTCAAGGTATTTCATCCTCAATACTTGAAGAACATATTGGGTCTTTTTTTTTTTTTGCTTGTTTGTTTTTCTATTTTGGGGTGGGGAACACCTAATGTGCAGAAGTGTGTCCATCCACACACACACACCCAAGCATGCGGAAGCTGGAGGAGGCATCGGATGTTTTCCTCATTCTGCTTTTCACAGTAGAATTTTAGAGGCAGAGTCTCTCTCCAAACTCAGTGCCCCTCTGGCTAAGCTGCCCGGTTTGTGGTCTTCTATGATCCACCTCTATGATTGTGTTCCAGTGCCTGGGTTATAGTCACATACAGCCTGGGGTTTACATGGGTGCTAGGTGTTTGAGCTCATGTCCTCTCGCCTGACTAGCAAGTGTTATGATTGCATATTCAGACATTGCCCCAGTCTGGCTTTCCCTACTTTTAACCTGTCTGAAACCTTACTCCTAATGCCTGATGTTTCTGTTTGATTTTAACATTTTGATTTCCATATCATTATTTTTGTGTACTGTGTGTGAGTGTGCAGCTGTGTGTGTGCTGTGTGTTTGTGTGTGTGTGTGTGTGTGTGTGTGTGTGTGTGTGTGTGTGTGTGT
>CAJQZJ010033087.1:4419974-4449563 GCA_907164525.1 Lophiomys imhausi | reverse complement strand
TGTGTGTGTGTGTGTGTGTGTGTGTGTGTGTGTGTGTGTGTGTGTGTAGTGGGGTATATGTGGAGGCCAAAGGACAATTTCAAGTATTATTCCAGAAGAGCTATTCAAGTCACTTTTTGAGACAAGAGCTCTCCTTGGCCTAGAGCTTGCTGATTAGGCTAGGCTGGCTAGCCAACAAATGCCAGGAATCTGCCTGTCTTCATCTCCCCACCACCACTGCCTGTATTTTTATGTGGGTTCCAGGGATTCCTCATGCTTATGGGGCAAGCACTTTCCTGGCTGAGCTGTTGCGCCAGCCTGCATTTCTTCTATCTTGGAGGTTAATCCATTTGTTGGGATGTGTGGAGCTCAATGCATGTAATGATTCACTCCTACTAAGAAAAATTACAAAGGAGCTCTTGCATAGCTACTTGTGAGATGTAAGGCTTTCATACTGGCTCTGCACGGACATGAATGACTGATGGCCAGCGCATGGTCTCGGCCTGGAGCACGCTCTGATTACTAAAAATACCAGTTGGCTCAGATTGTTCAAAATGCTTTTGTTACTCACAAAGTAAAAGGTTGTCCACAAGCATTACTGACAAAGTTGGGACACTTGGCAATCCTTTTATCTTTACATAGGTTATAATTTGTTTGAGAATTCTCAAGTCTAAAAATAAAAATTAGTCCAACAAATGGTTCTTTCTCTCATAACAATAAAAACAATACAAAACAACAGAAATAAATAGGCCACAATTATGTGAGTTACATGGCTTAGCATACATTCCCAATGTCCAGTCCATATGTATTTGGCACCTGACTTCAACATTCTACTATCTAACCATCTCCATGAGTTTAAAGTTCTATATCTAACTCAGCTTTCATACTAACTTGCCTCACAATTTTAAAAACATCGTCTTAGATCCAGAACACCCTCTTGATTCCTAAATAACTCAAAATTTAACTGTGAGACTCTAGCTATCTATTCTTCAACCACCTCAGAGACCTGAGAGGAATAAATATATCTGATTATATAGGAATTGCAGGGCCAACAGCTTCCAAAACTAAGAAATGACATACCAGTGGCTGCCTGGACAGTTCCCATTTTTCTCTCCATACATTACAGCATCATTCTTCAGCTGTTTGGCCCCGTTTCTCGGACAGACATTGATTGTAGAGCAAGAATTATGAAGGACTTGCCTACCCTGTCCTGGCAGAACTAGGCTGTCGACTTACCTGCTTCCAAGTTTTGTCCTATTTGGACAGCATTCTGTCTACAGTTGGAGCAAGGGGCTTTTCCTACCAAGAGATAGGCTTGCCACTAATTCAACCATCTCACACTGGAGATTCTTCGATGCTTATCTTCTACTTGGAGTAGAATAGGGGGTGCTGTCCGGAGCTGACATGTCTCGATATCAAAAAATCTTAAGTTAAGAAAACATCTTTGAATGCCATTTGTTGGACTGAAAGGGGGAGCTGTTGGGGGGGGGGGGAAGATATACCTTAAACTAAAAAAAAAAAAAAAAAAGTAGAGGATGGGTGGGTTGAGGGGTCAGAGGGTGGAAGGGCGGAACAGGAGGGGTGAGTAGGGAGGGGATTGTGATTGAGATGTAACTTGAAGAAATAAATTATAAAAAAGATTATATGATATAAAGCAAAGCATATAGTTCAAAGATCACAGAACCCATTATCAGCAATATTTCTTATGGATAACAGGACAGCTAATAAAAGCTATGGAGAAAATTAAAAAAATAAAATAAAAATAAACATTAAATATTTTTTCAACCTTAATACATGCTCGTTTAGAGGTGAATATGCAAGGCTGTTAAGGTTGGCTTTGTGTTTCTGTACAAAGGCCCTTCCTATTCTGAGATTTAAACTAACTCTGGTGAATGAAGCAACCTTTTCTTACAAAGCTGCTGAATTTGAGTTTGGTTCACACCTTCATAAATCATGCACATAGGATCTGTGGCTATTCCCAACCACACAAGATAAAAATACCTACTGTCTCACCCTCATGGAGGTTTCTAACCCTTCAAGGTCACTAGGCTGATTCACTGCAGGGCTGGGAGTTCTTGAAAGTTGCTTCTAAACCTTTTCTTGGTCTCCAGCTGTTTGATTCATCTTAGGGAAAACTCCATCTGCTTGACCCTATTCCTACCCCTTCATCCTGACCCTCCCTTTATCCTTAAAGACAAAGGGTCCATCCATTGTCATTTATTCTTTTGGGTAGCTGACTAGTGACACTTGAGAGGAATGGGATCCTGTCCAGGTATTCTAATGAGGGGCCTACAACATTGAAATACAATCTTAAGGTCTTTTCCTTGTTTTGGACCCTAAAGTCAACTAACAAGCAAGTGGGTGAATTCTTTTTTTTTTCTTATGTTTAGTTATTACTTCAGGTTACATCTCCATCACAGTGCCCTCTTTCCACCCCTCCCAGTCCCACCCTCCCACCCTCTACCTCCATCCCTTCCATGCCACTCCTCTGGAGTGGAGTTTCCCTACATATCAGTCTCCCACCCCAGTTCAGCAGTCATATGAGGGCCAAGAACCTCCTCATACACTGGGAGACTACAAGGCAGCACAACTAGGGCAAAGTGTCTCATGGACAGGTAAAAAAAGTCTATGTTCCTGTTCCCTTTGGTGCGTTGTTTGTAGTATAGATATCCTGTACTATATAGCTAAAATCCGATTATAAGTGAGTAGATGCCATGTGCATCCTTCTGAGTCTGGGTTAGCTCACTCAGGATGAACTTTTCTAGTTCCATCCATTTGGCTGCAAATTGCATGATTTCATTGTTTCTGATAGCTGAGTAGTATTCCATTATGTAGATGTACCACAGTTTTTTATCCATTCCTCATTTGATGGACATCTGGGTTATTTCCAGCTTCTATCTATTACAAATAAGGCTGCTATGAACATAGATGAGGAAACATCCTGTGGTTTGGTGAGGAATCATTTGGATGTATACCCAGAAGTCGTATGGCTAGTCTTGAGGTAGAGCTATTCCAAGTTTTCTAAGATATCTCCAGACTGATTTCCATAGTGGTGGCACAAGCCTGCACTCCCACCAGCAATGGAGTAGGGTACCCCTTTCTCCACAACTTTGCCAGCATGTGCTGTCATTTGAGCTTTTGATCTTAGCCATTCTGACAGGTGTGAGATGGAATCTCAGAGTCGTCTTGAGTTGCATTTCGCTGATGATTAAGGATGTAGAGCATTTCTTCAAGTGTCTCCCAGCCATTAGGGATTCCTCCTTTGTGAATTCTCTGTTAGGTCTGTTCTCAATTTTTTGATTGGATTATTTGGTTTCTTGGCATTTAATTTCTTGAGTTCTTTATAAATTTTGGATATTAGCCCTCTGTCAGATGTGAGGTGGTGAAGATTTTCTCCCAGTCTGTAGGCTGCCGTTTTGTTCGAATGACAGTGTCTTTTGCCTTACAGAAGCTTTTCAGTTTCATGAGGTTGCAAGTGAGTGAATTCTTTAGGAAGCAGGAAATCATCTCAGAATTTACCCTTCAGAATCACCTCGGAAGTTACTGGGTTGTAGAGAGAAGATGGCTTTATTTCATGATTCTCTTCCAAGACTGTGCCTTGTGACGGCTGATGTCAGCTCTGACACCACACATCTGACACTCTGGGGTAGGCAGAGACTGAAGCATAGCCGTGGGGAAACTGTGTGCAGGTTTCCCCATGTGCTCTGTGTGTGTGTGTGTGCGCGTGTGTGTGCGCGTGTGCATGTGCATGTGCGTGCGTGTGCATCTGTGTGTGTGTGTACACGTGTGCGCGTGTGTATGCGTGCACGTGCGTGTGCGTGCGTGCGTGTGTGCGTGTGCATGCACAGACATGTATGTGTACATGTACATGTTATATATAGAGGTGTTGGAACCAGAGCTTCCCACACACTCTACCACTGAGTAATACCCCCACCCCAACACTACTAAGAAACAATATTGTGTTTCTTAGTAATATAAGACAACTGACAAAAAAATCTATAGCAATCGACCATGTGAATTATGAAATGTGTCAGGACTCAGTTCTTAGAAAACAATCTTTTTTACTTAGACATACAAAATTATCAATGTAATGCAAGGGTTTTTTTATAATCTATTCACGTTATACTATGCTCTTTTTAGAATACGTTCTTCAGGCCCTAAGCCAGTCTCCATCTGCCTCAGCATATTTCTCTCCCTACGTTCAAGTTAGCCTCCTTTCTTTCTTCTGAAGTGGCAGGAATATTCTTTTCTGACCCAGTTGTTCAAATGATGTTGATGAGTTTTCAATCTCAAATTTCTTTCAGCACCATCCTCTGACATTCCATCACTGCCACCTTCCAGAGAGAGCTGTCTGGAGGGCAGACTGTAGATTTTTGTCAGATCCATTGTCTAGAGGGTACACTGCCTCCTTGCTTTGTAGTATAAAACTTGAGCAAAATGGCTCGGTGCTGATTCATTAGAGGTTCTGGAGGAACCTATGCTCACTTCCTTCCAGACTTCTTCCACCCTGTGCCATCACCATATAAACACTGAAGCAGAGCTCTGGGACAGAGTAAGCAATATGTGTATCTGAGGGCTTTGGTTACTGTCAGCTTTCCGTTTATTAGTGAAACCAATGTTCACATCAGGTCTGTAAGTCTATGCTCTGTGTGCATATATGCATGTTAATCTTTGTGCAGTGTACCTGCACATGTGTGTGACATCATGTGGAGGCTGGAAATTGATGCTGAAGGCTAGTGTTTTCCACAGGAGCTATCCACTTTTCAGGGTGTGGTGTGTGTGTGTGTGTGTGTGTGTGTGTGTGTGTGTGTGTGTGTGTGAATGCAAGTTGGGTATCTCCTATTCAATTAGGTAGACAATTAGCTTAGATTGTGTGGCTGGCAAGCTCTGGAGATCTTCCTGTCTCTGCCTGCCTAGCACTGCTAATGCAAGTGCACGTACCACCCCCAGCTTTGCCTGGGTGCTGAGTGTGGAACTCAGGTCTCCATGCTTCCAACACAAACACTTCAAGCACCGAGCCATCTTCTTCCTATAGTCCCTGATGCTTGTTTCTTCATTTTGCCACCGTGTAAATGAGATGCTCCTGAGGCTCCGATGGCTAAGGAATGTGTCTGTGGTGGTTATTATTTATCGGTTAACTTGACAGGATCTAGAGTCACCCAAGAGAAAATCTTCTGGCCAACTGTATGATGGATTATCTAGACTAGGTTAATCTCTGGCCATGTTTGTGATGGAGTTTTTGACTAAGTTCGTTGATAAAGGAGACTTGCCCACTATGGGTGGCACCATTCCATTCACTGGGGACCCAGACTGAACCCAAAGGAGAAATCCAGCTGAACACAAGCATCCTTCTCCCTCTGCTTCCTGACTGTGATACAATGTAACCCACTGCTTTACACCACTGCTGTTCTCACTGTGACAGGCACAGCTGTGAGCCAAAATAAACCCTTCCTTCATTGTGTTGCCTTTGTCAGAACACTTTATCACAGTACCAGCAGAAGTAATTAATACAATGTCTACGGTCACAAAGCTCCTAAGGTAGAGAATGTTTTGAAGCCTTCTCTGACTGCTTAATGCATATTCACTATGGGCAAAGGCCAAAGACCATAAATAGCTCCATCTCTGAGTAGCAGAACCTAGAGGACAATCATGAACAAGATTTCTGTTTACTTTTTTGTCTCGTAAATCACCAACTTGCAACTACCCAGCACATTAAATTTAAATTAGGGTTGGCGTGTCATATTGCCCCACTGTAAACTCCTAGAAAACTTTCTTTCCAGGGAGGTATTAATGATCCATTGTGCCTTCTTTGGGAGACATGAAGTTCTTGACTTACCTCACTCAGCTGGGCTCGGCATGTTGAGCCCTGTGTCTGTTTATTAACGAGATGAGGCTATTTATAAGGAGGGAAGGTCCCTGCTGTGTGGTGGCAATAATTATCAGTGTTGCTGTGTGGCTGCAGAAACCCATGGCTGGCAAGTTCTGCTTTCTTTCTTTAAAGCCCCATTACATAATTTAACAATCATTTTGTTCCTTAGTAGGATGAAAAGAATTGAGCAGCTTCAGCTGGAGCTGAATGGAGAAGCAGATTATAGAAATCACTGACATTAGTCCCCAGCTAGAGCTGGATTGTTTCCTACTGAATATTTGAAAGTATTTTCTCCAATCTAATTTTGAAAGACTAGAGAGCTGCCTGCTTCCACTGCTCTCTTTGGGAACTGCAATTATGTGGCCTAATAGGGCCCCATAGTAGGACATTTTCTCCAAATGAAACGGGAGCTGTTGATGTTGCATCCCTGGGGGGGGGGGGGGACGTGTCTTGCCACCATGTCTTTTTCAAAATGTGATTGGGAGACAGGGTACAGACATGCTTAGCTCACGTGGGAAGATGCTTTTACCATGTGTACCAGATGTGTTTTGGGTCCATCCTGCTGGCTCTGAAGAATGGTTTTCTACATAATGGCATTTCCAAATATACAAAGTAGACAGCGAGGTGTAGAAAGCACTCAGTACCCAAACTAGCCTGAGCAGCCTCCCACTAGTGTCTGATCTCCACCTCCCACAAGATCCTCCGCTTCCCTTACTCAGGCACTGAAACAAATCAAATGCAACATTGTTTTAAATTCTGGTGAAATACATGTAATGTTAAATTACTTCAATTTTAGCTACTTCTAAATTAGTGATCAGGAGATAATGGTATATTCCTTGTGATCTACAAAGCACCCCCACTGGCTGGCTCCAAAATTATTCATCTCCCCATCTCCAAAAATCTATATCCATTAGGTAGTCACTCCTGCTCCACGCACTCCATTTCCCAGGAAGCCCCTGGATTTGCTTTCCTTTGCTAGAGATTCATCTGGCTTGTCTGTCTCATGGGAGTGGAATCATATATCACATGGCCACTTTGTCTGTCTTCTTTCATTTAGCATAATGTCTTCACACCCTATCCATGTTGTATCGTCATCTATTTGCATGGCTGAGTAATATTCTGTTGTAGGGGCATACCACAGTTTGTTTAATCCACTTGTTCATCTGTAGATGAAATTTTTGTTTCCAACTTTTGTCTTCAGTAACTAGTAATGCTATGAACATTCTTATGTGGGTTTTGTTGAGCATCAGTTTTCAATTCTCTGTGTATAAATCTGCAAGTGAAACAACTGAGTTCTATGTTGATTTTTACCTTTAATTTACTGAAGAATTCACAAACTATTTTCAACAGTTACTGCCCCATGTTATGTAGTGATTGGCAATAGTTGAGGGCCCCAGTTGATTTACATTTTGAAAACTCATACTCATCTTTGTGGGTGTTGTGACACCTCATTGTGGTTTTGATTTATAGTTTTCCTCATGAATAATGATGATATCAACATCTTTTCATGTCCTTACTGGCTGTTTCATATATTCTGTATACTCTATAAAGTTTACAGAAAAGTCCACTCTAGTTCTTTGCTCATTCTCCCTTCCTTTCATTGATTTAATTACTAATTTTTGAATTGTTGTTATTTCTGCTTTTGAGAGAAGTTTTCTCAGGTAGACCTGGAGCTCATTCCAATCTTCTTGCCTCTGCCTGTCAAGTGTGTACCACCACACCCAACTCTTCTGCTCATTTTCAAGCTGGGTCTTTTTGTTGTTGCATTGTAAGAGTCCTTGATAAATTCTGGACACTATACCCTTATCAGATATAACTTATAAATATTTTCAATATGGGGCTAACTAGATGGCTTGGAAGTTAAGAGCACCAGCTGCTCTTCCAGAGGACCCAGTCAATTAGATCCCACGTGGTGGCTCACCACCATCTGTAACTTCAGTTCCAGGGGATCAGCTGCCCTCACCTGGCCTCCCTGGCCACTGCACACATGTGGTGCACAGACCTATTTGCTGACAGAACAAAATAAATAAATGAAATTTAAAATATCTTTTCCATATTTTATGAGTTCTTTTAACCATCTTAATAATATCCTTTACTGCATTGAAGTATTTCCGCACTTAAGTCTTAAATATGAGATGCTTTTTAAATAACCACAAATCACCATACTTTAAAAAAACCCCAAAATTATATTTCTTTAGTCTCTTCAAATACTTACATTTATATAAAAAGTTACAATTGTTTAAAAAAAAAATTAACAGCTGCTTTTCCTAGTTTAGCTTTCCTCTGTTTCTTTGGATTTTCGTTGTTGTTTTCTTGACAAGGTCTTTCTGTGAAGCCCTGGCTGTCCTGGAACTCACTATATATACAAGGCTGGCCTTGAACTCACAGAGATTTATCCAATGGAAGACCAAGCTTTCCTCAAATTATGTAATAGAAGATAACCATTTAGTTCCTCTACCTCCCACGTGCTGGTATTAAAGGCATTTGCCATCATGCCTGACAAAACAAAAATCCAAAAATTTTGACAGCTACTTTTTAAAAATCAGGGTTCAAATAAAATCTGTCCATTGCAATCTTTTGATGTGTATTTAAAAATGTTTAGGTCTATATGTTTCTTTTCCATCATCCTCCCTGACCCCATGCAGTTTAGCTGTGAGGAAACTATTTGTCTTGATCTTCTGGTAACATCCTGGGGACATGCCATGTCCCTCCATATTCCAATTTCCTGTAAGGAAGTGGGTGGTTGGCACTCAAAGTTAGAGCAGAATTACATTCATGGTGTTTATTTGTTGTTGCAGCAATGCAGCCTTATAATGCTGCATTCTCTTCTCATGAGAGAAATCATATTTATTTCTTACATTTTCATGTTAACAGTCATGGAGGATTGACAGCCAGGTCTGTTACTTTCTTAAGAGGTACAAAACATGGATGTTCTAATTCTAACTCTCTCATTATCAAGTAGAATAGTTACTTTTATGAATAGACATTTTCCACATTTTATTATTTAAGTATCCAGTGTCAAAATTATGTGAGAAAGATAGGGTAGGACTGGAGTCAGCTCAGTGGGTTAGAGTACTTGCTGTGCAGGCGTAAGGACTAGAGTTCAGACTCCAGAATTCGCAGAGAGACGTTGAGAGCTGGAGGGTAGGAGTCCAGTTGGGTTTGTCTTCTGGACATGAGATCGCCTTGCACTCCCAAACACATGGTAGCCATGACTGCCCATAGGAAGCCTGAAAAGAAAAGAAAGAACTGGGAGAGAGGGAAGGAGGGAGGAACATAGGAGTAGGAACGGTATGTTTAGGAAGACAAAAGGTTTATCAGATATAGGAGAGAGAGACAGAGACAGAGACACAGAGAGAGACAGAGAGACAGAGGCAGAGACAGAGACAGAGAGAGAGGCTGAAGTGAGTATAATTACAGTGCAGTGTATACAAATATTATGTGGTCAAATTTTAAAGTTAACTATTTTGTAAAAAGTTTGGGGAGGAACCAATCAATAAAAGAAAATAAATAATAGGGGGTGAAAAAAGTCGGGCATGGCCATGTACACCTATAACTCCGGTGCTGGGGGTGCAGAGAGATGGGTCACGGGGGCTGGCAGTCCACCGCCTAGCTTTGGGGTGGACTCCAGCATGTGCACAAGCACGCGGACAGGATGACAGAATGAGCTACTTGTTTTAGTTTTTGTTTTCCCTCACTTCATAATCATGTTGTTCCTCCTTTTCTTCTAATTGTGGCAGCTCTGTTCTTTGTGAGTGACTTTATTATTGCATTCAGCATTTCTAGGCAACAGCTCTGCTATGATGTCATCATGTATTATACCAATTTTCCTATCTGTGACCACTGCAAGTGCTTCAAGTTGAGCCCCGAATCCTTGACGTGATTCTCTGGTCTTTGCGAGCTGCCTGGCCATTATATATGAAAGAATTTCAGCTTTCCCTGGTTGGAATATAGCTTATTCTACACTTCCAACTTTTCCTACGGGAGTTTCCTCTATGCCTTGATACATCCATTGGCTCTCTGAAAAAGATCACAAGAGTCTCCTATGAAAGCCAACTTTTCTCCAACTGTATGTCAGTTCATAGCAGGCTCTGTAAACACACACATGAAATTCATTTCATGTTTTGTTTGGTGTTTTATTTTGAGTCAAAGTCTCATGTAGCCCGAGCTTTCCTCAAACACTATGTAAGAGAGGATAACCTTGAACATCTGATCTTCCTGCCTCCATCTCCCACATATGGGGATTACAGGTGATGCTGAGGGTCAAACACAGGGCTTTGCAAATGCTAGGCAACCATGTTACCAATTGAGCTGCATCCCCAGTGCCATTTTGTGAAATTTGAGCCCCTATCAAGCATACAGACAAAAAAAAAAAGGAAGCACAATTTAACTTCTGTCTAAAGATTTTGTACCCAGTTGGGTATTTTCTTTCTTTTTCCTATTTTGTGTGTGCACGTGCATGTGTGTAAATGTGTGCCCCTGTGTATGGGGAAGACTGCAGCTCTGCGGCTGATGTCAGGAATCATCTGGGATCTCTCTTGGCAGGATCTATCAGTCAACTGCAGAGCTCACTGATATGGCTGGTCTGACTAGGCAGCTAGCTCTGGAGAATCCCCTTTCCATCTTCTGAAGCTGGATTGATAGCCAAACCCATCAGCATTTACATGAGTCCTGATCCCTGGATCCTCACACTTGCACAGCCAGCACTTTCTCCTCTGAGCCACCTCCCAAGGCCTCCGGAGGTGTCTTTTAATGACATGGTGGCACAGAGCTGATACACACATGTGGAGTCTACTGGGCCTCTGCTTTGCTTCTCTCTCTCCTATCAAGTTGGGGGTTGGTAACTAACTATTCTAAATTATTTTTAATTAATTACAAAAAAGTCTGATCTAACTAAGAGGGCTTTTGTTGAAGACTATGTAAAAGACAAAGGATAAAATGGAATTGGTTTTTCTAAGCCTGGGAATGCATAGGAACACTCCGATTCTACCCTCTACTCTACAGCAATGCTTGGCCTCCACCCGAATGATAAAGTTGCTGAGTGCTGTAATGACTTTATATTTATAGACTGCCTGGAGCTTTTTGGATGAAAGGTGCTAAATTAGAGTTTATTGTTTATTGAATTTATTTGATGTGTCCAACCTCCTGGGAACACTTACTGAAGTTAATTAAAACCAGATAGCCCACATTCTGACAGCTTACAGTGTCACATACGAACCAATAACATAAACAGCTTGCAGTACTGTTGTCCTAGCTTGGGACTGCCTAGAGGACCATGCTTCTTTAAACAGAGCTCCAGCTTTGTAGGAGACACAGCATAACTGCAGATTCAAATCACAGAGATAGTTTCTACTTCATCTGAGTTGCTGACCTGCCCCTATTATACAAAAACTAAGAAACAAACTTTAGAATATGGAAAGGGTTCTCGATTTATGACTGTAAAATACTAGTCAAAAGACTTTCAAAAGTAATAATAATCTTGGATCAGTGAGACAGTGTAGTGTACTTCCTGCCATGTCTAATAACCTGAGTTTGATACCTAGGACCCACATAGTAGAAAGAGAGAACTGAATCCCATGATTTCTTCTATGTGCCTTACATATATGCAGGCATGTACATACACACACACATGCACATGTGTGCACACACACATACACACAAACTAAAATGTAATAAACATTTTTAAAATAATCTTTCCTCTCTATGATTTTCACAAGGATTTACCAAAAAGATGATGGTTTAAATATTGGTTTTTGACTGCGTTTTCTTTGCAGGAATAGCATTCAGAAAAAAACAGACTAGAGAGCAGTATGCTTTCTATACCCAACTTAATGAGAGAATGCAGCCAAACATGATCATAACAAATGCTGTTCCCTTCCTTTGCCAGTTGGTGATGGAGTTCTGTGGTGCTGGCTCTGTCACTGACTTGATCAAGAACACGAAAGGCAACACATTGAAAGAAGAGTGGATCGCATACATCTGCAGGGAGATCTTACGGGTAAGTGACGGGGGCCACTGCCAGCCTCCCAGCTCCTTCAGGTAACATGGGATGTCTTGAGAGATATTTCACTCTGTTTAGTCCTTCTAGTGAAGTTTGTAAGTGCAGTAGAAATGTATTTAATGCTTATTCTAACAAGCTGGGCATGTGGAACCCATTTGTGATCCTAGCATTTGGAAGTCTGAGGCAAGAAGATTGTGAATTCAAAGCTACCTGATGTACACATGGCTATGTTTCCCCAAAAGATAGGTAGGTATGTAAGTAGGTAGGTAGGTAGGTAGGTAGGTAGATGGATGATAGTTAGATAGATAGATAGATAGATAGATAGATAGATAGATAGATAGATAGATCAATGATGACAGGTGATGGATGATAGATAGATAGATGATAGATAGACAGATAGATGATAGGTAGATAGATAGATAGATAGATAGATAGATAGATAGAAAAGTAGGTGATGAATAGATGATAAGTAGATATATAGATAAGAGATAATTGATAGTAGGTAGATAATAGAAAGGTAGATGATGGATAGATGATAGGTAGATGGTAGGTAGAATGAAAGAAAGGAAAGGAAAATAGATATGATAGACAGATATAAATAGATGGTAGGTGATGGATAGGTCATATATGGATCATAGAGAGAAAAATAGATGATAGATAGGTGAGTATGCCTATTTGCTTACTTTCCCACACAAATCTCAAAGTTAGGCAGTAAAAAAGCAGGATTGTTTTGCTCAGCCCAGTTTTGGAAGAAGGCAACTGGAACATTAAGTTCATTCAGACTAGTTTAATTTTCTCTTGCTACTAATCTGGAAGCTATCATGTGTCTACTGGGCAATTCCACTACATCTGCCCAACAGTCATCGTTTCTTTATAAGCTCTGCCTTCTTAATCTAAGGGAGCAGAAGTTAAAATTGCATTTCACTATGTGTCCTGTGTGTCCTGTGGGTGGATGAACATTGAGAAAGAAGGGCAATATATAATGATGTGCAGTCAGTAAATGAAAACCAGACTAAGCAGGAGACAACGAGAAAATGGAACTTAAGTTTAGCATGGGCCATAGCACAAAAAATCAGATATTTACAGGTAAACCCACCAAAAGAGGTGAGTGACGTTCTTCCTCATGGCTATACTGAGAGAAATGAAAGAAAACCTTAATAAATTGTGACTCGTGCAGCTCTATGGTCAGAATTCTCACTGTTATAAAGATGTTATTTCTCTGTGGTTTAATTCATGGTTTCTTTAAATTTCTAATTAAAACTTCTGTAAGCATAGCGTGGACAAAACTAGCTTTTAGAAATTTTATGGACATAGAAATGGCCGCAAATAACCAAAGTCATTTTGAAGAAGAATAAAAGTAGAGTTTATGCTCTCAACTCTCACAATTTATTTCAGGTGCTAAGTAAAAAAGACTAGACAAGGGCTATGGGCACAGAATTAAGAGTCCCTGAATAGCTCCATGTCATATAAACATTGGCACATGACAAAGAAGAGGCTATTGTGGGGTGCTTTTTATCACTCTCCATATTGCCTTTCAATGTGACAATGTGAAATTAGCACCTGCTTTAAACTATGTGAAAATTTACCCCAATAAATGCAAATAACAAAGATAGAAAACACTAAATTGATTGATTGATTGATCGATCAATTGATTTAAGGTAGGGTTTGTGTAGCCCATACTGGCTTTTAATTTACTACATAGTTGAGGATGACCAAGAACTTTTGGCTTTTCTGCTTCAAACTCTTGAGTGCTGACATGATAGTCACACCCACTACAACTATTTTTTAGGTGCTAATATTTTTGTTTTGTTTGTTTCTTTTTCATACAAACATCTTCATGTGTATGTAGTGTAGTGTAGGTCAGTATGTGAGTTTGTGTGTAGATACACATGCATGTGTAAACCAGAGATCGATCATTTCCTATGTGTTTCTCAGTCACTATCTGCCTTCTAAATATATATATAAAATGTAGGAAGGGCATGTGTGTCATGACATGTATATGGAGGAGTCATGACATACCAGCTTATGGAGTCAAGGCTCTTCTTCCACTGTTACACGGACATGGAGGAATCAAACTCAAGTCGTCAGGCTTATCTCTTTCAGCTTTACCCTCTGAGCCTTCTTGCCAGCCCCATGTTATCTTTTAAGTCAGGCCTCACCCTACATCCTGTGCTCACCAATTTGCTAGACTGGCTAGCCAACAAGTTCTTGGGATCTGCCTGTCTCTGTCCCTGCTGTGCCCAGCTTTTTATTGCTACTGTTTTGGGTTGTTTGTTTGGTTGGTTGATTTGTTGTATTTTGTTTTTGTTATTGCTGTTTTGGTTTGGTTTTTGGTTGTTTTGGTTTTTGGTTTTTTTGAGACAGGGTTTCCATGTGTTATTACATATTACATTAGACCTGACTGTCCTAGATTCTCTTTGGAGACCAGGTTGGCCTCAAACTCACAGAGATCCACCTGACTGTGCATCTCAAGTGCTGGGATTAAAAACGTGCACCGTCATGCTCAGCATAAACTTTAAAAAATAGATTTATTTATTTATTTATTTATTCATCCATTCGTTCATTCATTCATTCATTTATTTGTTTATTTATTTATTTATTATTTAAATGAGTGCTCTATTTCCATGTATGCCTGTGGGACAGAAGAGGGCATCAGGTCTCATTATGCATGGTTGAGTCACCATGTGGATGCTGGGAATTGGACTCCGCTCCTCTGGATGGTTGTGAGCCACCATGTGGGTGCGGGAATTGGATTCCGATCCTCTGGAAGAGCAGCCAGTGCTCTTAACCACTGAGCCATCTGTCCAGCTTATTGCTGTTTAAGCACATGGGTATTAGAGATCCAAACTCAGGTTCCCATGATGTTCAGCATGCACACTACTGACTGAGCTTCACACTACAGCTGTTATGAGAAAAGGTAGAGTAATACCATCTATTGCGTGGGGTAGACAGAAATGATTTCTGAAATAAAAACAAAAACAAAACTTGAGAAGAAGCAAGCTGAGGCTACTGATTTCCATCTGAGCTGACAATTAGTCCCAAAGGTTGATCTGCCATTAACTTAATGTGAATTTCTCTCTGCTTCTCAGAGAGAGCACCAGACTTCAGTACTGGAGGCCACCCAGTGGGCACCAAGGATCTATGAGGCCTCCAAAACTGTTCTGCCCCCCACCCCCGTGTGCTCATTTTTGCCCTTCTAGAAGATCCAGCAGGGGACCAGGTATTTGTTTTCAGGGCTCTAAAAGCAGCACAGATATTCACCCTAAGCTTTTTAAATATATGAAACTGGTGTATTTCTTTCTCCTTCCCACTTTCCCCCAAGTGATACCAGCATCTGGAATAAGAGGACTGATAGAAGGAAATGTTTGGTCATCTGGAGGTCCCTTGTCAAAAGAATTTTCAGAGGTTACCCACTGTGTGCTGTACAAACTTTCATTTGTGTGTGTTCTGCTATACCATTGCAAACACTTTGGTTCAAGATAAAGGGGGACTTCAGTCCCACAAGCACTTGCATTTATGTGCTATAAAAGAAGGCATTTCAAACCAATCACTGCTTTCCTTGAGCCACACTGACCAGATTTTTTAAAAACATGTGTAAGCAAAACAGTGCCTCACACTGTCCCCTCCCCTCACATACTTGCAGGCTGTTTTATCAACAAGAAAAGTTACAGTGTGGTAGTGTGTACATGACTCTGTATGTGTGTGTGTGTGCATGTGTGTGGGTGTATATGCATATGTATGCATGTGTATGCATGTCTGTATGCCTTATCTTTTATATAATGGGTTATGTTTTTTATAGAGAACAATTAAAAGAACAGAAAATCATAAATAACACAATAACACTCAGGTGCCTGGTAGCATAACTTACTAAGTACTAGCCCAATGTATTTTGCTTCAAGGCTGATTTTAGATTATTTTAAGTCATAACTTATCTGAAAAAAAAATGTGATTTCCTTCCAATAAATCTGTACCTTAGAGAACTCAGACTACCACAACGAAAATTGAAAATCAGAGTAATTCCTGGAGAGACAGATAGTCAGGCGTGGATGTCACTGAGTGCTTAACGGCCCATAATCAGCACAGAGTCTCAAAATTATCAATTACTAATGTGACATGATGAGTGCCAAGGGAGGAAGCAGACGTTACTCCCTTTGTGTGTACATGTGTGCATGTCTGTGTCAGCGTGTAGAATGTAAGGCCACTTCAGCTGTCATCCCTCGCCTTTGGTGGCTTTTAGAGGCAGGGTCTGCTCACTGGCTTGGAAATCAACAACTTCGCTAGGACATTAAGCTAATATCCAGAGAGCCCCACCCCCACCAGGCATCCCCCATCTCTGCCTGCCCAGCACTAAGATTATACGCACTTCCATCATGCTTGGCCTCTCTTAGCATGATATCTACCCCAGTCCTCATGCCAAAAGGCAAACGCTTGACTGACTGAGCTATGTCCTCCTTTTTTTTTTTTTTTCTTAATGTAGACTACACTGAATAAGGCCAAAGGAAAAACCCTTGACTGGCCTGAAACATATATCATTGTGCTTAATTAAAACTGTATAATTGAAGATAACTTTTAAATTCAAATGCCTTTCCAAAAGTTACAGTTGCTGAAACCAGGTTAGTGTTCTGTGAAAAGTGTTAATGGGTCCTTTATGAATTAGCCAATATAGACAGACCTCACTTCCCACAGCACCATGATAACTGAAATCAATCCAGTAGGAACCCAACCATCCCACTGTGCATACAGTGTGCTCCACTGATGTCAGATCTAATGTGTTTTGTTCAACATAACATTGGTCAGTACCGATGGTGTCCTGTGGTTTAGTTCAGCAACATGGGTGTATGAAAATAAGAATAGACTCTTATAAGTATCTCCAGATGAGTTGAATTTGAGGGTGATTGCTAGCATTGAAAACTGTGTTTGCATCGTTGTTTATGTCCTACTAACTCTCCCATTTCTCCACTTGCCAGGGCCTGAGTCACCTGCACCAGCACAAAGTAATTCATCGAGATATTAAAGGGCAGAACGTCTTGCTGACTGAAAATGCAGAAGTTAAGCTAGGTACGAACAGTATCCTGTGATTTGATACGTGTCAGCAGTCCTTTTAAAACATTCATGTAAACCTGTCACTGTGGACTTGGGGCACACATCCCCAAAGATGAAAGAAAAAGATTTTATTTGTCTGTTTGAAAAGTATTTTCCCAAACCATCCCGAAGAGGAATGCCTTGTGTGGTGACTGGAAGCCAACACGTAAGCACTGTGTAGAATGTTTTTTCTCTGTAATGATTAGAAGTGGAAGACCTTAATATCATCCCATACACTTCATAGACTTTGCATTGCAGCTGATATGTTGGGGTACTGATGGCCCTAGGTGTTTGGGTTTGGTTTGGTTTTGCTTCATCAAAAATATTTACATTTGAAAGTATTTTGAATAATGAAGTCCTGCTAACTTGAGTTATACTTAAATTTACTTTATTATTTCCTATGGCTTCTGTACAACAGGGATCCTCAAGAGTGCATTTCAGGCGCACCCTGATCACCCCACTTCACCCTGCCAGAGTTGGTGGTGGGGAAATCCTTTTCTTTGGCAAATCCATCAGAGCCTGTCCTAGTTGCTTCTGTTGCTGTGTCCTGACAACTTAGAGGAAGAAGGGTCAGTCTTAGCCCTTTCACAGAAAATCTGGGAATGATCTCATTTTATTATCTAGAAAGGATTTGCTATCCATAGGATTGTTTATTTTCAGAGAGATTGGAACATTTGTCCTTCCCTTTTGTTAAGATATATAATTTCCCATTCCATTACCGTTTGGAGCCAAATGTTCATGAATATTTGCTTTTAAAAAAGAGAACATACATTGTGCAGAATAAATAGATTCATGCATAGAGACTAGATGGTCTAGCCTCAGAGGACTTCCTGATGCTGTTTAACAAGCACTTGAGGGGGAGTATAATGCATGTCACATCTCTCAAGAGACACTAAGATTATCTCATGTAAGCATAATCTATCTTTTATAGAACCCTTACTTTTTTTGGTCTCAATGGAGCCTTTGTATAATCAAATACACCCATTTGTGATTTCCTCACTGCTATATTTATCTACTTAATCATGCAATCTAAAAGTATGTATTCATGGTATATAAATGGCAGAAGAGACCCAAAAGCCCATCACCAGAAGAAAAGGTAAAGTGTAAAAATGGAAATTTAAAGGAAAACTATTTAGCAATAAAAAGGAAAAAACCGTAACATCCGATACAACCTGAGTGCACTTTGAGGGCATTATGTTAAGTTAGATAAGATGCATTCTGTGTGATTCTGCGCATTTATAGTAGTAGTCAGTATCCTAGAGATGGGGCAGGAGGATGACTGGGTAAAGTGTGGGACATAGGTTGTTATTGCTTGGTGGTGTGGAATCTCACTGGCGGAAGATGAAAATGTTCTGGGGAGGAGGGGACAGTGGCAATGACAACAGGGGACAGTGGCAATGACAACACAACATTAAGGGCTTCACTGGCCCAGAAAATATGTATACAACATGGTTAACATCTATCCTAATTAGGTTTCCATTGCTGTAATAAGACAACATAACCAAAAGAAACCAGGATTATTTATCCTTCTCAGGTCTCTGATGTGGCTGAAGACTAGATAGCTGTAATCTCAGAGTTAGATTTTAGGTTGTTTAGGAATTTAAAAAGATGTCTTAGGTCTAAGAAGATGTTTTTAAGTTGGTAATGCAAGTTAGGATGGAAACTGAGTTAGGTATAGAACTTTAAACTCATGGAGATAGATAATAAAATATTAATATCAGTTGCCAAATATGTATAGACTGGACATTGGGAATGTATGTTATACCTTATAAATTTCATAATTGTGGCCTAATTATTCAAAAACAAAGAATTATGAGTTCTGGGAGAAGGGGGAGAGGATGGGAGGGTGGGGCCAGGAGGGGTAGAGGGAGGGGACTGTGATGGAGATGTAACTTGAAGTAATAAATTAACATTTTTAAAAAAGAAACAGTTTATTTCAGCTGATGGCTCTCAGGTCACTCCGTCACTGAGCAAAGTCAGGAACCTGGAGGCAGGAGCTGAAGCAGAGGTCATGGAGGAGTTGCTGCTTATGTCTTGCTTGGTGATACTTGCTCAGTTTGCTTTTTTTTTTTCTTTCAACATTTATTTATTTCTTCAAGTTACATCTCAGTCACAATACCCTTCCTCTTTCTTCTACCAGTCCCACACTCCTATCCCCTTACCCCCTCCCTCCTATCAGTTTTTTTAAATTTAAGGTGTATCTTTTCCCCCAACAGCTCCCCCTTTTAGACCAATAAAAGGCTCTTTTTCTTATAACAATAAATACAATACAAAATAATAAGAACTAGGCAACAATTATGAAAATTATAAGGTATAATATACATTCCCAATGTCCAATCCATACATATTTGGCAACTGATAATAATATTCTATTATCAGTCTATCTTGATGAGTTTAAAGTTCTAGACCTAACTCAGTTTCCATCCTAACTTGCATTACCAACTTAAAAACATCTTCTTAGACCTAGAACATCCTTTTAATTCCTAAACAACTTAAAACTTAACTGGCAAACTGGCTTTTTATCCTCCCCAGGATCACTTGCTCAGAGATGGTTCCACCCACATGGGATAGCCCCTCCCACAACCATCTATCAAGAAAATGCCCTACAGACTTACCTACAGGCAATCTGATGGAGACAGTTTTTCTATTTTTTATTTAAAAATTTTTAAGTTTATTTATTACTTCAATTTACATCTCCATCACAGTCCCCTTCCTCCATCCCTCCTGGGCCACCCTCCCACCCTCTCTCCCTTCTCCTACCTACCCTACTCCTCTGGTGTGGGGTGCTCTACATACCAGCCCCCTTCAGTTCAGCATTCATATGAGGGCTAAGACCTTCCTCTTGCACTGGGGGCCTACCTGGCAGCTCCACTAGGGCAAAGTGTCCCATCAACAGGTAACAAAGTCTATGTTCCTGTTCCTTTCAGTCTGTTGGTTATTGGATAGTCTGTACTATATGACTAAAATCTAGTTATAAGTGAATAGATGCCATGTGCATCTTTCTGGGTCTGGGTTAGCTCTCTCAGGGTTAGCTTTTCTAGTTCCATCCATTTGGCAACAAATTGCAAGATTTCCTTTTTTCTGATGGATGAGTAGTATTCCATTGTATAGATGTACCACAGCTTTTTCATCCATTCTTTGGTTGAGGAACATCTAGGTTGTTTCCGGTTTGTAACTATTACAAATGAAGCTGCTATGAACAAAGTTGAAGAGATGTCCTTGTGGTTTGGTGAGGAATCATTTGGATGTAAACCCAGAATTGGTATGGCTGGGTCTTGAGGTAGAGCTATTCCAAGTTTTCTAAGATTATCACCAGACTGATTTCCATAGTGGTTGTACAAGTTTGCACTCCCACTAGCAATGGAGGAGTGTTCCCCTTTCTCCACATCCTTGCCAACATGTGTTGTCATTTGAGTTTTTGATCTTAGCCTTTCTGACAGGTGTGAGATGGAATCTCAGAGTTGTCTTGAGTTGCATTTCTCTGATGATTAAGGATGTTGAGCATTTCTTCAAGTTCTCTCTGCCATTAGAGATTCCTCTTTTGTGAATTCTCGGTTTAGCTCTACTCCCAATTTTTTTGATTGGATTATTTGGTTTCTTTGTGTTTAGTTTCCTGAGTTCTTTATAAATTTTGGATATTAACCCTCTGTTGGATGTGGGATTGGTAAAGATCTTTTCCCAATCTGTATGTTGCCATTTTGTTCTAATGACACTGTCCTTTGCCTTATAGAAGCTTTTCAGTTTCATGAGGTCCCATGAGCTATTGGTGTTCTATTCAGGAAGTTGTCACCTGTGCCAATGAGTTCGAGGCTTTTCCCCACTTTCTCTTCTATTAGATTTAATGTGTCTGGCTTTATGTTAAGGTCTTTGATCCACTTGGATTTAAGTTTTGTGCAAGGTGATAAATATTGCTCTATTTGCATTCTTTTACATGTTGACATCCAGTTAGAACAGCACCATTTGCTGAAGATGCTGTCCTTTTTCCATTGTATGGTTTTGGCTTCTTTGTCAAAAATTAAATGACCATAGATGTGTGGTTATATTTCTGGGTCTTCAATTCTATTCCATTGATCAACTGGTGTGTTTCTATACCAGTACCATGCTGTTTTTATTATTATTGCTCTGTAGTATAGCTTGAAATCTGAGATGATGATACCTCCAGATGTATTTTCATTGCACAGGATTGATTTAGCTATTCTGGATTTTTTGTTATTACATATGAAGTGAAGAATTGTTCTTTCAAGGTCTGTAAAGAATTGCATTGGTATTTTGATAGGAATTGCATTAAATCTACATATTGCTTTTGGTAGGATGGTCATTTTTATTATGTTGATCCTACTTATCCATGAATAAGCATGGGGGAGCTTTTCATCTTCTGATGTCTTCTTTAATTTCTTTCTTCAAGGACTTGAAGTTCTTATCATACAGGTCTTTCACTTGCTTGGTTAGATTTACCCCAGGTATTTCATATTGTTTGTGGCTATTGTGAAGCATGTTGTTTCCCTAATTTCTTTCTCAGCCCCTTTATCTTTTGTATAAAGAAGGGCTACCATTTTTTAAATTAATTTTTTATTCAGCCACCTTTCTGAAGGTGTTCATCAGTTGTAGTAGTTCTCTGGTGGAATTTTTGGGATGACTTATCCATACTATCATATCATCTGCAAATAGGGATAATTTGACTTCTTCCTTTCCAATCTGTATCCCCTTGATCTCCTTTAGCTGTTTTATTGCTCTGGCCTGAACTTCAAGTACTATATTGAAGAGATATGGGGAGAGTGGTCATCCTTGCTTTGTCCCTGATTTTAGTGGAAATGCTTCAAGTTGGAGATGGTGTTTCAACCATGGTTCCTCTCTATACATTGTGTCAAGCTGACAAAATAAATCAGGATAAAATGATAACTTTTATGTTATATATTTTACTACATGAAGAATGCACATTAATTTTATCCTCACATCCAACCTTAGTTTCTAATTTATTCACTTGTCTTCTCTTCATTAGTGGACTTTGGAGTGAGTGCCCAGCTTGACCGAACAGTGGGCAGGAGGAACACATTCATTGGGACCCCCTACTGGATGGCACCAGAAGTCATTGCCTGTGATGAGAACCCAGATGCCACGTACGATTTCAAGGTATGACTTCTTCATTGTGCTTTGAAGCCATGTCTGGCCCCTTATCCTCAACTTTTTAGGGAATAATTCTCACAGGCATTTGTGTTTGTCATTTATGTGACACAAAACTGAAAAACATTTGGATCTAAAATTGCAAGACACTCAATTTAGAACTGTTTTAATGAATTTACTGATTATATTTGATTGCCCATTTACAAAATAATAATGAAATTATTTCCTATGTTTTTGAATTCATTCTTCTGTCTTATTCTTGAGAAATGGATATGCTCTTAAGATTACATTTGGCTACATTGGAATTGATCTTTGTATATTGACACAAAATTAAGGTTAACTCTTTTTAAGATATTGTACCTATGTAATGCTTAAAAATACAATGTGAAGTTTTGGCCTTTTGATAGCAACTGTCACAAACTGTTTAGGATAATTAAGAAATGCAAACTAATAGTCATTCAAACATGTCATTTTTTTAGGTACTAGCATAGTGTATCACAGATGTTTTCTAAGGTAATCAGAAATCAAGTTGCTAAGAGACAGGCAACATTTGCTTATCCAAATATACAGAGATAGATAGGTGGTCTTCAAAAACCTCAAGAGATCTTTAGAACATGGCATTCAAAGATGTTTTCTTAAGATTTTTTGATATTGAATCATGTCAGCTCCTGACAGCACCCCATTCTACTCCAACTAGATGATGAGCATCAAAGAATCTCCATTGGAGATGGTTGCATTAGTGACAAGCTTGTCACTATGCAAGAAAAAGCCTTTGCTTCAACTGTAGATAGAATGCTGTCCAAAAAGAACAAAACTTGGAAGCAGGAAGGTCAACAGCCTAGCTCTGCCAAGACAGGGTAGGCAAGTCCTTCATAATTCCTGCTTTATAGTTAACGTCTGTCAGAAATACTGGGCCAAAAGGCTGAAGATAGATGCTCTAATGTATTGAGAGAAATTGGGGACTGCCCACACTTCCAATTGTCTGTCATTTCTTAGTTTTTGAAGCTGCTGGCTCTGTACTTCCTGTATATTCAGATATATTTATCTTTTTCAGGTCTCTGATGTCATTGAAGACTAGATAATTATAGCCACAGTTAAATATTAAGTTGTTTAGCACTTAAAATGATTTTCTATGTCTAAGAAGATGTTTTAAGTTAGTAATGCAAGTTAGGATGGAAACGTAGTTAGGTATAGAACTTTAAACTCATTGAGATAGATAGATAATAGAATATTAATATCAGTTGCCAAATATGTATCTACCAGACATTGGGAATGTAAAATTATACCTTGTAATTTTCATAATTGTTGTGTTGTATAGTATTTATTGTTATAATAAAAAGAGCTTTTTATTGGACTAAAAGGGGGATCTGTTGGGGCAAGAAAGATACACCTTAAATTAAATAAGAAAAAAGCAGATAGGAGGGTGAGGGAGAAGAGGAAAGTAGGGTGGAACAGGGAGGGGGAGGGGTGAGGGGACTATGATTGAGATATAACTTGAAGAAATAAATAAATGTTTTTAAAAATTGGAGAATTTTAAAACAAACAAAAAGAATTAAGGTAAGACAGCATCATGAGGACCTTTCTAGGAAAAGAATCTACAAGACTTGTTTTTATTGCAGTCTGGTCTTATGCGGTATTTGCCTGTCTTCTATATTAATCTCATATTTCCCATACAAAGAATATATTTGAGGAATTTCTCTTATA
Source organism: Lophiomys imhausi (assembly GCA_907164525.1). Taxonomy (NCBI): domain Eukaryota; kingdom Metazoa; phylum Chordata; class Mammalia; order Rodentia; family Muridae; genus Lophiomys; species Lophiomys imhausi. Next base: position 4,425,807 of record CAJQZJ010033087.1, on the reverse strand, counting down.
AAGTTCGCATACTTCTCCACATTTGGTTTCTATTGAAATCAAGTGACTGTGACACAAACAATGCAGTCTTTGAGACCCAGTGTCTGGGAGTAATTGATGAAATTATTCACCTTTTTAGAGAAACTCAGGCTTGACACTCCTGAAAACATAATAATCCCCTCCTTCCTTCAAAGTTAGTCCCTCTAATGACCTGACAGCAATCCGTCTGAGAGCATCTGCCATGTTAAAAAATTAATCCCTTGCCAAAAGAAATGTCATTTATTTAAACTGCTAATGATCAGCACATTTAAATAATTCCATTTGCACATCTGCCAGAGGATGCACTACAAAATATATATTCCAGACAAGATATACATATTTTAATTGGCTGTAAGCAACTCTTCAAACTACGGTTGTATTTACAAGTGTTAACTAGTCTACATCTATGCCATAGATAATTTAGCGCACTTCGAACTATACCAGGAGGGAGCTGGAGGGATGGTTCAGAGGTTAAGAGTACTTACTGATCTTGCAGAGGACCCAAGAGTTCACATTCCAGCACTCATGTGGTGGATCACAACCCTCTTTAACACCAGTTTCAAGGGATCCAATGTCCTTTTCTGACTTCCGAGAGCTCCATGCACACACATGGTACATAGAGACAGCATGCAGCAAAATACCCATATACATATAAGAAATAAATCTAAATTTTGAAATAAGACAAATTATACCAGGAAGAACCAGAGTGTCTAGTTTTTCATCCCTGTCTTTTCAGTAGTATTATGGCGGGCTGAATTTATGTGTGATGTATTTGTTCTGTACCATAGACAAGACCTTTGTGGCCAACTTGTTTTAGGAGAGTAACTAGAATAGCTTTTCTTTTTGCCCAACCTAAAGCTTGGGATTGAATTCAAATCTTGGGCTTCTTTGCTCAGACTATTGCTAAGAAATACTTTTTAGAACTGATGTGATACAAACATGTAAAGAATATTTTTAAAAAAGAATTCACTTTTTTTAAAATCCACACAGAGAAAACAGGTTCAACTGTGTAGTTATTTAGACTATAGTGTGAACTTGTTTATCAAGATAGTTATACACAAGGCAATAAGCTCCATGCATAGGCTATGAACTTTGCTGTTCACGTGTCATGGGGAAAAGAAACTTGCCTGAAGTATGGAAGAAAAAGAGGAAGCAGAACAGAAAACTGGGGAGTCATAGAAGATTTATTTTGTCCACTTCATAATTTTACTCTGAACCAGAGCAATTGGTCAACTTTAAAACATCTTGGTTACTGTATCTTACCTTGTTTTCAGGTCAGTGTGCCCAGGAATATGGCTGCTCCCTAGGGGACTACTGGACAGTAAATTGTCTTTGAAAATCTCTTTTCAGTCACTCTGTATGTGTGCTTGTTGAACTCCCACTGTGGGGTGTGTGTGTGTGTGTGTGTGTGTGTGTGTGTGTGTGTGTGTGTGTAATTGATTACCTGAGCTCTCTCTGTATAAACCATTTCCTAGTAGAGAATTTACTGGAGACCTATAAAATTTGAGTCTTTGGTCTGTGTGGGAGATAGTTCATTTGAGCAAACAGGAGTCCCAGCCTTAGAAGTGACCTCAACATGTTGGGCTCTCACATAGATTACGTTTATGCTCCCACCATTTCTAGGTGGTGTTGACTGAATAAAAGATACTTTGAACAGCACTGGATTCTGGAAGCTTCACCAAGAAAACTCTGGCTTTAAAATGAAGGTGAAATGAAGATGACCATAGTTTGATTTTGTTATGTGATTTATCATTTATTATTATTGATTGAATATGATTTGATTTATTTTGAGAAGCTTTTAAAGACTGGTAAACATTTATTTTTTTTTTTCCCAAAAATCGTTTACTGAGGATTTCTTTTCAATGATGTGTATACATGTGTGTGAGCATGTGCACATGAGTGCAGATGCTTTTGGAGGCCAGAAGAGGGTGTCAGAACTTTCTGAGCTAAAGTTATCTGGTTTTGAGCAGTACAATTTGGAGGCTTAGAGCTGAACTGGGTCCTCTACAAGAGCAGTGCACACTTGTAATGACTGAGTCATCTCCCCAGTCCCAGAAGTTTCTTTTGAAAATGAAAGTAATTAATTATATTAAGGACACCTGTGGGAAAGGAGTTTGAAGAGATGGAGTTTTTGTTGCAGTCTGGTTTTGTGTGAAATCCCCTGGGTGCGGGGGGAAAACTCACCGAATGCTTAGGAGGAAAGCCTGCATTGCATTTGCAATGTGTGCTGGCATTTCCCTAGGGGCCCTTCCTTTCTTGTTTTCATAAATTCTGTCAAAACACTTCAAGCAAAAGGAAAGGTTTCATTTCCCTGATAAGTATGCAGGGCAATAATGAGAGCTTTCCCATTTAATAATAAGCATTCAAAAGATCTGAAATTAATAAAACTGTTCAAAATTCCTGGGCTGTTTAAACTGGTATTTTAAAACTTACTGCAGATTGTATTTCAGTAGGATGGAATCTGACAGGTATTATAAAGTCCTAAGTATTGCCTTAACAGAGATATCCACTAAGGAAAATTCTCTGTGACCAAGCCCATCTCTATTGGAATCTGGTTGAATAAAGATCAAATTCTCTATCCACTGGAATACTGTGCACCATTTCAGAAATGAGGCATTAGAGTAATGTGTGGTTAGTACCCAAATATGAGTACCAAAGCATCTTCCTCTTAATATAGTCTTCCTGCTACTCACCTGATATAGAAACAGAGACGCACACACACATAGGTACACACACATCACACACAGCACAAACAACAAATACACATGTACATGCACAGCACACACACATGCACACACACACACACACACACACACACACACAAGCACACATACATACACATACACATACAAAGTGGTGGAGGGGTTGATCTTCAAATAGCTTGGAAAGCATTGGAGTGCTTGAGTTCCCAGCACTTGGAACAGAAATTCTTAGGTCTTATTTTTGCTGTCCTGTTTTGATGTTTTTTGTATCAATATAATTTGCCCGTATAATTAAGCTAATGTGGTAACAGAAGTCCAAGAAAATACCTTGTCACCCACACCCCATGCCTAGTGGGTTCTTGCCTTTGAGCCTGACCTTTCTAGACACACTGTGTCATTCACCTATACTGTATTAAGAGGCTTGTCCCAGAGAAGTATTAGGTCCTCTCCAGATATAAGTGTATCCTCTGGTTGCAAAGAAATTGCTCAGCTACTTCAGTTATCCCAGACACAGATGGGGTGGAAATGTTCCTTTGAACAAGAAGGTCAACTTAAAATCAAGTGAGCAGATAGATGTGTAGTAAGAGAATCACCAGAAGGCAGGTGGTATCCAGAACACAATGGTAGGTTGCCACCAAGTGTGGTGATCCCGCATATAGACATGTCCTGGTTCTTGTGTATTGAGCTCCAAACATAGGTCCTTCTGAACTCACTCAGACAGAAGATGACAATGTACAGACACTGACACCATGTCGTGCCACTGGGTGGGAGTATCTCAGCAGTCCTAGTTGGTCTGCTTCCTTCAGGCACAACAGTGGTCCTGTGGGTGATAAATCTCCCAACAGTGTCCTCTATACCAGATATCAAGTGTAGGTAGGCAGGGATGGGAGGTGTCTCTTTCCTTTGTTTTCTCTGTGAGATGGGGTTATCAATAACTGCAGCTGCGTGGACATCCTCAGTGACCCATACCTTAGTTCCGCTTAGCATGCAAGTATATGAAATGTGAATGAGGATATTGAGGACTTTGAAATCAGAGAAGACCAGTATAAAACAGACCTTGCCTCTTACCCTTAAAGTCCCTCGAGGAGCTATCTGACTTTTCTGGGCCTGTGGAAAATGTGAATAATCAATTATATATCACAATGTTGTGATACCGTAACGTGAGTTAATAGTTATAAAGATATCACGTAGTGTCTGACATATAGTAAGAAGTGCTTTAAGATAGTTTTGTGCTCACATATGTCAGGAAAGTGATTTTTGTGGTCACTTTTTGACCTAAGGAAACAAGCATTTTTATGCAACCCAGCTCCTTTGTGTGTTGTCCATGTCCAGCTGCCTCCTATGGGACTCGAACCTGCTTCTCTAGAGCCCCTAATACTAAACCAAGTCGATCTCTGTAGGGACCACACACATGCATATGATTTCTTTTTTTTTTTCCAATTGAAATATTTCAAAAAGAGCAGACAAAACACAAGTGCACGTTGAAATAGAAAGAAATTTTCGTGTCTGGGAGCACTGTAGTCCCCTGCACGCTGCTTTCTCTCATTATCTCATTATCAAGCTATTGTCTGTCTGTCTAGACCAACATGCCATCCCTGCTTTGGAATACTTAGACCATCCTCATTGTTGTTTGTCCATCTGACATCTGATCTCACTCTGCCAGTGGAGGCCCACAGAGGGAGGCTGCAAAAACGTAGGAAGACAGGCAATGTCCTGTCTGCTCCCTCTCGGCTCCCTGTCTCTGCTAGGCCTGCCTTATGGAACTGGGCTGTGCAGGTCATTGCCCTCTTACCTAGCCTGGGTGTGCTGACTGAGATGCCAATGGGTAATAACTAACCCCAAGAGTCCATCTGCACTTTATTTGTTAAATGCCTGCTGTGTGCACTGTTCCATGTTAGGCACTAAGAGTATATCAATTAATTGGATTCTTCTATCAACCCTGCAAGCCATGCATGCTCCTCACATTGCAGTGGAGGGAATGCTCTCCAGGTTGTTACTGGATTGATCTTGTTACCAGCTGGTCAGAGCTCAGAATCAGAGCTAGATCCGTGGCTGGAGTGGAGCACACTAGGCTTCTAGCCATGCCATTCCTCATCTAGCGTGGCAGTTTCGGCGTAGTGGTGCTTCTCTTCCATTGAGCGGCACAGCCCAGTTCAGAAAAAAATGTTCCTTTGTTTTGTGCAAGTGACTGTGTGCCAACTGTCCCCAGGCTCCAGCCAGAAGCTGTATCTTGTGCCTGCCTTCTGAAAGGCACTAGAATTTGTCTCTGTTCTGTTTGTAATGTGCACAGGGACGGGCTATTAATCATGCTGCAGGCCAGGCGGCCTAGCATCTCTGAAATAATGAATTGCCCAGCTCCTGCCAGAATGAGTCACACTGTGGCACAGAGGAAACTTACGTCTGCCTCACTCTCTTACCGTGTCCTTCCCTCTGCTCCGCTCATCTCCTGTCATCCGTCTTGCCAGTAGTAATAGGAGCGTTTTCTTGCTTAAGTTCTGAAGTGTCTTTGGGACTCGCTAATGTATCTAAAGGTTAAACAAGGGCTGTCAGGGATGTTTATAGCTTTCCAGCACAGGCAGTTAAGCAGAGCTTACAAGCAGCTTTGGCTACCTATGATGAAGAATTTAAGAACAGGCGTTATTTCCTTTTGAAAGATTGGATAACTCCAGCTCAAAATGATCCTGACAATAGTATGAAATAAAGACTTCAAGAAACAATAGTCATGTGACTGGCCTGGTCATATGACTAAACAAGGATGCACAGGTTGTTTAGGTACGATGGGCCCTCTGGTTTAAACTAGTGTTTTTAAGGAGATTGGGCAAGAGAGGCATCTCTCCTCTATTTACCATTCCTGCTTCCTGTGGTACACTTACAGGGATACCTGACAGGTAAGACCCCTCATTTTCCTACTGTCACACATGTGTTTTCTCATATCAATGCTGTGTGTGTACATACATATTCATACACATACTACATGTATATACATACACATATACACATGTATACATCCACACATATGTACATACATACATATATAAGTATACATGTACACATGCACATAAACATACACACACACACACACACACACACACACACACACACACACACACACA
>CAJQZJ010033087.1:4387931-4404376 GCA_907164525.1 Lophiomys imhausi | reverse complement strand
GTTTTCATATTTGTAAGCCACTGATACTGAAATGTAACATACAAATTGTCAGGCCATGATGATAGGAAGGCTACTTTCAATATATTCATTCTCTGTAGTGTGGAAGAGCAGAGTTCTTGGGAATAAGTATGTGCAAGAGCTGTGTCTAAAGGAAAGAAATAAGGATTGCTGTTGTGGCTTAAATCCACTATAATCACAGTCCTGGTCCTATTTTTGTCTGTTCCCAAGGAAGAATATTTGATTAGACAAGCACTCTTTCCCTTTGTTCAATCTGAATAAATGACTTAACTTGATCTCTCATGTTTGTAAAATATCTATTGATTTACTTTGTTATGTATATGGATGTGTCTAACCTTGCATGTGTTTGTCATCACCATCTACATACAGAAGAGGCCAGAAGAGGGCATCAGATCCCCTGGAACTGGAGTTATACATGGCTGTGAGGCACTGTGTGGGTGTTGGGAATTAATCCTGGTCCTCTAGAGGGTTCTCTTAACTGCTGAGCCACTTCTCCAGGCTCCACGCTCACGTTTTTCTCTTTTCTATTAGATGCCTGCATGACTAGCTTTTGGTAGAATTGAAAAGTTTTGGAGTTTGTTTGTTTTTTGGGTTTTTTTTTTTACTATTTTATGATTTTTGACCTGATATTTTCATTAAAATATATTGGCATCTAGTAACTTAATCCTGTAGTGCAAAGGCAATCAGGCTCAGCTGTGGTGAAATATTAAAATGAAGGAAACTAACAAGCTAAAGTTCTTCTTTAGAAAATAGAAGCAATGGAATATTTGTATGTTTTCTTCATTCATTATAATGCCCTTTATTATTAGGTAAAATTTCTACATGTTGTTTTGAACTCTCCGTTTTTCCATTTTGTGAATGCATTGTCTTGGTATGAGTTACAGATACTTTGTTGCAAATTCTTTACCTTTGGTGAAAACATTTAAAATAGCCCGAGAAGCTGATACTCATCTAAATATATGAGGCTCACTTGTGATTTTACAAAATCCACTTGAACTCATCAACTCTGGTTTCCTTTCTTGTCTAATATCTAAATAGGTATTTAGCCAGTCTGGTTTTCTCAGTGTGAATACCACCTCCTAATGGAAATATATCGAAATTGTGGTTTCTGTCCCGTTGAAGGGATGTACAGATGTCCTCAGGCTAGTAATTAATAACCCACAGCTATAAGGAAGTGACAGTCCTGTGGCATCATCATTTGCCTCAAGGCTTCTCAGAGGGCTTCTTATCACCCACAGCACAGCACACCTAAGGAGTCCCTGTATCCCTGCTATCCCTGGTCTCACCCTTTGCTTCTCCCACATCCAGATACCTAGCTTCTCAGGACTCGCTGTTTCTTGAGCATGTGACACTGCCAGCCTCATCTGAGGACACATTGTTTGCAATGTCATTTTCCTATCTCCTCCAGCTGCTGCCAGAAAAAGGGCCACTGGCCTTCCAAGATCCAGTTCATTACCTCCTACCATCCCACCGCTCCCACTCCCCACACTCCAAGCGAGGGGAGACAGTTGGCTGCTCCTGCTCTCACTTCCCATGTTCTTCTGTTCAGGATGCGGCATGTTGGGGAGACACTGGTTTTCACAATGAAAGATTTCAATATTGAACTCTAACTATGCATCCCAGATTGACTTCTTTATGATGGCATTACTCATTTATCATCCGACTATCTCCCTTATTTTAGAGTATTATTACCATAAGTAAATGAGATAACAAATCTAAACTATCTAACACTAGTTAGTTATACATGAGATGCCTTCCAAACATTCATTTCCTTTCTTTTTAAGCATGGAAGGGACAGTCATACACCCATGTACGTGTCTTGCCCATTGCATTTTGATCATGACTAAGGCAAAGATTCAATCTTATTACACATTAACTTATTACTTTACTCAATTAAATGAATGTTTCTAGTGAATCAATCATTTTTACCTATCTTTTTTCCAGAAGTGGGGTAAAATAGGGCTGCTTGTGGATCACATGTTCTAAGCTTTTAGTATGGGTTAGTTAGTATACAGAGATCATGTGTTAATCTCAAGTAGTACCTATTGTACATGCTTCTGTGTAGTGTACTCTCATGCGCTGGCTCACACCAGCATGGCCACAGACAGGTGAGTCGGGAATTGCTCCCTGAAGTTACTGCAACATCAGTGTCATTGGGAAATGACACTTTTTACCTGTGTTGTCTTATGAGATTGCTGCTACAGATGTGGAGCTGTAGAACCAAACTTGACCACAGTTTGGTTCTATGGCTCATGAAAGTTTGTAAGTGGAGGGGGGGTCTTCTCTGAGCAGCACCACCACCTTCCACACCAGTGGTCTTCAGCCTCCCCGATGCTGTGACCCTTTAATACAGTTTTTCACGGTTGTGGTGACCCCAACCAGAAAATGATCTCCTAGCTACTTCATAACTGTGATTTGGCTAGTTGTGAATTGTCACGCAAGTCTCTGTGTTTTTCGGCGGTCTTAGGCAACCCCTGTGAAAGGGTCGTTCAGCAGCCCACAGACTGAGAAGCACTGCTCTACACTGACATTCTGTGGTCTCTCTCCAGATGAGACCGAGTATGAATACAGCGGCAGTGAGGAGGAGGAGGAGGAGAACGACTCGGGGGAGCCCAGGTATGAAGAAAAAGGCTTGGCCTCCCAGCCTCCACATTCTGGATTGGGCTTGCTTAGAATGCTCTCTCCTTTTGATTTATTGGTCTGTGGTTGAGAATGTACCAGGAGTTAATGTATTGCCCACATACGTTCTCATTAAAGTGTGAAACTTTCCCTAGGCTGACTCATAAAAAAAAAAAATGTGGAAATCAGCATATTCTTTATCTTGTCTCCCAAGATGTATGGCCTGTGTTCTTGACCCTGATTCCCCCACATGTAGATATAGAGTCAGAAGGAAGCAATTATCTGGCTAACGCAGTACTGAAAGTATTTAAAATTGCAACTTTGGGGAGAGCTAAATGACATTTTCAGATTGGAGTCATTCAGCTCCCTCTCCGAGCCCTTTCAGATGGCCACATTAGCTGCATTGTGCCTGGATATTTCACACAGACCAATCCTGAAAGAGGTGATTCTAGAAAATCAAATTGTCCTGTAGAGCTGAACCCTGATAGAAACACTCCTGCCTTTCCTGTTGTCCCTCTGGAAACCAGTGCTCCTTAATGGTTACTGTTTCCACATTTAGAGGTTTGCTTGGTTTTGAGTTCAGTTTTCTTCCCATCTGTATTTATGGGTAATTGAGGCTGGTGTGCTTGTGGTGCTGGAGTTTCCCTGTGAACCACACGCAGCAGCTGTGTGCACGACATGGACAGTGGACTGCTAATTGTGGAGGAAATGCACAAGCAGAAAAGTCACTGGGCATTATGGGTTCGTGTCCTCCAGCCATCCAAGGTATCCAACCCTCATAGCGCAGCATAAGGACCAGTTGCTGTATCACTTACACAGAGTGCCCTGTTCTGCGGAAGGACGTGCTACAGGATTAAGCTAGACACCACATGTTCCTCTCCCTTCCTTCCTTCAGTCCTTCCTTCCTTCCTTCCTTCAGTCCTTCCTTCCTTCCTTCCTTCCTTCTTTCCTTCCTTCCTTCCTTCCTTCCTTCCTTCCTTCCTTCCTTCCTTCCTTCTATCTTTCCTTCCTTCGTGTGTGTGTTGATGTGTGTGTGTGTGTGGCACATGTGTGTATGCATGTGAAAGTGTCCTAGTTTGCTGTGTTGTTTTGGCTGTGATAAAGCAATAACCAAAAACAACTAGGGAAGGAAGGGTTTATTGTATCTTGCAGATTGTAGTCCATCACTGGGGGAAGTCTAAGCAGAAACCTGGAAGTAGAAGCTGAACCAGAGACCATGGAGAAATGTGGGTTACTGCCGTGCTCTCTATAGCTTGCTCAGTTTGCTTTCTTACACAACCTAGGACACCTGCCCACTGTGGGCATCATTCTCCCACAGGCATGCCTACTGGTCACTCTAATAGTGACAATTCTTATCTGAGGTTCCCTCTTCCCAGGTGACCCTAATTTGTGTTAAGTTGACAAGATCTGACCACCATAGAAGTTAGAAAACAACCTCAGTTATCATTCACAAAGTCCTATCTTGTTTTTATTATATAAAAGTATATATGTATATTTTTATTGAAAATTAATTTTTCATGCTTTATATTCTGATCACAGTTTCCTCTCCCCCACCTCCTTCCATCTTCCCATCCACCCGACTCCATGTCCTTTCTCTCTCTCTTTCTTGCTCTCTCTCTAGAAAACAAACAGGTAAAAAAAAAAGAATAAATAAAAGAGCACATGAAACACATTTGCACACACACATAACAAACATGAAAGAACAAAATCAGAAACCATAATGTACAAACAAAAGGCCAGTAAGATGAAAAAATATGAGATAAGTCTACAAAGGTACCGTTGCATCCAATTTTGTGTTTTGAAGCAAGGTCTCTCACTGGCCTAGCTCTCACTGATTCATCTAGGCCAGCTGGCCGGTGATCTCTGAGGATCCTTCAGTCTCTTCCTTCCAGCGCTGAGATTACAAGCGTCTACTACCACACTCAGCTGTTCTCACGTGAGTTCTGAGCAAATTAAGGTCCTCACACTTGCAAAATAAACACTTTACTCACTGAGCCGTCTCTGCAGCCTCGTTTCCTCTTTTTAAGCCAGAGGGTCTCAACTTGTGGGTCTCAACTCCTTTGGGTACCACATATCAGATACCCTGAATATCAGATATTTGCATCACAATTTATAACAGTAGCAAAATTTCAGTTATGAAGTAACAATGGAATATATATATATATATATATATATATATATATATATATATATAATAGTTGGTGTCACCACAATGTGATAAACTGTATTAAAGGTCCCAGGATTAGGAAGGTTGAGAACCATGGCTAAGTCAACTTACTCCTGACAAGCTTGGCTCTTGCTAAGCCACCCCAAGAGGTTGGGAGTGAGCTCACAGGGCCATTAGTTTTCTTTTATCTGCTACAGAACTTCTGAAGGTTAAAGACTGAAGGAGAATTCTTTTCTTCCATCAGAACGTGCCAGCTGCCCCCACTTTAGCTGCATAAAGACAATGGCTCTCAAACAGTGAAATGAAAAATGAACATTCCCCTAAGGAAAGTTCCCTATTCCCTGCTTGCAGAGAAACCATGCTCTGCCGTCAGAACAGAGCAACCATGCTTGTTCTTTGAAGAACTGAGAAACCCTGTCTTTCCAAGACTTTCTGTGTGTCAGGGGTCATTCGGTGAGCCACCAGCTGTAATTATAACATGTCACTATATCATGGGGAAGATCATGGGCCAAGAACCATTTTTTGAACATGTCTAATTAGTCTAAATGAAATCCTAAAAGTTAGAAAAAGACAATGTTTTTCTCACTTTAAACATCAGACAACAGCTGAAGGGTGACACCGGGTCATACACAGAGTTAGTAATTGAATCATTAAGACAGCCAAGGTCTCCTGGTGTTAGTCCAACATCAGTTAAGATTAATGGGACATTCCTGTGTGCGTGTGACATTAGGTTCCCAACCTCATCACCTTTGCTCATGGCATGTGACTTGTGTGTACAGGTACCACCATTTAGACGTTGTTTTAGGGTTTTACACAAGACACAAATTGTAGAGGAGGTTCACAATAGACTATGGCAGCATCTCATACAGACTCTAACAATTCACCAAAGCAAAGTGATCCATTTCACCACTGTCAACAACCGGCCCCACATCCCACGACCCTCATTCCATTTCTTGTCACCATTGTCACCCACCAGCCCCTGCAAGTCATCCCTTAGCCTTCATATTAGGCCTGTCCACAGGCTTCATTAATTCTGTCCCCAAATATTTCTTTGAGATTCACCCCCACCACTAGCTGGGTGAAGTCTCCACTATGAAACACTATTAGCTTGATTTACTTTCCCATACTTTGCAGGCTACGGTCCACTGTGAAGCCAATGGAGCTGCCACTTCATGACTGAGCTCACAGTCTTTGTGGGCATGCTTCCCATGTCTACGTACTTCCCTGATAGTCTGTCTGTGACCACTCATGAGCTACGCTTCTTCTCGCTGCCTCTGCCCCTGGAGGACAGGCCAGAGGACAGTTCTAGTATGAGACCAACCTGTTTCTCCCAAAGACTCTAGACTTGCTTTCCCTTTTGGCAGGAACAAACTTCCTCTCCATCCACTCTCACCTCCTCGGAGCGCGGCTCCTGACAATCTCATTTAGAACAGAGCCCTAATCCTCATCTCGCTCCTTGCCACTGTAAATTCCACACTTTTTACCCTTTCAAATGACCACTTGTCTTTTCTGTTAATATTTGATATTTCAGTGTTTGTAATAATTTGCCTGTCTATTTTTCCCATGAGAAAGTGACTGTGGAAGAGCATTTGGTTATCTGTTGCAGGGATTTCCAGGGTTCTCATCTTCCTTAGCAGAGAAACACAGTTCTAGCAGAAGTATGCTTGACAAAGCAAAAACAAACAGTCTGAAGAGAATTTGGGATGGGCTATCCCACAAAGGAGGTTGCAGTACTGTGGGTTCTGGCTTGTGAATTTTAAAGAAGATCTTAGGAATCTCCATGAGGTAGATGGTATATTCGTGGGGCAAAGTGGGGCTCCTTTATTCTCAAATCACTGTGGACCAAGTCTTCATTTAGGGTATTTCTTCCCATAATCCTCTAGAAAACCCCATTGAGGGGGTGTCAATACCATAATATAAATGGCATTATACTGACAGGTATGAAATTCGCTCTGCACCTAAAATTTGGATATTGCAGCAGATCTATCAGGAGCCTCAGGGGCATTTACCACAGAGAGGCTGAGGTAGGCAGGGCATTATAAGATATGTGATCATGATCATGCCTAAGATATTGGTGAGTGGTTGTGAGTTTTCTGGAGAAGCATGTTTATGTCAAAGGGCATGTGTGTAGTTGTGGGTGGGGCCGACATCTGAACCACGGATCTCATCCTTCAGGAGGTCACCTTGTTTTTTTGAGACAAGGTCTCTTATTGACCTGAGGCTCATACAGTAGGCCAGGCTAGCTGGCAAATGAACCTTGGGAGTCCACCTGTCTCCATCTCCCCAACACCTGGGTTACAAATGCATGCCACCACATCCAGCATTTTATATGCCCTGGGAATCAGACTCTGGTCCTCAAGTCTGTGTGGCAAGTACTTCACCAAGTGAGCTATCTCCACACCCCAAGCTATGGTGTTTTAGGTCACTTTATATCTAGCTCCTGTTGGAGATTACTCAGGGTCCATGATCAGAATGCTCATAGTGTTTTCCAGTTAAGAAGTGAGGGCGATTCAGGAAAGCTGGGACCTGGGTCCCACAATAGCCCGTCAGGATGAACCAACAAGCATAAGATTGAACAAACAAGAACAGGACCTGGGCTGTCTTTCAGAACACCTGCCTCTGAGCTCCAAGCCCCGTTTCTATGTTCTACCTAATATCTACTGGTGCTGTCTCGCTACAGCCTGCCCCAGTACCTGTCACATAGCAGAAATGAGCAATTATGTGCTCAGTGAGTTTATTTTTAGGTAGAAGCTTTCACAAAAATGTAAGGGGCTAAGTTAAAAACAAAAACAAAAACAGAAACAAAAAACATAAGGGCCATCTTCCATCTCCCTGATAGATGGCATTGGAGAACCAGAGATCATAACTTTCCATTGGTCACCTGCAGTTAGATTGGCATTGGCAGGACCATCCGTGATATTGGTACAGTTTATGGCCTCTACACACACACACACACACACACACACACACACACACGCACACTTAAACATACTATGTTAGACACAATCTAGGAATCAGTTATCTCAGGTGCTTGCTTTGTGTCTAGAATCAGGCCCTTCAACAGTGGTGTATTGAGACAATCACTGGGCACCATGGACTGCACAAACTTGGCCTGAGAGCTTGGCTCCTTGTCAACCTTGTCTTCAACCTTGTCCCTCCTGGTTCACTGCATCTTTCCTGAGCAGCGTGACCTCTGCCTATGGGGTCTTAGGGTAAGCTGTCATCAAGGAAGTGCAAGTGAGGGCATCTGCTCCTGTAGACAGTGTAAGACCCCTTTGCTGCTGCTGCTGTGTGTGTGTGTGTGTGTGTGTGTGTGTACATGTACATATGAACATGTGTTTGTGTTGTTGCATTGTATGTGTGTGCATGCATGGAAGCACAGGATGCATGTGTCTAGAAGTCACAGAACAGCCTCTGGTGCTGGTCCTTTCCTTCCACGTTGTTGGAAAAACACTCTATCATTGTTGATAGCTGTGTACACCAGGCCAGCTGGCCTCCCAACTTCTGGGATCCTCCTGTCTCTGCCTCCCATCTTCCCAAAGGAATACAGTATTACAGACACATTTGCCGTTGGACCCAGCTGGTGGAGGAAGGGGCTCTGGAGACCTGAGCTCAGGCTTACGCTTACATAGCAAGCACCCTCTCCATTGAGCCACCTCCCCAGTCCCTGCTAGCTACTCTTACATGTGGAGATAAGCTTGCCAAGGGGTTGCAGCTTGCACACTCATTAAAGTCTTAAGAATCAAATCTTTGTCATGCACTAGGGAGGGGGTTGTGGGGACAGGCCTAGAGAAGGCTGTGATATTCCTTTAGGGATGGGAACAACCTATACATACAATAGTGGTCTTGAAACATAGTAGTGCTCTCTCGCGTCCTCCCCCACAACCCACAGTTGCAATGACCCTTATCGTAGGTGGTAGCCTCACATTCTTTCCTGTCCACAGCTCCATTCTGAACCTGCCAGGGGAGTCAACACTGCGACGAGACTTCCTGAGACTGCAGCTGGCCAACAAGGAGCGCTCAGAGGCCCTGCGGCGACAGCAGCTGGAACAGCAGCAGAGGGAGAACGAAGAACACAAGAGGCAGCTGCTGGCTGAGCGCCAGAAGCGCATCGAGGAGCAGAAGGAGCAGAGGCGGCGGCTGGAGGAGGTGAGTACCACAGAGCCACCACAGCCACAGCGCCTCAGGGATGGGGTACCACCTGCCTGCTGCACATGCTCTTTGAAAAGAGTCTTACAAAAAAAAAAAAAAAAGACTTCCTTCCCTCGCAGAATGGGACCGAGGCTTCCCTCCCTCCACTCACCTACCCCTCCTAGCGGGGCTTTCCTTGACCACCTTTCTAAGATAGCCTCCTCTCCTTCTAGCACATTCTGCTCCTTGTCTCTACGTGGCTCTGACCAAACCTCAAACATTCTAAATATGAATCCAGCTCCTCCCTGGACAGGGTGCCGTCTGTGAGGATCAGGCGTCTTTTCTCCAGTGGTCTTGTCCAGTGCCTAAAATAGCATGTAACACATATCAGACCCCTTGGGAATATTTGTGGAATGGGTAAATTAACATGCGAATCAGTGAGCCAAGGATTAAGAGATGGAAGGCGAGCATTACCCAAGCCACAGTGAACAGGCAGGTAACCAAATGCCATGTAAGTAAGCGCAGGCCCTGCATCTTGATTCCCCTCTGACACCAGGAGCCATGTTCTTCACACGTCCTTCCTGCCCAGGACACATCCTGCAGCTGGCAGGCAGGACCTACTTCTGACAACAGATGCTGCTGTAGTCCAGATGGGAAGCCACATCACTGACCATGGTGTCTTTGGATGTCCTGTCCCACCCAGGGTTCTCACCCTTGTAAACTATAGATCTTTTATTAAGCCTCCTTCCTGGAACTTCTTCCACATTTCCAAGCATTCCTTCTTCTGCCAGATAAATGAGACCCTCCAGGTGAATAGGAAACTAATATTTCTTAGCTACTGGGGAAATTGGGAGGCAAATGAAAGGGTCCCTAACTGTATGGGAGCAGGGTAGTAATGTTATGGGTCTCCCAATTTCCAGCCTGCTCCTCGCCCATGAGTTCCCTGATTTTGCTTTTTAAGATGGCCCACTAGAGAGTTGTGGGGGTACAGGTTCTGATCACTTTTTTAAGGGCCCATCATGGTGGACATTTCCTCATTTAAGTCTGTGAGGAGCCCAGGTCACTGCTCAGTAAATCCTAGCAGCCTCAGTAAGACCCTAAGATATTATCTTCAGACTATCAGCAATAATCCTGTATATTTCCAATGATTTGTTTACTGAGTGACTTCTACCAGGCCGGGAGTTGTTAACTGTTTATCATTTTCTCTCATGAAGTCTATATTCTGTTCTCTTCTTTCAGTTTTTTTCTCTTGTACATGCTATGAGATATCTGAGCTTTCTGTATTTACCAAGTGACTAAGTGATTATTTCTAGTGATTGTGAGGCACTGACCACATGACATTTAGCAAGGAGGACAATGAGGAATAAATATGAGCAAAATACATGATATATACATGTATATCTATACATGTATATATAAAATATAGAATGTAGATATGCATGCATACATATATGTAATGCTGTAATGAAAGCCATTTTTTCTGTGTAGATGTTTTTAAGTTTTTAAAATTGAAAAGAAAAGAAATGGAAAACAAGGAGAGTGGAGTGAGGAGGGAAGGCAACTGCCAAGCAAACTTGCATACTTGCCTCTCAGATCTCAGTGTCCATGTGCGTGTTCACTGAGACACTAAGTGTGAATCAGAGCCTTGAACCTTGATCCTCACAGTGGACTTTGAGGCCTCTGTGACCAGCAATTGGGGCAGAAAGTACTTTCCACTCTGAGTGTAAGTTTAAGACACTTGCTGCGAAGGACGCCTGTCACGTGAGAAGTGCAAAGTCCGTCCGCTGTCTTCTGTTCTGAGTACGGTGGATGGAGGGACCCTGAGGTGAGGCACAGATAACTGTACATGTAAAGTACAGAAGTGAAAGGTGCAGGCCTGACCTCTGGCTCCCCCCCGGGGTTCAGATGGAGAGTCTCAGTCAGGATCTGGCAGCTGTGCTGTGCTGTCACTGCCTTCAACCTGCCACGGCCACCTGTGACTCTTATACTGGCCCCCAGCCAAGGCCACAGTTCCCTTTAATCTCTTAGACCTCCGGAACACCGTGACTCCGCTCTTTGGACTTATGATTTCCTCCTTCCGGGTGGATCAAACCCTTTGCTGAACTGCTCCCTGAGCACCGTCTGTCCTGCTTTCCTGATGTGACATCTCCAGGTCCCCGCCTCCTAGCTTCTCATAGTCCCAACTACTTTGGCTCCGTTTGGTTACTGCCTCATTATCATAGGTTTCAGGTTTCTAGAGATACACTGACCATGTATCTCTAGAAAGCCCATACCACCAAGCTCATAAGCGTTTAGCATTCACAAGACTCTGACATGTAGAGATCACATGTAGTCTTGTCCACTTTCTAAATTAATGTTTGTGTGGCTGTATATGTGTTAATGTTCATATGGAGTCACGTATGCTCACATGTGCTTGTATATAGGCACATATGTATAGGTCAGAAGAGAACCTCAAGTGGCATAGACAATCTGTTTCAGGTGTTGTCCTTTTTATTTTTTCTCGGCTCTCTCACTGGCCTGAAACCTGCTAAGTAGGCTAGGCTAGCTGGTCAGGAAGCTCGAGGGTTCTGTCTGCCTTCACACACCCAGCGCTGGCTTTGCAAGTATGTACCAGAAAACCCAAGTTTTTTTTTTTTTTTAACTTTTTGTGATTCTTTTTGAGTTTCACATCATGCACCCCAGTCCCCTCATCATCTCCCCATCCCCTCATATCCACCCTCCACTTTTGCAACCTCCCCCCAAATAAATAGCACACACACACACACACACACACACACACACACACACACACACAAGGAAAAAGAGCATAGAAAGCATCTCATTGTGGAAGCTGTAATATGCCACAGCGTGTCACACAATACACCCTTGTCCACACATCTTTACCTGCAAATGCTCATGGCAGTGAGTCATCAGACTGGTTCTCTATCTCTGGCTTCTGTGACACCATCAGTATTTCTGGTTTCTGTGACACCATCAATGTTGGATACTTCTCACTGGGTCTCCTCTCAGTTATCCTGTTGTTGCCCTGTGTCATGGAGATCCTGCAGCTTTGGAACAGCAGGACTGTCTCCTTTCATATGTCTTAACCATTCATAGATGATACAGATTTTAGGGTGGGCCAATTAGGAGCCCTGGGTCTTCTGGGCCTGTATATTAGCTAAGCTGGTCACTATGCTGGCTCTGCCTTATCTAGACCAGCAGGACTCCAGTCCTGCTCTGGCTAGGCCACCCAATGCTGCCATCATTGGCAGGAGGCAGGGCCCACTCTCCTGAGTGCAGCAGCCAGCAAAGGACAGGGCTAGCCCACCCGCTCCCATGACCTGAGGGCCAGCTCTCCTGCCTCCACAACTGGTGAGGGGCGAGATGGACAGGAGAGCATCACCCTGACACCCAATTTTTTTTTTTAATGTGAGTTCTGGAGATAGACACACAAAGCAAGCGCTTTACTCAGTGAGCTCTCTCTCCAGACCCTTTTGTTTGTTTGTCACATAAACACTTGGCTGTTGGACCCAGGTGCTTGTGCTTGATCAGCATGAAATCTTCCCAGAGAGAGTATTGTTTTGTTGTGTCTTTTGTTTTTCTTCCCTTGAACCAGGTACAAGCTCTCTGAGCTTCCTACATTTATTGGTCAAGGACCTAAATGATCATTTGTAGTGATTGTTATGCACTGACCATACAACAGAGACCAGGGTCAGCACATTATATGAACTCTGTCATTTAATAATCACAATGATCTGCAGACTGAAGCGTTAGAGTGAAATCCTAGAGATGAGTATTGGTCACTTGGTGCTGCTGTGATCAAATGCCTGACAAGAAGCAACTCAAGGTGGGTCTGAGGGACAGTGGGGTGGGGAGGGGGTTTACTAACAGTTTTAACGGACACAGTCCACCATGGAGAGAAGGCCTGGCAGCAAGCGGCTCCATGTCAGTTAGGGTGTGCAGCTGCCCTTGCCCTCCTCACCTCTCAGTGTAACAGAACAGAGCAGATGGGAAGAGAAGCCACTACAAAGCCTCCAGGTCTTCCACCAGCGACCCACTTCCTTCAGTTGCATGCCTACCTCTTAAAAGTTTCACAGCCTTCAAAGCAGGGCCATGGGGGGGGGGACCAAGTATTCCAACACCAAGACAATCGAGGATATTTTACATCCAACCCACAAGTGGTTACACAGCTCAAGACAAAATCATATTTCAGTCAGGGACTTTATTACAAAGTCTGCTTTGCGTCACTGTTTGTTATCCCCTGCCCTGGCCTGTATCTCTGTGGTATTTTGCCCTATGGCAAAACAGCTATGTTCAACAGGTGTTCAGCTTTGAGCTAGGCTCTCCTTCACATACCAGGTCACAGCTACTGAGAGGCCTCCTCTGTGTTCTTCAGTGGTATTTATGGGAGCTTCTCCTGTAGGTATGAGTGAGGGACAGTGTCCAAAGAGACACACCCTGAGGCCTGTGGCCTGATTGAAAGGTGTCTGCATCACAAGGACATGAACCCTCTGCTCTGTGTGATGGTTGGAGCGAGCCCAGCTTCTCAGAAGAGTCTGGAGCACGTGGATGTGGGCAGTTACCACTGGCTCTATCTTTTCAATCTTTTTCTAGCCCTAGTAGGTGTGTCCAACTGGCCGCCCACAGGCACATGGGGGCCACATGCAGCTATGAATGTGGTCCAGCAGACATTATCAGTTTTGTGTAGCACTGTTGTGGCTCTGTGGTGGTGTTGATGAGAATAAACTCTACAGATGTCAATGTCATTTCCTCATGTCAAATACTATAGCTTAAGAGAAGAAAGCAAATTGTGGCGTAAGGGATTGGCTGTTAAGTACTGAAACTGAATAACAACAATCATTGCCACCTAGAGACTGTCCTCCTGTGTCCCATCCTTACCTGCCACCCTAGCCTATGGTAAGCACTTGTGTCTCTGGTGGCCAGAGCAGGACCTTGAGCTACATGTGCACATAGAACCTGTGAAAGTCTGTAGGTCTTCTTTGGAATTTAGCTTCCTTTTAGTTGGGTGGGTTTTTATGGGCACCCTGGGAATTACATTCCAGTTCTGAATAAAGGTCTACTAGCTGTCACAGGAATGGTGGGCTTCAGGTCTCATATTTTGGTGGCCTCAGTTGTCAGTTCCCACCAAGATTTTCTAAGGATGCTTTCGGTGCCCTGTGCTGTTGGCGTGTGCCTGTGAGGACATGGATAAGATCTAGTCAGTTGGCAATTCCCAGAAGGACTCTGATTAGAAGCTGAATGTAGTCATGGACCTCCCTAGACAAGGGATATGGTCTGTGGCTGATTAAATGACAGTGAACAGACCAGTTTTGATTGGTGATACAGTACAATTTATAAGCAAGTTCCAGGGACTTGTTGAAACTCAGCCAAGGTGAGTCAGTTCATCACTGGTGACAAAAACATACAGAGATCCTCTCCTATTTTGTTTTCTGGCTCAATAAGAATTTTTATGACTCAGCTTGGATAAGCCCTACCCATGGCACTCTGAATCAGAGTTGATGGGCCCTAGGAGGGTTTACGGGTCTGCTCTGTCACACACTAATTAATTTGGAGCAGGTCTCTGGTGATGATTCCTTTTGCATAAAAATTTTAGAATGATAGCAGTGCTTTCTTTCAACTTGCTGGGAGTTTTTGTTTTTTTTTGGTTTTTTTTTTTTTTTTTTTTTTTTGCTTTCATTGAACAGGAATACCTTTAAGTCACAAGAATAGGTCAAGCTGACCTAGGAGCTATTGCCTTCAGCCCCTGCCCTGCTCTGTGTCCTGTTTCCTACAGGGATGTGAGTTACCAGCTTGCAGTCCCCATTAAAGTTGTCATGAAGAGCAACCAGAAAAATGGAGACTTAGATGTCAACAGCCACCAGGTGGAGAGATCTTCTAAAAGGTGTCAAACCCAGGAGTGCTGGCTGTTGTAAGGAGACCAGCCTAGTGCTTGGCTTTGGGGAATTTCATAGTTCCATGCTACCCCATTTGCTGTCAGTTTGTGCTCAGGTCTGCTCATAGCGTTCACTGGGGTAGCTCCTCACAACTACTATATGGAAAGGACCTACATCAAGAGGAATCACTGGCATGGCATGAGCAGGAACTTAGAATCTAGACAGTTTCTCTGAGGTGCTGCAGCCAGCCCTCTCTCCAAAGCAGAGAAGGGGTGCTGCATATCTCTTTAGGAGCCTGTGTGCTGGGCCATGCTGCTGGCTCAGGGGGGAGTTACTCCCTAGGACCCATGTGGTAAAAGGAGAAAACCAGCTCCCATGATTGATCCTCTAACCTTCACAAACGCACATAGCACAATGATAAACACACACACAAATAAACAAAACAATGTAAAAAAATACCTTTAAGGAGAAGGATGTAGTATTTAGCTCAGCAACACTAACTACAACAGCCAGATGTAACAGTCCACACCTGTAATCTCAACACTTGGGAATCATAGGCAGGAGGATTGCTATGAGTTCAAGGCCAGCCTACACTAGATTTCAGGACTCTATCTCAAAAGCAAAACACAAACAAATGATTTCCAACCCCTCATGATGCCATGGCCCAGATCCCAGCTTCTGTTTTTACTGTGTGATCCTGAGTACATTCTTTAGCTTTCCTCTGCCTCCGTTTCCACACTTATAAAACTTAGGGTAACAACACCATCACATGCAGCTGTTAGGAGCATTAAACCAGGTGATTACCAGAAACCTTGAGCACATCACCAACACATAAAGTTCCAGAAGCAGCAACTGCTGCCGTCACTGACTAGAGTCAAAGGAACTTTCCAGCATTTGAGTTTCTTCCTGTGCAGTGGAGTTTTGAGTTTATGAAAATAAATGTGCCAGAAGGCAAGCACCTTGCCATGCTTTGGAATGAACACTTGTTACAACACCCACTCAAAATGTGGTGAGAAGGGATGGTCGGTAAGTATGAGAGTAGCTTTGTAGGTCAGGAGGCCAAATTTAATCCTAGCTCTGAGGCTGTGGGCAGTTTATTTCACCTCACTGAACCTCAGTTCTTTACATGTATGTTCAGCATAATTATATTTACTTGGAAGGACTACTATGGGAAATACATGAAAAAACACAGGCTTTACAAAAGGCTTAGCCCTGTGCCTAACACAAGAAATGAGTCGAGATTTTTGTGCAATGTTTTGTTGTATTCTGGAACGGTAAGAAAGTCACCAAGAATTATTAATTTTATTTTTTTACAGAGAGCAAATTATCATTCTATTTTCACTTAATGGGCCTTCCCTGTCCACCACTTTGGAGTGCCTATTTTCTGAAAGCGCCCTTTTTCTTTGTGTCACTTTGCTTTCTGCCTGCTGTTAGCTTGTCTAAGCAGTCACTGACCTGGCCAGCACAAGGTATAATCCCTAGGGAGCTTCTCACTTAGTAGGGCCACCTGGTACCTTAGGAAGCCTGATTTCCCTGAAGGAACCCATAGGACTTTCCTCTGCTGAAGTTCTGTCTTTGAAAGATGCTCTTTCTCTCTCTCTCTCTCTCTCTCTCTCTCTCTCTCTCTCTCTCTCTCT
>CAJQZJ010033087.1:4376380-4387921 GCA_907164525.1 Lophiomys imhausi | reverse complement strand
TCTCTCTCTCTCTCTCTCTCTCTCTCTCTCTCTCTCTCTCTCTCTCTCGACATGGATTTCTCTGTGTATCCCTGGATGTCCTGGACTCACTCTGCAGACCAGGCTGGCCTCGAACTCACAGAGATCTGCCTGCTCTGCCTCCCGAGTGCTGGGATTAAAGGCGTGCGCCACCACTCTTGCCCTTACCTACATTTCTTTCTGTCTTTGTCTGAGTTTCACATATGTTGCTCTGATAAAGCACCTAATCAAAAGTACCTTAGGGAGGAAGGGGTTTGTTTGTCTCACAACTTCATGTTGCAGACTATCATTGAGAGGAAAAAATAAAAACAGAAACTCAAAGAAGTCAGCCACATCAAACCTGTAATTAACAACAAAAAGAAAGAAACACAACCATGTTAGATTGCTTAAACATAGCAGGCTTTGCTCACATATGCAGTCCAGGACCACCTGTGCAGGGAATGGCGTTGCCCATAGTGGGTCAGGCTTCTCATGTCAGTCAACAATCAAGACAATCCTCCATAAACACGCTAACCTGATCTCGGCAATTCCTCAGTTGAGGCTCCACTCCCAGGTGATTTCTCAGTTTTGGCAAGTTGACATTTAAAACTAACGACCATAATGTTTAATTATAACTCTATTGTTACTATCAAGTGGCTCTATGAAGGCTTGTCTCCTACCAGGATCTAAACAGAATCCATAAGATAGAAATCTTGTCTGCGTAGTAAGTTTTGGGCATTAGACACACAGAGCCCTAGGAGTGGCTATTTCACCCAGAAGATGGGTACCTCTCAGCTTTGCTGCAGATCCCCACCCTGCCGCTTTCTGCCTAAGTCATCTTGAGCAAACCCTGATTTATCTATTCATCAGTTTACTCATTTACAAAATGGATAGTAACAACCTGAGAGATCAAGCTAATTCATCAAACGCATTTAAAACAGCATCTGGTAATAGCTGGGCATGGTGGCACATGCCTGTATCCCAGCATCTGGGAGAAAGAAGCAGAATTATCTGCTTGAAAGAAGTTCAAGGGTAGTACAGTATATACACATAACAAGTTTGAGTTTGGGGCCAGCCTGGGCTACACAAGACCATGTCCAGAAGACTAGCAACAAAGGAGAAGGCGCCCCGGTGCTCGGTGAGTTCCAGAGAGCTTGTTTTTGCAGCAGGAGATCTGGCTTTGTCTGTAGTTCCTGAACCCTGTGGAGGGAAGGGTTTAAACCTGTGCTACAGTTAGAAATGGTGTATTATGCCCTACAGCATCTAATGTTACAAAACAAGATTAGAGTCAGACAGGCACTAACCCTTGGTGTGTCTGGAAAGCCTTCCATTACATGCATGCAGAATGAGTTAAAGTCTGCCTGAAAGGCTTCACAGGTCACCGGGCCTGACCTCCAACATGCACATTCTTCTCAGAGCCTCTTTTATTATGACTAGTTCATCGGTCTTGTATTTAACAGTTTTCTTAGTTATTCTTTTTTTCTTGTGCCTTTCTTTTTTTTATGTTTATTTATTACTTCAGGTTACATCTCCATCACAGTACCTTTTTTCCACCCCTCACAGTCCCGCCCTCCCATGCTCTACCCCCCATCCCTTCCATCCCACTCCTCCGGAGTAGAGTGTCCCTACATATCAGTCCCTTGCCCCAGTTCAGCAGTCATATGAGGGCCAAGAGCCTCCTCATACACTGGGGCCCTACACTAACAAAGATAGACTCTACCTCAGAGTAAAGGGCTGGGAAAAGGTTTTCCAAGCAAATAGTCCCAGGAAGCAAGCTGGAGTAGCCATCCTAATATCAAATAAAATAGACTTTCAACTGAAGTTAATAAAAAGCCAGGGGGGAAGGACACTACATACTCGTTAAAGGAAAAATTAATCAAGAAGACATCTCAATACTGAATATCTATGCCCCAAATACAAGGGCACCAACATTTATAAAAGAAACTCTTAGTTATTCTTAACCTAAGCAGAACTACAACAACAAAATGGTTTTGTTTGGTTTCATTGAAACATTCCTTTGTGTGACGTTGAAATGGAACTGTTTTCCTTTCTACTCTTGTTTTCTTCGGTGAGCAAATTGAGTAGACCATCACCTGGGCAGTGATCTCAGCCAATTTTTCTCTAAAAGCAAGATTCCCTTCAACAGCCTTCTTTAGAGATGGGCTCACTTTTACAAACTCATGGGCTGTAGGCAGCACATCCTATTTTTTAACAAATAATGTTGAAAAATGTATCTTGTTATTGATTGAGCCCTTGTGATATCTCTACATTCAAATACATCCTGCCAAGCATCTAAAATGCCTTCATCATCAGCACGGGACATGTTTGAAGAGTTCTCCTTTCTACAGGGGATGTAAGTTAGTGTCTTTAGTGTCAGCTTAGAATCCTGGAATGGCTCTCTCTGTGAATGTAGTACCCACAAACTCATTTATAATGCACTTATTTCCATAGCAGTCAATCCCAGGGTCTCTCACTACAGCTTTGGAATGTTAGGGCAGGAATCAGAAGGGTTTTATCTGCACTTGATATTTATATTAAACTACAGAGCCTTGTGAATCAGGATGACCATTTGGGTCATTCTAGTTCCTCTGTGTGTTACCTGGGAAGCCCTGTAGCTGTTCCTGGAGAAACTAAGGCTTGAAAGATGACCCGGAGCTCATGCTTAATCACATTGACCATGATTTATAACACAGACAGAATTAGATTGCTTCATTAAGCTTGCTCAAGGCAAAATCAGCCTAGAGCTTTTCTTCCTCCTTTTTTATACTTTATTTTTTTATTTCTTCAAGTTACATCTCAGTCACAATCCCTTCCCTACTCCCCCATCCTGTCCCACCCTTCCACCCTCTTCCCCCCAAAAGCTCCCCCTTTCAGTCCAACAAATGGTTCCTTCTCTTATAACAGTAAATCTATACAAAACAACAGAAATAAATATGCCACATTTATGAGAGTTATATGGCTTAGCATACATTCCCAATGTCCAGTCCATATGTATTTGGCACCTGACTTTAACATTCTATTATCTAACCATCTCCATGAGTTTAAAGTTCTATATCTGACTCAGCTTTCATACTAACTTGTATCACTATTTTAAAAACATCTTCTTAGATCCAGAACACCCTCTTGATTCCTAAACAACTCAAAATTTAACTATGAGACTCTAGCTATCTATTCTTCAACCACCTCAGAGACCTGAGAGGGATAAATATATCTGATTATGTAGGAAGTGCAGGGCCTGCATCATCCAAAACTAAGAAATGACATATCAGTGGCTGCCTGGACAGTTCCCGTTTTCTCTCCATATGTTACAGCATCAATCTTCAGCCTTTTGGTCTCGTTTCTCTGACAGACATTGATTGTAGAGCAGGAATTATGAAGGACTTACCTACCCTGTCTTGGCAGAGCTAGGCTGTTGACTTCCCTGCTACCAAGTTTTGTCCTTTTTGGACAGCAGTCTGTCTACAGTTGAAGCAAGGGGTTTTTCATGCCAAGAGATAGGCTTGCCATTAATTCAACCATCTCACACTGGAGATTTTCCGATGCTCATCTTCTACTTGGAGTAGAATAAGGGGTGCTGTCAGGAGCTGACATGTCTCGATATCAAAAAAAAATCTTAATTTAAGAAAACATCTTTGAATGCCATATTCTGCAGATCTCTTGGGGTTTTTGAAGATGCCCTATCTATCTCTTGTATTTAGATAAGCAAATGTTGCTTTTCTCTTAACAACTTGATTTCTGAGTAGCTTAGAGAATATCTGTGATAGACTGTCATAGTAGCTAACAAAATGACACGCTTGCATGACTAGGAGTTTGTATTTCTTAACTATCCTAAACGGTTTAAGACGGTTGGTATCAAGAGGCCAGAGCTTCACATTTCTTCCTCCTTTTATTCATAAAGACCAGTTTGCACATGTGAACCTCTGGAGATTAGCCATGTGCTGCCTGCTGATCCAAAGATGCCCCTGAGTGGAGAAGACCTTCCTTCTACCCACTGATTAGAACAAATATAGAAAAAAAGGGATGGAGTATTTCTGGACCTCTATCTTTCTCAGGGCTTCCTGGTTACTGTTTTTATGAAGAAAGGGGAAAGGATAGGTTCAAGACAGAAAAGGGAAAAATGGGGAGGAGGGGGAACAAGATATCTTTCACTTGTTATACACACACAGGTCAGAATTAGGGAGAGTGCATGCCCTTACTGTCCTCTTACCAAGGACTGGACTCAGGCAAGATGCTGGTCTGGGTGTCGTGTTTTCCTGTCTGTGCAATGGGAACAGTGAGTGTATCTGACTCAAAGGGAGAGGAAAACTGCATGGGTAAGAACCTTAGGACTGTATGTGATACCACAAGAGGTACATGGTATCACAAACTCACAGAACTTTGACCCTATTATTTGGCATTAGTATTTCTTTCTTTTTTTTTTATTATACTGTTGTGTTATAAAATCAGAGGTGCCTGGCTACTTCCTCATTCTTGTGCCCTATCTAATACCAAAAAAAAAAAAAAATGGTTAGAATTCCACTTTCAGTTGCAAGGGGCTGTGCCCTCATTTTGCAGTGGTTAACTTTCAATGGTTTTTCCTAGATTGAAACTTGAGTAAATGCTAAGTAGACACAGAATCCCCACATGTATGAATGCCTGTATTACGAGTATTAACCTGGAGAACATGTTAATTCCCCAACCAGGAAAGAACATGAACACCCTATTAAGAACCCACTGAATTTCTAATTTTGAGGAATTAGACTTTTGACAATGCCTCCAAGAAGATATAACTTCTGGGCCACTCCTCGTGGGTGACATATCTTCTGAGAGCTGCCATCTAGTTGGTTGAAGACATTCTCTTTGACGACAGGACGGCTGTAATCATTGTACATAACTCAAATGCAATCTATGAATACTGCTTTTGTGTCCACTCTCCATTCTCTCCAGCTCAGCTTTGTAGCCCTTATTTTATTTTCACACTTTTCTCCAACATGGCAAATAGTTCTGTCAGGACCCATTGCAGGTGACTGTTTTGGTTGCTTTTGCTGTTTGTTTTTTGTGACAGTCTCCTGTGTGCACACTATGAAGGATTTCTGACATGTGAGAGCTGGCTCAGAAGGGCAGGCCTCTTCTCCCTGCAAGGCTTTCTCTCACTCTGTACCAGGCTTCTTTCTGTTGCTGCGGCAAATACCCTAACTAAAAAGCAACTCTGGACAGAAAGGGTTTATCTGGCTTAAAATCCTACCTTCCTTGAGTTCATCATTGCATGAACTCAGGCAGAGTGGGACAAATAAACCCATGCTGCGTGCTTGCTTTCAGCTAGCTTTCCTCCCTCTACACAGCCTAGCCCAGGAAACAGTCCTGCCTGCAGTAGTCTGGGTCCTCATCCGTCAATTCATTATCAGGACAGTTCCCATGCTCACAGGCCAACCTAAGCTAGACAATTCCTAAACTGAAACTCTTGTACCTGATGATTCTAAGTTCAAGTGGACAGTTAAAACCAATCAGCATGTTCCCCTTGGGTTGTTTTTCTGGCCTGAAGTATTCAAGGCAACAAATCTGAGTAGTGAAAAAATGTATATGAGAAACAGACAAGGCAAACGCTGGAGGGCTGGAGCCATGGCTCAGCAGTTAAGAGGGCTTACTGGTCTTTCAAATGACCAGAATTCAAATCCTAGGATCCACACTGGGTGGCTAATAACTGGATCCCGGGGGATCCAACACCCTTCTCTGACCCCATAGGGCACTGCATGTGTGGTATACAAAAGTTCATTCAAGCATACCCACATACACAAATAAACATTCAGTAAATAAATCTTTTTTTAAAAGATAAAACCTGGTATAGAATAGAGACACACAGGTAACTGCCAATATAGATCACAAATTTGATAAAAACAAACACAAAAAGCACTATGAATAATGATGTAATACATGTCATTGATACTGATTCCAAAACACTTTAAGAGAATGGTGTGTTAGTTTCTTCTTTTGCCTCAAGGGTTTTATTCTGTTGAATGCAAAACAATTTTTTTTTTTTGAGACAGCGTCTCATTATATAGCCCTGATCTTAAACCCGTTACATTCCTTCTGCCTGGGCTTTTCAAGTACTAGGTAGGATTACAGCCATCAATTTTACAGCACCATTTTAGCATGACACACTGTTGCATGCACCTGCCAGGTACTGGAACCCATGTGAGAGGTTGAAGCTGTGCAGGAGTTGAGCATTGCCCTTGTCCTCGAAGAGCTACCTCTAGCGAGAGTCACCAAAGACTTTGTAATGTTCTCCTTGAAGCCAGAAATTTTCTTTGATGTTCTGATATGTCCCCTCCAATAGCCCCATGCCCAGAAGGAGAGACAGTAAATGTCTTTCTAGGAAAGGCATCAACCTTGAGACACATGGGTGGAAATTGGCAGGGTGCCCTCGGAAGGCTGGCAAGGTAATTTATTTTTCTAACTTCATGGCAGGAACCAAAGCCCTGGGAGATGCCTCTGTGTGTGACCAGTGGCTCATCCGAGTGAGATCATTAATTATTAACCACTTTTGAGTGTGTTTCTCAGAAGCTGCAGAACACTTGGGAAGCCCTACCTTCTTCAGTTGCAATCAATATTATGTATACCTTATGTGGGAGCCTGAGTGGCATGTAATTATAGAACAGTATTGATTCCTGGCAGACAGACTGAAAGATGGACAACTCTTCCACATAAAATTCAGCTAAATCTTCAAAGGGCTTGATAATTTTTTTTCCTTGAGAAAGAAATCAGTAAAAGAAACAAACTTGAAATGTTAGCTAAACGAGGGCTATGTCCTGCCAGGAGCCAGATCTGTACACATAATTATTTTATTCTCTGGGCTTGCGCTAATTCACTTCAGTCGAGGGTTGGAACTGCCTCTGCTTGGGCTCTGCAATCCAAATTATTCAGTCAGTTCCTATGATGATGTTTCCCCTTGTGCTCTGAATTATTTTCTCTGTGAGGCAAATAATTGCTTGTCTGGGATCATCACACCCCTGTTTTTCTCTCTCCTCTTGATACATTGTACAGGATGTTCCTTAGCCAAGAGCTCTCGACCTGTTCTCAGAAGCACTGTCACCCAAACCACCCTAGTTTATGTTGGCCTGGTTGTAATTCCTACGTAGGCATCCATGCCATTCATTTTAGAGTGATTAGAAATCTAGGACCTTTCTTCCTTTTTGCTACTTCTCCTTCCTCAGCAGTAAGGATGGACAGAGGTACCCAGCCTGCCTTCGCTACATCATCTGTGCCCTGTTGGTTCATGTCTAGATCTATAAGAAGGCCTCATCCTGCTGTTTTGTTGTCTAGTCTTGCCCCTGCCCATAGCTGTTAGGGGCCTTTTGAAAACTCAAGTCCTATTGTATCATTTGGCTGCACAAAGTCCTGCAGGGGCTCTTCTTCATCACGTACAGCACAAGATGGATAAGATGCTGTAAGATCAAGAAATGATGGATATTGAACCCAAGGGATCACTTCTCTCCTAAGGTTCTGAGGTCACTGATACACAGCATGTCTGGAAGATTGCAGCAAGAACTAGAGAAACAAAGCTTTTCCCTAGGTTTCTTGGCATTTCGAGGGCCCATGGCAGACAGCTATGGTGGTGGGACAGCTCTGGCCCTGGCTGTGCAGAGCTGGCTTGTCAGTGTAGTGTGATGATCCAGACAGAACAGGTTTGCAGGCTGTTCTGTCTGGATCATCTCAACCCTCCTAGCCATGAGTGTCGTGAGAATGTCACAGGGACTATTTCCTGGTGTGTTTTCTCAGAACCCCCTCAGGGAGAAAAAAAAATCTATGCTTAGTTCAGGGTCTGACACAAAGGACCCACAGCTGCTCACAAAAATAGATGTTACCAGTAGTGCTGGAGAATGCATTGTTTGAAGTGTGATCCTAAGCATGGCAAGATGCTTGGTGTATCCACCCCCTTATGCTGAATGCAGTCATTCATTGTGGCTCCAGTTACTAGGGCAGCCACAGAAGCCCTTCACATGCCTCTATACAGTTTCTAGTGTTCCAGAGATGGGGAATACCACCACCCCTACATGACGAGCACCAGCTCCTTATCTTAGTTCTTAGGTCTCCTCAGCTGGCTCCTTTTCTGAAAATGGAATGAAGAGTCAGGTTAATATGGGGTTTTCTGCTACATTTCCCATCTCTCTATCTGCATAATAGCTGAGCTTAGGTCCTGGAACACATGGCTGACTTTGAACAATTACTCTCCCCCTGCCTCAGAATTCTCATATAAATCTGGGTTGATGACATCTACCTCCACTTGTGGAGACTAAATGAGATAGACACGTAACGTGTGTTTTACTCTGTCCACTCTCGGGCAGAGCAATTGTGTGAGGTGAAGATAATAATGAGGACATGATGGTGTTCCCTCAGCCTAGGCTCTAGTCTGAGTAAAAGGTGATGTGTGCGTTCAGAAATGAACCCTCTGGTGGACAGAGAAGAAGCTTGGTGTGACAGGAGATGTGGTCTGAGCAGGAGTCTGTGGGTTCTGTTCAGTGTGAGGCTTTGAGTAGCCCCTCCCTTATCTGAGCCTCTTGTGTGAAATGACATTAGAATGACTGAAGGATGTAAGTACTGCAGCGGATTTCAAGAGTCTGTGGCAGCTCAAGAGTGGCTGGTGTTTTCCACCCTGGCTTGACAATTCCAACTAACGCATCTTGGTGAGAGTCCACATACATGGCACATCCAAAAACTCCTTATCAGCCCTCCTGGCCAATGCGTCCCTCGGGAGCCCAGGAGGAAAATTCCCCTTGGGGAATTTGGGTGTCCATCCTCGAGGGCTCACATCTGTGAACTGGGCAGATCTCATGCTCAGCAGCATTCACCGCTGTCATGATGTTTGCTTGTCACCCCACAGCAACAAAGACGGGAGAAGGAGCTTCGGAAGCAGCAGGAGAGGGAACAGCGCAGGCACTATGAAGAGCAGATGCGCCGGGAGGAGGAGAGGAGACGTGCAGAGCATGAGCAGGTACCAGGAGGTGGAAAGCCCACTCCCACAGGGCCCTGTGGGAGCTGTAGTGCCGGGGAGCTCCGGGGTGCAGGACATAGTCTCCAAGGACTGTTCTACTGGGTTTCTGCTTTTTCTCAAGCAACAGTTCTTTTCTATTCAAAAAGTCAAGTGCACAGTTGGAGGATGCCCGTCCTCCCTATCCAGACCAGGACCCAATGCTTACCTGGAACTTCTGACTTCCAGCACTAAAACCAAGATCCCACTTATTGAAGATGAGCCAGCAGAGGGCCTCAGAACTGCCTTGTTTCTTTCCGTGGAGTCCATAAGAGAGGAGCCTAGCAACAAGCTTTAACATGGTGGTTTCATTAAAACCAAACAGAGAGGGAAATGCCAAGCCACCTCAGTAAGCTGCTACAGGCCAAGGGGGCTGTGCTTTTGACTGTGTTGAAAGGTTTGGCTTTGTGATGGCCTATTCTTCCTGTTTGGTGAGGTGTTGGGTGTTTTTTCCCCCTTTCCTCTCTCCTGCATTTTACTTGAAAGCTCTTGTCACTCTGCAATTACTGGTTCTTTCTCTCTCTTTTCCTCTTTTTCCATTCTTCCAAATTCTCTGCTGCCTGCCTCTCCAGGAATACATCAGGCGACAGTTAGAGGAAGAGCAAAGACAGTTAGAGATCTTACAGCAGCAGCTACTGCATGAACAAGCTCTACTTCTGGTAATGGGAAAGTTACACGCCAGCAGACCAGCTTGGTGTTCACCCTGCATGTGTGTGTTCATATGCATGTGTGTATCTGTGCATATATATGTCTCTGTGTTTCCTTCTCCTAATATGTCACTTAAAAGGACAAGATCTTTTCTTCCAACCTTCTAGACCTCAGAATCTCACAGAGGCTTCATCTAATTCCTGGCCCAGTTTGCCAAAGCCCTCAGCCTTTTAGCACACTTTATTAACTCCATCTATTTCTGAGGCTTTAGCATGAATTCAGCCTTATTATAAGTTCAAACTGCTTTCAATACCCACTGTGTTTATTGCAGAGTAATTTTTAAAGTCTTTTTCAACATGCTGGAGTGCAATCACAGCAAATACACCTGGGTCATAGAGCCCGCTCAGCCCTGAGGTCATTTCTCATCTGCAGGCTGTTAGTGCCGTCCTTACAATGGGATCAGTTTGTTTCCTGCTCATGCTGCATCCACTAGAAGAACTTTTATTACTGTTACTGCAGAGATTTCCAATTGAGCTTCTTGGTGTAGCTTTTTTATTTTCTAACTGAATTTTTTTATTTGATGGCATTCTGTTATTTATTTATTATTAGTATTTTTACCTTATACATAAGCTTACTAATAGCTTTAGTAGTTCATGTTTTCCTTAGAGGATAATGTAGATATGATCTCCCTTTGCTTATTCAGTTGAATACTAAATCACACATGTTTGAATGGATGATTTACTGAATTAGGAAATGGATGATTCTTTTCTAGGGGTGACAGTCTGACTGCTCTGCATCAGCATCACAGCCCTCCAGGGACATGTCACTTTTTAAGTGATGTTCTGTGGGGACTGCCGTTAAAGCAGTCATGTTTTTATTGACCTGTTCTTGTGTGGACACTAACATGAGGCTTGGTCTTATTTGGGACACCCTTTGTCTTTCTTGGAGTTCTGTTTGTTTTTAGTCCCATTTTGCCTGCACTGCACACTTTGCTGCAGCTCAGTGTGGTAATGTGGTTCCCTGTGGTCACGTGACCTCTTCTTTGCTCTTCCTGCTCTGGGTAGGAATATAAGCGCAAACAACTGGAAGAACAGAGACAAGCAGAAAGACTGCAGAGGCAGTTAAAGCAAGAGAGAGACTATCTGGTTTCCCTCCAGCATCAGCGACAGGAACAGAGGCCCCTGGAGAAGAAGCCGCTGTACCATTACAAGGAGGGCATGAGTCCCAGTGAGAAGCCTGCATGGGCCAAAGAGGTAAGGAAGGAAGAGTCGCTGTGTCCATTGGCCAGCAGAATTCTACACTGGGAGCTCCTTCACTGGGAGCACAGAATCCAATTAGTGCTGCAGAATTCAAAGGCAGCCCATCCTGAGAGCCACACCTCACTTCTGGAGGAGCCATAATGTCACTGCAGAGAAATAACGTACTGATGCCGATGATGGTTTGTACCTTCACGAATACAGTGGAGCTTTGTAGGGAAAACCAACAAAAAGTGATTTTCCTTATAAGAGTCTATTTAGAAGAGTGAGGGAGATGGTCTGTCTGGTGAAATGCTTGCATTGTAAACACAAGGAATTGAGTGTAATCCCCAGCACCCACATAAAAAGATAGGCATGATGAGAAACACTTACAATCCCAGAAATGGGGCAGTGGAGTCAAGAGGATGTCTGGAGCTCAGTGGCCATTTAGTCTATCCTGATTGAAGATCCCTAGGTCTCATTGAGAGATTCTGTCACAAAAAAAAAAGGTGATGGCAGGTACCTGAGAAGTGTAACTGAGGCTGGCCTTTGACTTCCACACACATACATATATATGCACACACATGCATACATATGCACACATATATACACATGCACACACACATACATACATATGCACACATACATACATATGCA
>CAJQZJ010033087.1:4319604-4376370 GCA_907164525.1 Lophiomys imhausi | reverse complement strand
ATGCACACACACATACATACATATGCACACATACATACATATGCACATGCATGCACACACATACATACATATACACACATACATGCATATGCACATGCATGCACACACATATATACACATGTATACAAATACACATATACACATACATACATACATATGCACACATACATTCATATATTCACACACACATACACTCATATATACACACATATACACACACACACACATACACAGACCCTCCTCTCACCACACTCATACAAAGAATCCTGTTGGATATGTGGCATGAGGACTAATGATAGAATAATAAGAGTCACATCTTAGAGGATTCTGGGAAGAATTATATCCTGCCCATAACCTGGCAGCTGTTATTAGACACTGGCATTGCTGCTAATCCTGCCTTGTTCATTATGGTCTCAGAGGTGTACAGTCTGTGGCTATCATGTGTATTTCCCATACAGCTAAAGTAATATTACTTCACTTTCTCAACCCTTAGACTAAGGTAGGATTTTGGAAGTATGACTCTGGTGAACTAGTTATGGAATATAATTAAAAACTTTTTGGGTTGAAGAAAAATAAAGGGGTTGTAACTAAACGGGTAAAGCAAAAAGTCAGTACGCCAGACAAGGTCAAGCACCAGGGAGTCACTGGGATCTCACACACAGAGAGCATCAGGTTCCACGTCTCTCTTTGTGGCACCCTTTTATTCTTGTGAGCATAACTAATCACTTCAAGGGGCGTGTGGTGTTATTTCTTATTTGTAAATACCTTTAGGTATTTATATCTTGGATGTTTAAAAATTATATAGAATACAATATTACTATAACCTAAGATCCTATTTTTTAATCTTTTGTTTTTCTGTCTCATCCTAATATGTATAGGGAATACTAGAAATGGTGTTGTCCTAATCATGGTGGTTAATGAGAGATAACAAAGAATAATATTTTGTAATGTTTTACACCTTTATATACTGTTTGAACCCTTTTAATTGGCATTCACTATTATAGTGAAATCACTTTTCGAATGTTCAAGAACTAAGTCTATACAACAAATCATTTTCGTTAGAGTAAGGAACACATGTGATCGAGCACTTTCTGTTACAGTCTATAAACATGATCCATGTTGACCTTGGTGTGGACCTGCTGCCACTTTTTCTTAGGTCAGTACTTCAGTGCTGTGATTCTCCTTTGTGATGGACCATCTGCCTCTCTATTAGTTACTTCTTTCTCTTTCTCTTTGCCGTGACAACAAACCCGGCAACGGTAGCTTAAGGAAGGAAGATTTATCCTGACCCATAGCTCCAGGAGGGGTGGTCCATCACAGCAGAGAAAATGCAGCAATGGGAGCAAGAGGCAGCTGATCACCTGTGTTCACATAGAGGAAGCAGGGTGAATGTCTGTGCTCAGCTCACGTTCCCTTTTTATTCAGTCTGAAACTCCAGCTCATAGAATAGCACATACAAGGTGGCTCTTCCCACCTCAGTTACTCAAATCTAGATAATCCTCCACATATATGTTCAGAGATTTGTTTCCATGATGATTCTAGATCTCATTATGTTTCCAGTCAAGATTAATCATCAGAACTCCTTAATAATCGACACCACTTCTTCTAGGTAAGGAGAATCAGCGTGCAATTAAGCAGCGGGCTTCCTGGCTGACTGACGGATGCACATTGCTTTCCTCCACTGCTTAGCCATTTCCTAGCCATGCTGGGTTAAAATCCTCAGCTATGTGGGACTCAATAGCTCCTGCTCACCTGTTCATTACTCAAAGAAGGAAGATGGGCTAGCTAGGTTTGGAAGAAGTGAAACCTCGAGGCGCCTGAAGGACTGAAGTGGGACTGCCAGAGATCTCATTTCCCAGAACGTAGCTAAACCTGGGAATGAGATTTGAAGTCATATGTATAACCTATTCATCATTTTCAAAGCGATAAGTTCATATTTGTCTATTATGGAAATTAAGGAGGGCCATAGAGAGTCTCATGGACAACAGAACCAAAGAGGTTTAAAACTGTGTGTCTTTCCTGGTGTCTAGACTCTTGTAAGAAGTACCACATCTAATTCACCATCGCACCTTCTGGTCTTCCATGTTCCTAGCTCCTAGAACAAGTTTAGGAGTGAGACACCTGAAGATCACAAAACTCCTTGGAAAGCATCCCAAAAATCCTTCTTTCTTAGGCAGTTCCTTGTGATAAAGTATGCCAAGAAAGAGGAGAGGATGGTGTGGTTTCCACTTCTTCCCATCTCCTCCTACCCAGCTCTTATTTGAACTTGTCTGCCTTGCTTTCATTGTTTTCTAGCATCTATATGTCTGTCTGTCCCCATCATTAAGGTCCCTGCCCTGTCCTCTCTATGCATAATTAGTTCACAGTTCTTGGGCTCTCTGAAACTCTCCTGGGGGCAAATCTGTACTGATATCATCACTGCAGTATTATAAACCTCCTGATTTCCCTGTTTCCTGGCCAGATATCTAGCAGTAAAAGAAACCTAACAGCTGGGAACACATACAACTCAGCTATGTCACCAAGCACTCCAGATATGAGGTTCTCTGGTCACCATAAGTCTGACCACATTTAGCAGATGATGTCAAGATATCAGGCTTCCCAGGCACCAGTGTTTTTCCTTGGGGCTTAACACACCTCTAAGCATGTGTGCAGACATTCTTCAGCAATTTCATGTTCATCCTTCTCTCCCTGTGTAGTTAACATAATCTGGCTTCTAAGTAGTCATCAGTCTATGCCCCAAACTACTTTTCTTCCTTTTTAGATTACTCTTCTGTGCTCTCTAAATTGACAAATTTTCATCAACAGTGTGATGCAATGCTTCATCCTCTGTGGGGTGTGTGTGTGTGCGTGTGTGTGTGTGTGTGTGTGTGTGTTGTAAGTCAGGCACATGCACCCATACATGCATCAGTGAAGGCCAGAAGAGATGTGTGTTATTCCCTTAATATAGGCTCTCTCACTGAAGCCAGAGCAAGGCTGGCAGCCAGCAAGCCCGGGTGAGCCCCCTGTTGCCATTCCACTCAACCCAGTGATGGGGCTGCTTGATCTTTGGGAATCTTGTCAAGCTGTTCCTTTCTTCCTTTGATTTAGGATTCTATTGGGCTTGAATGTTGCTATGGATTTGCTTTCCAGAAAGGAAAATGAATGTCTCTCATTAAAAGGCTGGTGAGCAAGTTCACTCTTTTCAAATTCCCCCACTGTTTCTTGATGTGGATGGAGGTCAGATTAGCTCTGTGGAAGCATTAGTATGATGTTCACTACCTCATGTCGTCTCTGCGGTGCACGCCAATCACCACTGTGGACACTAGGCCACTTGGCATGTGAGCTGCTAGGGATGCTCTTGTCTCCACCTCTCCTATTTCCATGAAAGCGCTGAGATTACAGATGTACACTGCAGAGATATCACATCTGGCTTTACTGGGGTTCTGGGGATTTGAACTCGGGTCCTCATGCTTGCAAAATATACACTTCACTCACTGGACCATTGATGCTCCTGGTATTTCCCATCTTCCTGACAACAGGGAGTAGGAGCAGATCCTCTGCTGCTAGATCTCCCTTCCAGCAGATCTGGACTGTGCCCAGCTAGGCTGTGTTATTTTTGCTCTAGGGGAGGAACCACTTTCTTTTCTTCTCACATAAATACCTTCTGTTCCATTAGTAGACATAAGTTGTCATCAATCAGGGGACAGACGTTTGCCTGGCATCAGATGGAGCTGCTTCCATGTACACTCAGCTTTCTCTCTGTGAAGTGCCATTTCTAATGTTTGGTTTGGTGTCTTTCCTCCAGTACTGAAGGGGAATTTTTAGTGCAAACCATGTCTGTGTCCCAACCTTCCCAAAGGCTTTAAAAGCAAGATTTTCTTGAGACAAAAATACAGTCAGGGCCAGCAAGATAGCTCAGCAGCTAAAGGTGCTTGCTTCCAAGCCTGGCAACCTGAGTTCAGTCCCTGGAATACACGTAGTAGGAGAGAACTAACCCCCAGAGGCTGTCTTCTGACCTCCAGTATGCTTTGTAGCACACACATGTGTGCTTGTGAACATGTGCACGCACGCACATGCAGACACACACACAAATAAATATAAAAATCTTTTGAATGTGTAGCCAAATGCCTCATTGTTGCAACCCTCCCGTGGATTTACCATTTTGTTGTCCAAACTCCTACTTAGGAAATTTCAGCATCTTGAGACATCTTGACATCATTGAATGCACATTAACAGCTGGTTATTTATTTCATATGGCATAGAGCCTTGCAGGTAAGACTCATTACGGATGGGATCTAGTGCGTGATATGATTGAAAACATAGAAAATATGTCCATGAGTTGCTTAATATCCTCTCTCCACAACTAACAAAACATGCCATTTACCTGTGAAAATCGACACTCACTTTTTGCCCTGTATTTGACAGTTAAAACTAACACCAGTAAGCATTACATCATTCTGAATACAAGAATACATGCTCACTCGTATCCCACTAGTGCACCCTGAGTTTGGGATATCAAGTGGCCAGAGTGTGGAAATCCATGTATTTCTCTGAACCGTGTCTATTCTCCAGGGTTCCTGAGCTCGAACATGAATGGTTTAGGTAATATAATTTAGAGAGTGAGGAAATAAGGAATCGTTGTGCTCAAAGAATAGTCACTTTCTTTTCTTTGAAGGGTTCTGGCATTTAGGACTGATGCATTACATGCTGTGTGCTTGGTTTGTCCATTGCCATCTTCTTGGGCTTTGAGATTTTATAATATTACCTGGTTTAGCTCTTCTGCTCAATACAATGGACAAATAATTATTGCTGATGCAATATTTTACAGACTCACAAAGTAAACATTATCTAGTTAATATCCCTGACTTTTTGTAGCTAGTATAACTTGGTGTCTGGAGAACTTCTGGGACATGGAACTTCAAAGCTGAAGTCAAGAGAGACCAATTGGACATACCTCACAAAGCCATGGTGAGGCTAGAGACGTTCAAATTCCATCTCATAGAGGCAGGAAAACCATTTCCTATCTGTGGTTTAATGTAGCATGCTTAAATGTTTGAGGTTAAAATGGACCTACTATGAATAGGAAATTGGGTTTGTCTCTAGAAAGAGTCAAAATAGGGTAAAAAAAAAAAGATGAGAACTAGTAAGTTTTGACTTTTGTTATAAATCAGGCAGCAAAAAGAAAATTCAAAACCCTTAGCTGGTATGTAAAAATATGCAGACAGACCTGAGTATTGAGACAACAGAAATGAGTCAAGAACTCACTCTAATGAGCCATCAGGGTGAGGTGAATGGTGTGTGCCATTGTCTTGCAGGTTTGAGAGGCAGAACCATTATGTTGAGCCTAAAGAAATATAGGATAGCATAAGATAAACCTAGAGCAAATGTCTCAGTCCTTTGGAGTTAATTGACATCTTCCATCTTGTCTTTTGATATCCATCTTGTTAATTTAACTTTCTCCTTAAAGTCATCCTTAGTCTGCTGCTATAAATATGGACTGACTGATAGTGACTTTCTCTCTGTTTACAAAAGAGCCACCACCAGTTCTCTGAATTTCTCTTGATAAGTCCTTAGGCTGAGAGAAACTCTGGAGAATACGATATGACAATGGGTTGGAAGGAGAGAAGGTAGGGGTGAGGAGAGGAGGAAGGGTGAGAATGTGGGAAAAAGCAGGAGGAGAGTTGGAGGGAGTGGGGCAGCAGAGTTCATGCTGGGAATGGAAAACATGGGGAAGAGCAATGTATTTTGGGTAGCAGGGAGAAACAATTAGAAAGTAAAGGGCCCTAAAGAGAAAAAGAAAATGATACAGGAAGTCTGTGTAGGACAGCCATGTCATTAAGCAGCAGCACCCAGGACACCCACGTGCTCATCCGCAGCACAAAGAGCAAGGCTCCTGTGTGCCCCCTCTCCCATGGCAGCCCTTGTGTGGCTCTTGCCCCCCCCTGCCTTGTGAGTCAACCCAAAGCAAGTTTCTGTTTTCCCCTCAGCTGTTGCAATGCCTGCTGTAGCCCCCTTTGATTATCTGGAGTACACACCATCTCCCTGCCTGATCCCATGGCTTTGTGACCAATCAGCAGGATAAGGAATGCAAGACAAACTCTTAGCAGGTCACAAATGCCCAGTGAACTGAAGCACAGCACTAGCTAATGGGTACCAAACTAAGGGCGGGAGCTCAAGAGTCGTGCATGCTTACCAGAAGTGATTCCATGAAAAAAAGGAGAAAGCAAAAGAGAAAAATAACGAGGGAGAAGAGAAAAAACGACCTTGCAGCCAAAGAGAAACAGCAAGTTTGGGCTTTTTTAATTCATCAGAGGAACATAAGAATGGCTATGTGGGTTACTACTGAAAATTCTTACTGGAAAAAGCACT
This sequence comes from Lophiomys imhausi, assembly GCA_907164525.1. Taxonomy (NCBI): domain Eukaryota; kingdom Metazoa; phylum Chordata; class Mammalia; order Rodentia; family Muridae; genus Lophiomys; species Lophiomys imhausi. The sequence continues at coordinate 4,370,022 of CAJQZJ010033087.1, read as the reverse complement.
GGTTTCCAGCCATTGAGGCCCTCTTTTCCTTTGACTTCTAGGTAGAAGAACGCTCCAGACTCAACCGACAGAGTTCACCTGCAATGCCACACAAGGTTGCCAACAGGATCTCTGACCCCAACCTGCCCCCAAGATCAGAGTCCTTCAGCATTAGTGGGGTTCAGCCTGCTCGGACACCCCCAATGCTGAGGCCTGTTGATTCCCAGGTATATTCTCCTTTCCAGTCCAGTGAGCACTTGTGCCCAAGAAAGCTTATCACAAGCCTAGTAGAGTCTAACCTGGCACAGGACCAATGAAGCAAAGACCCTTAGTATATAGAATTCATGGGAAAAGAAGCCACTCTGCATTGCAACTCCAGAATGCAGACAGGGAGCACAGAGCCATTGACCTTGAGTCAACTTCAAAGTCACTTCATGGTAAAGTGGCTCCTGTGGAGACCCATGCAAGGACTGCCAGGTGCAGGGTGAGGACAAGCATTCTTGTAGTTACAATGAGAAGAATTAAAAATTCATGTACAGACTTTGAGGTAGACTATATACAGCTATTCTTCCCTTCCTTGAAATGTGGGTGGAAGTCTGAACTGGAGAAACCAAATGGGCTTGATGAGATAATCGGTGCCAACTTAGCTGGTGGTTTTTCAGGCACGCTCACCAAGCCAGCAGCCAGCAGCCAGCAGCATGTGGCAAACATGGTAAAAATGCATGCTTCCAGTCTGCTTCAGACTTGGTGGCCAGAGACTCAGGGTTGGGCCTGGCAGTCTGTTTTTAAGGCCTTCCAGGTTGATTTTGGTGCCCTTTAGAGTAAAGACTGAGAAGCCCTGTGTGAAGATATTTGGTGGGAAAGACTATTCCACTGTTAGGAAAGAATTTCTGGTAAGTTCTTCAAAGATGAAATTCAGAGGTATAGAATATGGAAATTTTGTCGAAAGAAAGAGTAACACAACCTTTCTCACCCAAACATCTTCAATTTCTCTCCGGCACCCAGCTGTGGTAAGGCTTCTCCAGGGCATCTTGAGGTCACCTTTGAAATGTGTACTGCTATTTGAACTGGAGCTTAAAGGAATGATGATAAAAATCAAGGCTTTCTTATGTTTTAAGTTGGTGGTAATGAGCAAAATTCAAGGTTTTTTGGCACCAACCAGCTTAGCATAACTTCCTCTGGTTGTTTTTAATCTGGATATAATTCTCTCTGGCAGACTCTTCAAAAAGGGATATTTTACAAGGGTTTCTCTTCTTTTAAAAACCTTCTACTTTGACTTTATAAAGAACCTTTGCCCTATAATAGGGGAACATTGAGGGAAAGCGCCCCTTCCAAAATGATAAGGGAATAAAAGTATACTTTCTGTGAATGTATTCTTCGGTGCTTCAGTTTGCAGAGGTGCTTAGAATGGTCTTCTAGAACGTGTTTGGGTTTTGTTCTAGATGTGTTTTCTTTTAATGTTATTTAATATAGTTAATGATATTTACATCAGTATGAACTTTACAATGTCTGTTCCGGCTGAATTAAAAAACTCAGTAGAGCAGACCTTTGATAATTTTTGCAGCTCGTCGCAGTAACATTTCAACAAGCATTGCAGACCACAGAGGGTTTGGTAGGTCATTGCATGAAGCTGATAGAAAATGGATTCTGCTGAACAAGCAGCTCAGCTTAGGAAACCTCTAGGTACCTTTTTTCCCAGCCATCATCTATGGACTATAGGCCAGGTGGACTCAGGCCTTGATGAGTGCAGTGTGTACCCCAGGTAGGGGACAGGCTTCAATATTCAGAACATGCAGTGGCATGTGAGCAGTGCAGTGGTGACAGGATCCCTTGCACCCTGGATTTTGGTGCATTTTCTTAAGAGGCCAAATGAAAGTCCCAGAAGTCACCCCTACATGAATAACAGCACTACATGTCCAGTTGTTGAAATAACTCCACAAGAAACATCCTGATACAGCCAGCCCTGTAGAAACCAGGATGCTATGGGGCCTGAGGAGATGGCTCATTCAGGAAAAACCCGAGTTCAATTCCTGGAACACACATGTAAAATCTAGACATAGTAGTGCATGTTTGTAATCCCAGCACTGGAAACAGGAGAGTCCTTGAGACTTGTTGGCTGGCCAGCCTAGTCAAATTGGCAAAGCCATCAAGAAGCCCTGTTTTAAACAAAGTAAGGTCCATGTATGGCACAAGCCTTAAATCCCAGCACTCAGAAAACAGAAAGAGGTGGATTTCTGTGAGTTGTTAAAGGTCAGCCATGACTACACTGAGTTCCAGGCCACCCTGAGCTACCAAGCAGACCCTGTTTCAAGAAGGAAAGAAAATACAGACAGAGAGACAGAGACAGAGACAGAGACAGAGAAAGAGAGTCTATAAAGCAGGTAAACATTCTGAAGTTGACCTCTGGCCTCCACACATGCATGTACACACACACACACACACACACACACACACACACACACACACAGAGGGAGAGAGAGAGAGAGAGAGAGAGAGAGAGAGAATGGGAGGAGAAATACTTAAGGAAGGGAAGTGTTCACTACAGAGGTTAGATGCATAGGCTCTGGGAGTGGCACACTGGGTTGCAGCTCAGACTCTACCATTATCAGGAAATGATAATGGTAGAAATCCAGGATGTGACTTAATCTCTTTCTATCTGGGATTGCTCATGTCTGCAGTGTGGTTGGTTGTGTCAACTCCATAATGGACTCAGTGAGTTCACAAGAGAAAAGACATTTAGAGCATTTCTTCTTTCGTAGAACAATAGTATCTAAAATCAAAGCTAGGGGCTTTACAGGAGGGAGCTTTGGATAGCTTATAAAGTAGCTTGTGTTGCTGTCCAGGAAATGTTAAATAAACATAATTATTGTTACTATTACCAGAAGACTCCCTGACTTCTCGGCAGTTCCAGCTAAAATACCAAACCTGTTGCCAGGAACCCTGAGTTAGCCCTATGTATCTTGCAAATTGAAGATTCTGAGAGGTCATGAGACGTGTTCTGTGCAGCCTTGTCTGGCAGGGGTATCTCAGCCACTGAGGCTTATCACTAGTGCAATCATTACTAACTGAAAACTGCCCTGTCAGTAGCTCTGATGGATAAAATTCCTGCACACAGAGCATCGTGTGCCTTCAATCTGTGAGCTTCTAGTAATGGTGCCCCTGTGTTGTGTGCTTAGATCCCACAGCTGGTAGCTGTAAAATCCCAGGGACCAGCCTTGACCGCCTCACAGTCAGTACATGAGCAACCCACAAAGGGTCTGTCTGGCTTCCAGGAGGCGCTGAATGTGACCTCTCACCGGGTCGAGATGCCACGCCAGAATTCGGATCCCACCTCGGAAAACCCTCCTCTCCCCACTCGCATTGAGAAGTTTGACCGAAGCTCTTGGTTACGACAAGAAGAAGACATTCCACCAAAGGTAACGTCAGTGCTGCCATCACCAGCATCTGCCACCATTCCATGCCTTTCACACTCTGGAGAACACGATTGTGCAAAAGGGCTTTCCTTCTCACACTAGCCATTGTCTCTTCTCTAAGCTAAGTCTTGGGTTGTCATTTATCATCTCTGATCTTCACAGAAATTCAGTATGAATGACAGAGAAGTACAAGTCTTAAAACAGTATTAGAGCTCTCAATCCCAAACACTCCCAAACACAAAAAAGGCCATTTTGCTGTTCATGCTAGAAAATAGACTAGTGAATATTTTCAATTACATTGCATTTATAGCTAGACAAACGAAATAAAAGAAAATTTGCTTATTGTATTTAACAACCAAAGCTCAACCAGATTTCAAGGATTTTGAAAATAGTCTAGGGACTGGGGAGATGACTCAGTCAGTAAAAAGCTTGTCATTCAAATGTCAGGGTCTGAGTTCAGGTCCCCAGAACTCAAGTGAAAGTCAGGCATGGTGACGTGTGCCTGTAATCCTGCTGCTGAGGAGGTGGAGACAAGAAGATCCCTGACGAAAAAAGTATAGCTAAATTGGTGAGCTCCGGCTTCAATGAGAAACTTTTTTAGAGAAAGAGAAACACAGAGAGAGACAGAGACACAGAAACAGAGGCAGAGAGAGACAGAGACAGAGATATATTGAAAAAGCTACCCAGCATTGACCCCTGGCCTCCACAGGCACATACACACGGACACAGGCTGTCCTGCTCACGTACACACATAAGAAAACACTTATATACACACATACAGGCTGACCTTGTCTTTTAGCATTTCTCTTGGCTCTGCTTAAGGAATGGTCCTTCTAAGCTATGGGGTGCTATAGTTCCAGACTTGATTAATTACAGTGAAATTATGACTAGCTTTCACACTCTCCAGACATCTTTGAGGGGTGTTTTTTTTTTGTTTGTTTGTTTGTTTGTTTCATTTTCCATTACTGAACTGTTATTTGGAGCAAGCAATAGTCTGGAATGTGGCTGTGCATATGTGTACAGTCAACCTTGATGTCTTTAAAACGCTGAAGGCATTTTGCACCAGATTCTTCCTGGTCCATGAATTGTTTCTCCTGAGCTCAGCATATGAAGCTGTGATAATTGGAATGTCTTGTGATTTCCAGAAAATGCTGTTACTATTAACTCCAGGGAAAATAAAATAGTTTTAATGATTTACAAACAATCATCATCTCCCTCTCAAATGGAATCACAGCAGGATTGTCATTATTTTGACAATGAAACAGTGACAGCGTGGTCCCTTGTGGTCATTTGAGGGAATCGAGAACCCCCTCCAAAATGGTTACTTAGAAGGGAACTTCAATGTGAAAAATAAGCTGAACATGAGACCTGGAGACCTGAAAAAGAAAGTGTCTCATCCATTCTCTAAAAAATTCAGGTAGGTTTGCATAAATCTAGAAAGAAACATTAGGTCAGTTGAAATATTCAGGTTTCAGTTAGTTATTGAGCCCTGCACTATAAATGTATTTTATTTACAAAAAGAAAAGGGGAAATAACAGCAGTAGCACTTAATTTGAACAGATGCTATACCAAAATAGCCATTTTGTTTTGCTTCCTCGTCTCCATTTTATATTAAAATGAATTATTATAAAACATTTTTTCAAGGCAGATAAAGAATGACACATTGAAAATAATATCTTCGCATGAGTATTCATGAGTTTTTTTGTAAATAATGAACTCCCTTTGTACAATACCTGATCCCACAAGCAGGTGTCTGTATGCTTCATGAGAGGAGACACATTTGAATTCTACTCCAATTGAGCTAGTAATTCATACATCTGCTGTACTTCCCACTCTTATACTCACACTGGCATTTTGAAAGCCCTTCCAGTATTTTCAATATTAATTCTGTTTTATAAATAGCATTTATTGATTAACCACAAAACCCACATTGTTTTGGGCTTGGGGTTTTACTTACAATAACAACTTGCTTAGGAAGTAAAACCGTGTATGTTTTCATGTTGTCAGAGTGATTGGTATGAGCTGTAGAGATCACCCAAGTGGTTAGAGCACTTCTGCTCTTGAGAGAACCCAGGTTCATTTCCATACACAAACACTGGGTGGCTCACGACTACCTGTAACTCTGGTTCTAGGAGTTCTGAGGCCTTTTCCCAGCTTTAATGGGTACAGTGCATACATGGTACACACACATACATGCATAACATACATGGAGTCACACATACACAAATATTAAAAAGTAAATAATAAAACAATAGATTCTCAGGGATCCCTAAAAATGTGATTTGTTGTCCCAAACTAGTACCCCAGGTTTTCACTAGAGTTCACAATCTGTTTGTTCATTGTAATGAGCTAAAATGAAATGTGACTTCCACCACATGGCTCCCACCTAATTCAGCTTCAAATGAAGCCAGGGTACGCCAAAGAAATTTCTCCTAGCTTCCACTCTTGTCCTAACAAGTAGGTTAAGGTCATTAGTGCAACCTACCTCTTCTTTTTAAGATGATCATGACAGTACTTGCTATGGAATATCCCTCATTGGCTTTTGACAGCATGTCCTCCTTTGGCTTCATTTAGGAGTTGAGCATTTCACTGAAGTGTGAATGACAGTTCTTTCATGGCCAAGACAAATTCTGTAATACCTAACCAGTCTTCAGAGAGGAGGCAGCTCCTCAGACAGTAGTCTGCCTACGCTGTGTTATGGGAAATGTTTCTGAATTCTGGTTTTCTTCCAGGTGCCTCAAAGAACAACTTCTATATCGCCAGCACTAGCCAGAAAGAATTCACCTGGGAATGGCAGTGCTCTGGGCCCTAGACTTGGATCACAACCTATCAGAGCCAGGTAAGGGGAGGGAGGAAGTCACCATGATTATCCAAGACGCCTGCTTTCCTAAAGAATTTTTCTGATCGTTTCTGTACTTCCAAAACATATGTACTTATCACAGCTTCTGTCAGCTTTGGTGGCCTTTTATAACTTCAACATGACAGTTTTTAAAATCTGGACACAAACTTAGAAATACAGTTGTAGCTTCAGCATTGCAAACCATTGCTTCAGAGACCTTATTTTCAGAGCCAGAAGTATAAAATCAGAGTTGAAATGTGGCACCAGGTCAAGAAATGTGCCCCAAGAATCACTGAGGCATTACAACGCTCTAGTCTAGGAAACAGTAAGTGACTGTCGAAATTCTATAGCTTGGTTCTGAGGGACCAGCTTTTATCAGGAAATCATCCCAGTGGCATTGTGGAGGGTCTCTGAAATGCAGTAATGCTTCCATGATTTACTTTATTTTCTTCCAGAATTTTCCATCTACCGTGCATATAATCAGGATGTTGCATTGAACTTCCATTGGTTGGTGCAGAGGTCTTAAGGGATTCTGGGAAAGAAACAGTGTCTACACAGTAACTGAGCAGACTTGATGTGGCAACAGCTGCTGTTTCTTGCTGTTGCTCATCAAGTTTCCCTCGGATTTGTCATGATGAATACATGCTTTTTTAGGATCCACTGAAATAGCAAGTGGCCTCTGGCAAGACTATAAAAAGGATGCTCTAGGGCAGGCTGTTTTCTTCTTCATTGTGTTCCTGATGAAAAAGACCATGGAGATGGAAGAGGGAGAGACAAAGAGGAGAGGGGGGCTTATGGTTTGTTTGTGTACAGAATGCTTTCTATCTTAACACATTCACTTTGCTCTTCTCTTGAAAGGCATTAGGAAGGAGCATTCAAAAGGAGGAGGCACCCTACTTAGAATCTCTGTAGAGGAAAGACTCCAGCCCCATTCTGAGTGAAGCTACAAACCGTTGGAGTCTGTGAATCTCCTCTGAGACTTGTCAGATTACTGTCTAGCTGGTTGGCTAAGCAGCCCTAGGCTAACTACAAGGGGCTGTGGTAAGAGGCATGCTAACACTGGATGCAGCCTGAGCTTTATCAGCCCCTTTCTTCTAGTCCCCAGTTATCATCACCTCCTGATCTTTTGAACCCACCCTAGAGGCTAATCAGTTGCTTAGAATCTGGCCGCTTAGATTAAGCACCACCATCCCAGCCTAAAGTATTCTTTCTCTCCTGACAACCAAAAAGAAAGGCCTGCTGTTATAGGCAAGTAAGAAACAGCTGTTACAATGACATCAGGGCCTAAGAGAATGGGTATTTGATTGTTAGTAACTTATAAAAGGTGAGAGTTTCCCTCCACCTTTTTTCCTCTTGGATACTTCAGTTTTGTCCGTCTCAGAACAGAATTTCAAAGGGAAAAAACACAAAATACACAGGGTTTTTGAAGCCTTTGCTTGGGTCATCTTCCTTGCATCATGGCAGGTCCTGTGGCCAATCGCTGGGCATGGAAAGGAACTTCACAGAGGCATCAAAACTGGGACTCATGCCTCCTACCTTATTCCTCAGAGTTCTTTTGCTACCAGTCAACAAATGACCACTCATCAATGAAACCTTTAAAGGGGGGACTCTTTTATGTCATTTGTCCTGTTACAGGACAAATTCTAAGCTGTATCTCATATAATTGGTTAGCATTTCTTTTTTTTTTTTAACCATCTTTTTAAAAAGTAATTCCCAAGGGAAACTAGAAAAGGTAGAGATTTCAGTGAAAATTACACAACTTAGTAGAGGACAGATTCAAGACATTTTGTGTTGCTCGTTTGCTAAATTTAACTAATATATGTTAATGCTATGCTGTGTGCAAGACTACATGTGACCTCGGGACTAAGTGTTCAGAGACTGACACCAGGGCCCATAGGTCTAAGTGTACTTCATGTTATTTGTGCTACACATATCACTGGGGACAAATGAAGTTTTGTTTCTTTCCTATCTTGCTTTGGAGTCAGTATGTAAATGAACTCACTTAAAAAACTGTAAGTTTAATACCTAGAACCCATGAAAAAATATCTGGTGTGGTAATGTGCTTAGAATCCCTGCAGTGTACAAGTAGAGACTGGAGGGTCCCTGGAGCTCCCTGGTCATCCAGCCCAGCCAATTATGGTGAGCTCCATGCCAATGATGACCTCATCCTAAGAGGTGATCAGGAGAGCTTAAATAAAAATTGTATCTGATCATGTAAAACTAGTGCTATTTTAAAACTTCTGCACACTTTAATATTTCACTTGATTCATGTGTCCTTCTAAAACCAAACTAAAATATGCTCAAACAAGTACTTTTAGAATATGAAAAGATTTAAATTAAGCCAGAAATATCCAATAAAAATTTATTAAATGTTTAATCTCAGAATATAATTCCCTGTCCCATCCCAAACATATCTTCTCATGACTAGTTTTTTTCTTTTTGGCCATGCCATCAAAAAACAACATAAAGAGAATTTTGGCAGTCAGCCAGTTAATTAAAGACTTGGCCCAAGGCTTTGGACAAAAAAAAAAAAAAAAAAAAAAAAAAAAAATCACATTGTAATCCTCATTTTCTTTTTTGACTTTTCATACAATTCAACTAGATAGGATAATTGCCCCATATTCCCTTAATGTTTGTCTTGTAGAGCAAACATCATTATTTGCTGGATAGAAACCATGTGAATTTAAAGTTAGCATTTAAAGAAGTGTATTTTGAAGTTTTTGCCTGCTTAGATCCAAGTAGTCTTGGTTAATATGTGAACAAGGGAAATATATTATTTAGTGGAATTCTGAAGTTGAACCTCTGTGAACATTTATTTCAGACCCCTCGTCCCATAAGGCAGATCATACATACGTAATAAAGAAGACAAAAATATCACGTGATATTTTCTCACATAACTCATATATTTTTATTTAAAAAAGAAGAAGAAGAAGTAACGTAGTAAAAAGCCATGAAGTTCCCCTGTTTCCCTGTGTGGTTATGCAGACACTAAGTGTTTCTTTTAGTATGTAGCAACAAGAGTAGCAACTTCATGCAATCAGCATCTGGGATGGTGGCCTGGAGTGAAGAGGATTTGCGCTAAAGGGATCCAACTCAGGAATCATGGGATTTAGTTAGCCTCACACAGAAAGAAGCTCCAAGCTTCATCAGCGACACATGTGCAGACAGCTCTGCAAATAGCCAGGACCCCTAACATGCCCACAGCCTTCTGTCTGTTCACCCTTTTCCCCTAGCGTCCTTTTCCCACACTGGGCCCACAATGGAAGTCAGAGAACAGTAAAAGCTAATGCTAGCCAACCCACCCTTCTTTCCTGACCAGCACTTCCTGTCTCCTGCCAAAGACTTGGCGATCTGTGCTGCTGGCCTCTTCTTAACACCCATCCACATGCACAGGAAAAACACCAGCTTTTGTCTCTACTTGGGCTATGTCCAGCTTTTCTGATATTATACCAACACCCGCTATGTCTCACTCCTTATAAACACCACCCAGGACCCTCAGAAGTCATGTGCATGACTTTTCCCCAAACAGCAATGGCATTTATAGTCTCTTCACATAGCTATCAGGGTTGCAACCTGTTCACTACAGTCTCTACCTCATGTATCTCATTGCTATGGTGATGATGTCCCTTGACTACATACCTCCTGTCCTGACATTCTCTAGCCCTCATCCAGATCCAGGATTCATTTTAGGTGCTAGTCTACATGATTTTGACTGAAGCATCAAAGGAAAGCTAAGTAGAGCAGGTAACTGAATATTGTCACCATACCACACAGAACATTTCAGAGCATGGACCACCACCATCCTCTCAATATTTAGAGAAGATTACATCATAATTCCACAACATCAGAACAGTTTAAGAAACTTTAGTGCCATCCACCACAACTCTTAGTCTATAATATATATGGTTTGTAATAAATATTATAACAAATAATTTGAGAATTTTTTAATAATTCCCTAACCATCGCTTTTTCATAAAAGAGAGCAGTGAGGGAGAAGTCATTATTTGAGGATTACAGAGAATTGTTTCCTATGAAAAATACCAAGTTTATAATGTAAGATACTTAGAAAAGAAACATTGATCATTTTAGGTATTTTCTAATATATGGGTATTTGGGACTCAAATTTATTTTAGCCCCTTAGATACAAACAGTTCCCACAAAATTAGTTACTGTACATTAAAGAGTGCCATTTTTATAGGAAGAATTCTTGGTTCTCATGAGCTTCACCACCAGCGACTCCGAAGCTGGTGATTGTCTAAGTTGACTTAGCACCCACTTCCCACAAATGCTGTAAAAGTAAATACTGCCATAAATCCTAAATTTATAGCATCAGTATTGGTGAATTGTGAGACGTGACTAGTTTTACATAAAATCTGCCACTGAAGTTAACCATGGTTGGTAGGCACTTCTACTCAGCCATGAATTGGGCACATATATTACCACAAAGCAAGATACGTGGCTTAAAGGTATGTATGAAAATGCCATAACGAAGTCCATTACTTTTGTATGCTATCTTTTTTTAAAAAATCAAATAAACAAGAAAGATCATGTGGTATATTTTTGCTCACAACATTGGGCACTTTATGACAAGCCCATTGGTAGGGTAAGCTATAAGAGCCTCCTCTGGAGGACCCCATTATCTCCCATTCTGTATGGGACTCATCCAATGTCCAACACATTGCCTAGACCCTGGTGCACACCTGCTGTTCTTGAGCCAGCCAGAGCAAACGAAAGCATAATATTATATTTTAAATAACGCCTCCCTGTGTCTGCACCATGTCACAAAAATGTTCACAGAGTTTAGAGAACTAGAGATGTTGCAGATGTGGGAGACGGCAGGTGCTCTATTGGTTTTCCCTTCTAAGCAACTGGCTGGCAGTGGACTGGAGCTTTGGCTCTCAAGTATCACTCAGCTATCCCCATCCAGAACTGTATAAATCTGATTACCAAATGAAGAGGTATGTTAATTAAAGCCTAAATGGAAAGAACTTTATAGAAGCTTCAAGAATGCTGTTCATTTTTTTTTTTTTAGCAAAATCATTTTTAAAAATGCAGCAACCACCATTGCTAGACAGTCCTTCTCTCCCCTCTTTGCATGAGGTAGCTCCAGGTGACAGGGACAGGCATGCTCCGTGTTTACCTATCATCCTGTGTTTCACTGGAGGCTAAGCAGGGATGAAAGGCTGTGTGCCTAGCTAGATTCCCAGAACACAAGCACTGTGTCCTGTCACCATTCTCTCTCAGCTGCCTGACCATTCATGCCATGATAAAACTGAGTGAGTGAGTAAATACTGCCCTTTGTGATCAATAAAGATAAACATAAGGGGCTGGAGAAGATGGTTAAGCAGTTAAGAATGCTTGCTGTTTTTATAGACACTGGAGTTCAGTTCCCAGCATCCCTATCAGGTGGATGCTGAACCCACAGTGAGCCCACATACACCTATAACTCCAGCTTCAGGCAGTCTGACACCTACTTCCGGTCACCACACTCACCTGCATCCCACACGTGCACACACACACACACACACACACACACACAGACACACATGCACACGCACACGCACATGTTTACAAGCATGCACACACATGGCTTATCCACCAGCAAGAATTTAAAGATGATCACATGGACTACAGTGAAAATTACTTTATATATTTGCATACACATGTGTGTTCACAGAGTTCATGACCTTTAAACCAAGAATTCCAATACTCTAAAAAAAAATAGAGTTGAGTTTCAGTTTCAGCAGATAGAGGGTCGGTCTGTCATTTGCATGGAAATGTGTTAGAGGCCCCATAAATGGCTAACAGTAGATGAATTACCAAACTAATTTGTCTATATGATGGGTTAATTTTGCAGCCAGAAGTTTTCAGAGCATAAAATGTGCTCAGAGTACAGTGTTAGGGAGAAAAAAATAAGCCACAAAATTGAATATTTGATAATTTGCCAAATAGTAAAATATAGTTGCCTGTTTCCTGGCTTGGGAGTTGTATGTGTTGCTCCTTATTTTTCCCTTCCTATCTATTTCGAGTTCTTTACAGTGAATGCTAGAAAAACCTTTTAAAGGAAGACCTCTTATTACGGCTCCTCACTTCAGAGCTAGTCCTTTTAGTGTGTTGACCCAAGAATTGCGTGTGGAGCTCATGCCCTGCTCCTCCAGCATCTGGCTGTAGCTTCACCAGGAAGGTATCATTTCCATGTTCCCTTGGCCCCTTGAGTGCAGGGTTTCAGAAGTCTCCACCAATAGTGTGTTACCCCACAGGCTTACTAATGTATACAAAAATATGTGTATTTATATATATTTATATTTATGTGTACCATGTGATGTTTTGATAGATGTATAAATTGTGAACTCAAATAGTTACTTTTTTGTGATGAAAACATTTAAGATCTGCTTCTAAGCTGGCTGTGGTGCAGCAGTAATCTATAAAATGAGATCTTTTCTCACGAAGATACTGCTTTAGGCATAGACATTAAGTAAAGGCACCACACTGTACAATGGATCTCTAAAGTTTGCTCATCCTGTTTCACTGAAGCCTTCCTTTGCTTTTATCTCATTGTCCCCACACCAAGCACCACTGCACTCTCTGCTGCTATGAGTTGTGCCCATCCATATGTAAGTGAGATCATGCAGTGGATGTCTTCTTGTGTGGTTGGCATATGTACAGAATATGTATATGCTACAGATATAAAGTATGTCATATTTTCCTTATCCACTTGTGCATCAGTGGGTATACACTGATCCTATATTTTCCTGTCACAAAAAGTACAGCAATGAGTGAATCCATCTCTTTCACACAATGACCTCATTTCCTCTAGATACACACCCAGAAGTGAATTGTTGGGTCATGTCACAGATCTGTTTATAATTCTTGGAGGAATCCCCGTTAATACTTTCAATAATGGTTATGCTAATTTGCATCCTAAAACAGAGTACAAGGCTTTCCTTCCCAACATCCTCAGCAGCTATCATTCCTTTTTTTGAGAAAACCATTTTAATAGAGATGATAAGCATTTTTAATATGGCTTTTGGTGTCTTGTTTTAATGTCCTTTCCGGTCTGTAGCTCATTTTCAAAGTCTGGCTATTTGCTTTCTTGCTACTGAGTTGTTCAGGGTGTGCCTTGTGTGTTTCGGATGTTGACCTGTAACTTGCATCCTACCATCCATACAGCAACCCAGATCTGCGCAGAACAGAGCCGGTCCTGGAGAGTCCCCTGCAGAGGACCAGCAGTGGCAGTTCCTCCAGCTCCAGCACTCCCAGCTCCCAGCCCAGTTCCCAAGGAGGCTCTCAGCCCGGGTCACAGGCAGGATCTAGTGAACGAACCAGAGTTCGGGGTAAAGTGTTCTCTTAACTACTGTTCCCATTCTGTTGTGCCTGAGAGGAAAGCCATAAACAGAGGAAACATTACTATACTCTGGCAGCATGGTGGCCACTGTGTGATACTGAAAATTATCTGATGTCTTATGCTTGTGTCTCCTGAAGGGGCATGTGACGTCAGAGAATGGACATCAGTCCTGTCTATCTCTCTAACATTTCAGTTTGCAGTGTTTTCCAGATAGATCTCCAAGAAGTGGTCTTATTGCAAAATATGGTTACTTTCCAGTTCCCCAAATGTTCATTTCCATTTGATTTCTCATTTTCAGTCTCATGTACCCTACTGTCTTGTTCCCATGCTGCAAGACATCCCTTCCAGGATTTCAAGTATGCTTCTTAATCTTAGGTATTTCAAAATGAATTTTCCTGAAAACCAATAATATATAAATACACAAGAGAGAAGGAAATACATTTGCCTTAAAGACATATATTTTACTCTGCTGGTTGTTCCTACTAGATAAGTAAAAAATATAGCCTGATATTTAATTCGAAGCTTTCATCATTGCTTAGTTTTCAATGACAAGGAACCCCACAGAAAGAATATAGCATAATTAATCAATACCTAACAAAATATTGCTCTAAACAGTTGAAATTCGTAAGTAATAAATATCAGGCTTTTAAAGTACCATTTGATAAATATTAATGTGCTGATAAGTCAGTCTCTCTGAAGAAAACCACCAGTTCCTTCTTGGCCCCTTTAGTAGACACAATCATAATTTACCTCATCTATTAATCTTCTAGGTTTCAGTTTAAGTAAAATCTCCATATGTACACATATTTTTCAAGCCTGAAATCTAACATGTGACCTCCATGACTGTGAGTTGAGACTTGGATTGTCCCACAGCTGACTCAGTATATCTCTGACATCATGGCTTGTTCCCGAATGTTTTGTGTCTTTATGGCACTGATTAGTCAACCTCTATTCCATCAACATTTTTTTTTTTATTTCACTGGAGTCTTTGCATCTTTAGAACAAACTGTTAAGATCAGGGTTGCCCATTCCACTTTAATTCTCCAAACTAGTTCAAGCTTAATTCTTATAGTCTTTCCTTCATACCCCACTTCTTCTGATTATAAATCATCCCTGCCCAGGATTCAAACCAAGCAAGGGACTCAGAGCTTCCCTTCTGCTCTACCTATGACATAAGAGCACAGCAGCTCTTGCTCTGTGGCTGCAGGGAGCCTTCCCCATCCTTGTTCCACACCTCTGTCCTTGGGCCCTCCATCATCAGCACCTCCCTGCTCCTGCATCTTTCTTTCTTCCTTAAAGGTTTCAAATCACTTCTGAGCCCCTTTTAAAACACATTATACCAAACAAAACTCCTCCTGTTCCTCATAAATTTCAAACAGAATAGCCTGTTCTAATGAAGAGTTGATAAAAGAAGAAAACAAGCCTATAATTTTAATTTAGAAGCTCATTTGAAATAATGGTTAAGAGGACTTTCAAAATTCAGAAAGATTCCCAACTAAGTCCATAACTTCATGGTCACCTTGAGCCAGGTGTCATCTTTTGAGCCTGTACTCATGTGGAGAATAAGAACATAGCACCACACCATTGGGTTGGAGCAAAGACTCATTGCTATAATTGACAGAGAAAGCATTTGGTGGGTGCCTACGACACAGGAAGCACTTCGTAAATGGTAGTGGCAGAGTGCAGTGCTTGCTTCAGATTCTCATTTTTACTGTTGACCTCTAGGATTCAGGCCTAAGTTGTCTGGCTTTTCTTTTCTGAGCATTTATTGTTTTTCTGTGTATTCATGGCTTTGCCTAGTGAGTAGTCCCTCCCCAGCCGCCCACTCAGAATGAGAGGCAGGCTTTTCTAATGGTCATATCCTATCTTTCTTGTCCCCATTCTTTCCTCTAGCCAACAGTAAGTCGGAAGGATCGCCTGTGCTCCCCCATGAGCCTTCCAAGGTGAAACCAGAAGAATCTAGAGACATCACACGGCCCAGTCGGCCAGCTGTGAGTGCTTTCCTTTCTAAGAATCTTGAACTCTTCACGTAACCCGAGGATCCCAAGATAATGTAGGCAGGGTTCCATTGATGATGCAAAGCAAAAACTGGAGGATGAATAAGAGCGCTGTGTGCTAGAAGCACCTAGAAGGAAGTCATGCATGATGAGGATGGAACTGAGACCTTAGACTGCTTCCTCTGACTTTGGGTACTTTTGTTGTTCATCAGCATGCCTGTAAAAAAAATAAACAAGAAAGAGAAATAGCTCCCACGATCTCACAATATTTGCTCATCACTTTGACAACAACAACAACAACAAAAAAGATGTTAAAAGTAGCAGTTTGGAGCACCTAGGCTCTTCCTATAAGTTGCTTCATTCCACTCTCCACGCTGGTTTTCACCTGAACTATCATTACAGTGTTCTGCTACTTTTCCTCCCTTATGGACTAGTCTTTTCTGGACCAAAACTTAATAAGTATGGCACATCACATGGCCTAGCAATTTGAAATCCAGCTTCATTGCTGGAGCATGAGGGACTTGTGTGTATAAACTGAGGGTTTCGGCATCATATGTATAAACCGAGGACACAACAGCTCCAAGGTATGGTTGAGGGGAAGGTTTTTATTGTAGATATGAGGGTGAGTACAGCCAGAGGCATCTGGAAGAGTCAGAGCAGGGAGAGAAATCAGTAAACTGAACATGACCAGAAGACTGGACTAGGTCATGAGGAGAGAGTAGGGGAGAGTGAGAGAGGAATAGAGGGAGCAGTAGCAAAGGAGACCAAGGGAGAGGGAACCAAAGACGGGAAGACAAAAGAGCCCGCAGCTGAAATGGCAGGGTTATATGAGAAGGAGAAAGTGGGGAAAGGGAAGAAAAGCTATGAGTTGGAGAAGTTTAGGATAGAGGGCAAGGTAAGAAGTTGAGAATAACCACAGGTAGTTGTGAGACTGAGAGAGCCTACAGTCTGGCATGCCCTTCAGCATGTTAATAGGTACCATAGATAGCCATGTGTCCCTTCTGACAGTGATGAAGAAGTGGCTCCTTTTGTAGGAGTGCCAGAGTTTCAGGGAATGGAATTTCCTTTGGACCTGATACCAAGCAGCTTTAAAGAAAGGAAGGATGTGGGTTGGGATGTAGTTCAGTTGGTTAAGTGCTCATTCTGCACACGGAAGCCCTGGATTCAATCCCCAGCACCACATAAAACAGACATGACAGTACATATTAGAAGTTCAAAGTCATCTTCAACTGAATAATTAGTTCAAGGCCAGCCTAGGATACATGAAACATTGTCTCAAATAGACACACAGATGATAGATAGATAGATAGATAGATAGATAGATAGATATAGATGATGATGATAGATAGATAGATAGGTAGGTAGATAGATAGATAGATAGATAGATAGATAGAATAAATGGAAAGGAAAGGAAAGGACAAGACAAACCCATGTTGGCTGAAAGGAGAAAATTAATTTGGGTGTTCTGAGACACCGCCCTGTGAATGAATGCCTCTTTTATTTAATATTTCTTGCATCTTAAAGTAAGGAAAATGCTATGTAATAGCAAAGGGAATTTGCATCGTTCTGGCTTGAACTTTTCTTTGCAGATTTGTCTGTATCCGTTTTCTATTAACAATACTGGTTTTGTGTCTAACCTGTTTCTTTTCTTCTGGCTTTTCCCTGCCTGTGGATTTTTCTGGATTGGGCTCCTCTTGTCACAGAGCTATAAGAAAGCTATCGATGAGGTTAGTACGGCCTTTTCTTGGTCATGCTTTCATGAGATTTTAATAGTAAACCCATTTCTTGATGTTGACATTCAGAAAGGAGGCCACTGGGATTACGGGAAAAGCCCTCTTACATACAACCTTGTTTGGGGGGAGAGCTCCTTCAACAGAAGCCACCCTGAGACCCTCAGACCTACCCATAAAAGACACACTAAGGAACAACACTGCTTTCCCAATGTCCCAACTTGGCAAACAACAAGTATTAGTGTTTTGGTAATGGTGTGTTTTCTCCTTCTATTACCTTCTAATAACAAACCCGAATTCACCTGCCTTGCTGAGAGATGGCTCTTAGCTGTTTTGCTAGCAATGCAAAGAGACGTAATTCTAGCACACCCCAAATTTATAGTGTGTAATTTGTGAACAAGGAGTTACTGGGTATTGTTAGATTAATTTTGTGGGACATTAACTGTTGTAACACCACAAGCAAACAACATGAACGTTAGCTAATGAATCTGGGTGAGTTAAATGACCTATGTCCTTATCTGTGGAGACATTTTACATTAGAAAAACAGATGGCTGTGTCCCTGGTAGACAGCTTGCTGAGAAGGATGGCAGCCTCACTGCTGTCTGTCGGGCCTGCAGGAGCACAGCACCGTGGAGTGGTTCTGCCCAGGAAGGCCCTCGGAGTGTCGGGTGCATAGGATGTGAGGCTCACCATTATGGCTTTGAGGCTGGAGCTCTGAAGAGCGTGTTTTTGTGAAATTATACGGAAAAAGCACTGGCTTCAGCTACATTTGAAGTTTGGCTCCCTTCAACAAATGCTGGCCAGGATAAGTCTCATAACCTTGGCCAGTTTTCTGGTCTATAAAATGGGACTGAAAACACTGGCCCTGGCCCTCCTTTACCTTTGGGATGTTGAGGGTCCTTAAGGTCATGTGTACAGAGGCACTTATAAGGGGAGAGGGCTGTAGGGAGCCAATGATCAGGTTTGAGCCATAGGCACAGAACTAGTTTTCCCAGTATGGAAGCGTGGTTCTGTGAAGCTGGGTTTTGCCACAGCGGCGACCACCAGGCCATTCGGAGTGACTCAGAAAGTCACTGCCCTGGTTAAGGGATTGCTGCTTACAAAGAAGTGCTACCCCACAGGTGTACCAGAGCTGCTTGTAATCGCCCTGCACCATGGCCTTGCTTTTCCCTCATAGTAGTAAGAGGGGCAGGGGGATTGTCACACTTTTCTATCAGTTGCCTGGAGCATGTAAAGAAAGAAAACGATTTTCTGGTACTGGGTACTGTAGCTGCCAGCTAAGGAGTATTCGTATGAACAACTTAAGGGATTGCACGAGTCCACAAATTGCCATGGAGGAGGCTGTCATGAGGAAGGGCTCTCCCAGGTTTTATCTGGTAACCCTGGATGTTCCAGGCTTTTGCAAATCACTCCATTTATTTTTGGTGTGTTCTACCACAATCAGATAGAAATGCAAGGGGGCAACTTTATGACAAAATCCCTGGGACTCTGTATCAGAGCAAATGCCCCAGTGAGCTGACCGCCCCGACCCTGCAGCATCACTGGCCTGGACCACTCAAAATAGGAAGATGTCTCTGCCTAACCCAGGAGTTCTTAGCCGGCATTGCTGCCCTTATTACACTTGGGAGCCTTGCAGCAAAATGTGAAGTCGGCTTTACTTGTTACACTTGTAAGTCTTTAAAAACCTTTTTAAAATATATTTCTTGTTATTGCAAATTCAGTAGTTTAATTTTTTTCATAGCAATAAATCCCAAAGGGTAGCTACTAATTTAGCATTACTTCCTAATGCACTGTGAAAATTTGCAACACTGTGCGGTTATTTAATACAACTTTTTGGAAAAAAAAAAAAAAACCTTTTACTTTCCCATAGCTGAATGTGTGGCATGAAGTCTGTGTGCAGAAGCAAACACTGGCTGGTTAGTTTTTTTAATTGGGTGTTAACAAATTTTTGAAATTTTCTAAAAATCGCCCATAGATAGGTTGAAACTTAAGTAGTAATTAGTGAACTGGATGGACTCTTTCCTTCAGATGAGTCCATTGACTTTAAGAGAGACACTAGTGGGTTTCAAAGGGGGGAGGGATGCAACATATAAAAGAAAGACTAGATTAAAATTATTTAACAATATTATGGCTCAACCAGTTGAAGTAAAGTTAGAATTGACTATATTATTTCCAAAGAACAAAAGAATCCTAAATAAGCTATTTTGAAGCAAAACATAGGCAAAAGCCAGATGAAACAGGCTCATCCGGATGAGAAGTTAGCGGAGCGGTAAGGGAAGCTGCATCCAAGACACCTTTGGGTGTGGGCTCCTGTGCCATCACGTGGGGGGGATGCAGTATTTTGCCATGTTTCTTTCTTAGTTAATGAATTCTCAAATATTTTCAGACAGTTTCAAATATTTCAAATAGCACTTTTATCCCCTTTTTAAATATGTTTTAGCTTCAGACTTGAGATAGCCAAGCAATAAATTACCATAAAAGGCTCATTATATAGAGGAAATTGAAGTTGTCAGAGGATGAAGTGTATGAAAGCAATCTGAAACCAGTACTGACAACATTGCATCATGTCCATTTTCTTCATAATGAGCTGAGGAGAAACAAAAGTTCAACTAGCCACACAGGCTACTACTGGCAACAGGAGATTAATTTTCTTCAGGGGAATTACTTTTGATTACTCGTTATTGCTACCTTGAAATTTTCATTTGTGTCCTGCTCTCCAAGCTGTTACCAATTAAACTGAAAATAATTTGCAATTATTTTTAACGTTTCAGGAAAGAGCTTTTTAATAACATAGAAATAAAAATTCTGATTAAAACCAAAATTATAAAGCAGGTCATAATTTTAAAGTGTTGCTAAATGCAGTATTTATGGAAATGTAGGTCATTTTAACAAGTGAAACTTTCTTGAAGTTATTATGTTATGGACTTACTAAATAATTCTAAATAGGTTTGATTTTTTTTTTTAATCTTTCTTAAGTTGTTCTGAAATGTCAGAAATAAGAAAGCCAAGCCCTGGGGGGGAAATGTATCATTAATGTATACATGAAATTAATGTATCATTAATTTAAATAAGTTATATTGGTAGTATTATGTTTTACTCAGATTTATTGATAGTAGAAACAATCTCCTTTAAACCATATTCTCTCTTTAAGTTATAATAAAGTATAATCTTTGATGATAAGTAACATTTTAAATATTAATTATATTCTTTGATGGTCTTACCTTATAAAAATCAAAATATGCAATAAATGTGTCTGATTTGTCATTCTGCAAGTTTGGAAGCTCGCCATGTCCTCTTGCTTTCAGAGTCTTGACAAATCTGTCAACAGTTTGTCCCCATTGTGCCCATGTAGCATGTTCATCAACTCTTTCTGTTTGATAAAGATAGATGTATCAGCAGCAATCAAGAGGAAATATGCAGAGGGGTGAAACCTGGATATTAGCCTTTCCTAGTTTGGGTGCATTGCCTAAGAAACTAGAAATAAATTTGCATAAAATTCTATGTGTGTGAGGAGGCTTTCCCCTTTCATAGTGTGTGTTCTTTAAATGCTGTTAAGTCTTTTGGATCCAATTCTATATACACTTTCACAGACGGCAGGGACTGGAGCTGCGTGTTTGAGGGAGTGTGCATGTATGGGAAAGCCCCCAGCAAGTGTGTTTATGAATAGAATGTGCAGTTGGAATTTCCAGAAGCTTGTCCTTCATGGGGCCTTAATTCAAGTGGCTTCGGGGACATTATTGCTTTCTATTTGATACATGAAATTGAAAGGAAATGACTCTGTCACATTCACTTGACTGCTTGAACTTCCTAAATTTCGGGGAAGCACCAAAGTCATTGCTCCTTGAGAGTTAATCAAAATAATGGTGATTGACATGCAGCCACAGCAGCACCATGGCGTATGGGCACTTCAGAATTATAATTGCCATTAACTATGCATGTTCATCATAATTTTTCCTCCAATTGGGATTGATTAGCTAACATCATTTATGTCACTGAGATTAATCCTACATCAGGTGAATTGGACAAATACATTTCTGGACTGAAATAAAGAGAGAATATGGCCAAATTTTTTTGGAAAAAAAATGTGGGATTTAGTATTTTTCAATGAGTTTCTTTCTCCCTAACTCCCTGTCTCTCGCTGAATGCTCTGATTCCCACATGGGTCCCTAAATAGGGAGAAATGGTAAGACCAATGTCAAATTGCTTTTTCCTCATTTGCATGCTTTGTGCCATGGGCAGTTAACCCATGCCAAGTAGAGCGGCCATGCTTCTGCAGAACTGCCTCCCCCCCGCCTTGCTCTGAAAGCATGTCCATTAAAGGCAGTCAGATGTTCAGCACACTGCCTTGCACTATGCCTGGTGACTAAGCCCTGCCTCATCACATCCATAAGGCTAAAGGTTTCATCACACTCATGGAAAATTAGAGAATTGTCTCTTCCTTTGGGTGTTTACACATTCATTCCAGCATTTCTTGTAAGGGTTTCTGCCAGGGGACTGGACTTTAAAGTTAAAAATGAAACACCTGTTGTTCTGGAAGAGAACTGTTTGTTTGTTTGTGTTTGTTTGTTTGTTTGTTTGTTTGTTGTTCCTCTTGATTAATTTAGCCCTGTGGCTGTAAATTTCAGTGGCACTAGGATTTGGGGTGGGTTGTAATTTGATGTGGTTCCTTTGTTCTTTGGGGAATGATTTCACACCAAATGAACCTTTGAAATAGCTCCGTTCTATGACTGATGCTAGTTTTTGGTCCAGTAGCCCTCACAAGAGAGAAGAGGCCATCATCGTGGCTTTGGGCAAGAATTCCAGGACACTTGGGGAACAAATTTTAATCTGTTTGTTTTCCCATTCAACTCTGAGGGTGACCAATGTCACCCTCTCAAAATAGAAAGAAAATGCAACATTTGTATGTATGTGCATGCACACAGCACGGCATGCACATATATGCACATGCATAGTCGGTCCCCGTATAGCTACTGATTTTGAGCAAACTTTAAATTGACTTCATCTCCTGTCTCTTAGCTTCTACACACCACAAACATCGTTTTCTTAGTTCCATACAGTAACTGTGTTTGTCACAGTTCTCTAGAGAGCTTCTTTCTTCCTTTTTTTCTTGTTGCTTAAGCTGGAGCAATGACTGACTGGGAGATACAGCTTTGGTTGTAACTACACTTCATGTGCTTACAGACTTTTCTTTTGTAGGATCTGACGGCACTAGCCAAAGAGTTAAGGGAACTCCGGATTGAAGAAACAAATCGCCCACTGAAGAAAGTGACCGATTACTCTTCCTCCAGTGAGGAGTCAGAAAGTAGTGAGGAAGAAGAGGAAGATGGGGAGAGTGAGACACACGACGGGACAGTGGCTGTCAGTGACATACCCAGACTGATGTAAGAGACTTTCGTTGTTGCTGTTCTGAGATAGCATCTATATAGGTTGTGCCTGAGCGTGCCCTGAATTTCTGGTCTTGAGCTAGCCTCCTGCTTCAGCCTCAGGCAGAGATGGAATAATAAGAAAGAGCTAAGTTTCCAACCAAAGCATGAGAAACACTACCTAAATACAAGTCACACATAGGTCACAAACAAAATGAACTGACTTTGTGGAATTGAGCTATTACTAGACCACAGTTCTGTAACCATCTCTATGCATAGACTCAGTCACCTAGAGCAAGTAGCACTTCTAGGCCTGTGTACACACTGCCTGCCCATTGCTATTGGACTCACTGTCCTTTAGATGGCTCGTTCTTTCTTCTTTTCACTGCTAAGACAAACAATATTGACAGCAAGGTAACTGGCACATGCTACCCACCTGCAAATAAAAGAATAAGATCATAGATATTGACATTCATGGGATAAAATGAACAGGAGTAGTATGCACTTCACCCACCACCGTGGCCACCAATAAACAAGAATGAATGCCCATGGCAACAGGTGTTAGCACCCCCCATGAAAGAATCAGGATGCAACCAACCTTTCAAGGACATTCCAAGTGTCAGTATTTTTCACTCCATCCAGTGTCTTTTGTATTTGATCCTTTTTCTTTCTTCTTTTTTTATATGTGTGGGTATGTATGTATGTATGTATGTATGTATGTATGTACATATGTGTTCATGTTGACATGTATGCAGTATATATGCTGTACACATGTGCATGTCCATATGGAGGCCAGAATTCAGTGTTGGATGTCACTCTTCAGGTGCTGCCTGCCTTCTTTTTTGAGACAGAATCTCTCATGGGCCTGGCACTCACTGGATCTCTTGTCTCCACTTCCCAGTGTCAGGATTAAAAGTGTGTACCGCTGTACATGGCCTTCATGCTTGCACGGCAGGCATTTTACTGACTGAGCCATATCCCCAGACCTTGATCCTTTTTTCTGCCACCAGCATCTTCATGTACTCTTGTCAAACTCTTCACAGTCTTATCTTTGTATATTTTTGACTATGTATGTCTGCCTATATTTCCCTAAATCACATCTTTGCTTATTCTTAATTTTCTTTCTTCCCCCATCATGAATAGGAAGGACAGTTAGTGGGTTTTGTTCATGGAGTAGACACTTAGATTGGTTGTTCACATCCCATCTTTTTTGCTTTTCTAACTCCTCCCAAAATAAACACAGGGTATTGTTGCCCTGGTTTGCCATAACACTGATAAAATGCAACACTCCCTTCCCAATCCTCACTCTCATTCCCCTCCATTTCTCTGTATTAGCTATCAGTATTGATCACCAGAACATACCCACTCTACTGAAAGGAGATGCCATAAGACCATACTTATTGTCTAGCTCAACAGACTACAGAAGGACAAGGGTGGCCAGTCTGCAGAAGATGCCGCCCCAAGCAGTTCTGAGACACAAATTCAGTAACATCATTGTAAATCCACGCCTTGTGATTTTACTGTTGGTTATTCAATTACTGGCAGTTATAAATATGCTAAGATATGACATTTTGAAATGGTTTGTATTAAATTATCTCTTAACAACAAATAAAATAGTTTTAGAGCCAAAACTACTAAGCCAGACATCTCTACAAAAGATGCTGACCTTTTCCTTTTTGTCTTGATTCATCATCGTTCAATTCTTCTAACAGATGCTTAAAATTCCCTCTAAACACTAGGCATACAACTATTGGTATTAAAAACTGATGATGAAATTAAGAGATTCCCAAAATTCCTACTATATGTTAAATACTGTACTGAGGCAGATGAGACCTTTGGAGAGTGCTTACTTATATTCTGCCTTCGAAGTTCATATTCTTCTTGACAGAGATAAATTATACATGGAAGAATGCAAGATAACCTAATCGTTTGGGGAAAATGAAGATAATTTGTGGAAAAATGTAAAATCGCATTCTAAGTCCCAATCATACTTTGTAGCTCTATGAATGATGTTTCCCCCTCAGCCTTCTAAAGGAGAATTCGAGCATATTTTCCAGGGCACAACATCCATCTTTCTCATATTCCCTCTACTAGACACACTGTACTTCTCTCTGCCTTCGGCTTTTCTATCCCTTTGGAAGTCACCAACCCACAGTCCAGCCTGCTCTGAAGAGCCATCCCTTCCTGTCCCCTCCTCCCACATCCACACCTTCACTATCATCTCCCCAGTAGCCCTAAGTTCGCATGGAATATCTTGAGTCAGGATTGTCACTGTGTTTGTCTCCCTCTTTGAACTGGGGAGGTCCCTGAGGTTGGGGATAGTGTGACCTGTCTATCTCTCTATTCTGAACACTGTGTTGTGTCTGGAACTGAGAGGCTTTCCAATATAACCATGACATGATCACACTGAGTCAAAATTGCAAGAGCAGACCTCAAAGAACAAGGATATGGCCTGATCCAGAGGAAAGACACGCATGTCAGTAACCTGAACAACAGTCAGCAAGACAGATAAGAACACGGAATAGGACTAGAAAGGGCAGGCAGGGAGAAGCATTGAAGAAAATGCACCAAAGACTGAGTATGGTGTAAACTTGGGAGCTGTGGCAGTGGAGGAGAGTCTAACATAAACAGCGCAGCAGTAATGTACAAGTCAGCATGCAGCCATCGGGAATGTGTCTGTCTTGAGCCAGGGAGTGACA
Organism: Lophiomys imhausi; assembly: GCA_907164525.1. NCBI lineage: Eukaryota > Metazoa > Chordata > Mammalia > Rodentia > Muridae > Lophiomys > Lophiomys imhausi. The sequence goes on along the minus strand of CAJQZJ010033087.1, from coordinate 4,344,656 downwards.
TGATCTTCATGCTTGAGAGGCATTTCAGCAGGACAGTTTTGAAAAGACGCTGGTAAAGACATTCACAGGATCTGTTTCTATAACTACTGTGGAATGCTTACAGTAGAGACAAGATCTGATATTCTGATATAGTTCTTAAAGACTTAGAAGTTGTAGATAGATTGAAATTATTGTCCATTAAAGACTATGCAAAGTGGTACATATGTGAGAAATATATAGAAAAGGGAAAATGAGAGGTAGGGGGTGTGTGGCTCTTTGTGTGTGTGTGTGTGTGTGTGTGTGTGTGTCTGTGTGTGTGTGTGTGTTTGTGTGTAATAGTTTATTTCTTCCCACAGTAGTTACACATCTTAGAAGTTTCACACTATTAAAACTCTATTATAAAATAGCTACTTCTGTACAAATTGAATGCTTTGGGACTACAGTCTCTTTGTGCACTTTCTTACCACCTTATTTTCTTTTGTTAAGGTAAATGTTCATTTTTTTTAAAACATTCATGTTTTATGTATTTTTTGAGGAGAAAATAAAAATATATTGTACCACAGTTCACTCCTGTGAGGTGCACACAAAACAAATGTCTTGGAAATGGAGGTCCAGGATTTCACATAAGCAACAATGGATCCAAATTATTGAATGGATCCAGTTCAAATAACAGACTGTCCTAGCGTAGCCTCATATTGTTGTGTACCCTGTAATCTGTGACAGTATGTTGTGAGTTGGAGTTCCCAAACTAGCTGATTGCTCTTCAGGCATGGGGGGGGAGAAAGGAGAAGGAGACAACATCCACACAGCATGAGTGTGACCTCCACCGATCTAAGAGTGTACACAACTTTTATTGTATGTATATCACCAAATATATGATAGACAGAGCCTCTGCTTATGATCAGGAAAAGTAAACGGCTTATATGCTGGAAGAACAAAGCCAGTCTGCACTATATGGAGCAACCTGAAGAGGCACCCTTTGTGTTAGTACCCTCCCTCTAGTCCCAACCTAGACTTCAGAACATCATAGTAAGGCCCGGTCTGTGGGTTGAAGAGGTGGCTCAGGGATTAAGACTCTTCACTGCTCTTCCAGAAGATGGAGTATAGGCCTGATGCCCACATCACGTGATCTCCTATCGCTGTAACTCCAGCCCCCAGGACCCGACACTCTCTCCTGGCCTGCACAAGCACCCCCACACAGGTGGCATACACTCACAAATACACATAAATGAAAGTAACATTTTTTAATAAAAAGGTAAAGTCCAGATGGTGACCATGTACTTCTAACACAGCCCATGTCATACAGTCTCACACAGTGCCACCTCGTTGATGAAAGCCACATAGCTTTCTTCCCCCTCTTTCCTCTGTCACTAAAAGACCATGGCCCCAACCCATTGGCCAACTCCTCAGCTACTGCAGTGCCTCCTTTTCAAGTCCTTTGTCCTCTTGTGCCTTTCAATCTGGGGAGACTAGCTATGGTTTATCCCTCAATCCCTACACACCCCTGCATTCCTGCAATCAATCATGAAACCTTCAGCACCCCCAGAGATGTTGTACCCTTTCCAGTACATATATCCCTTTCCTTGAAGCAGTAACCCCCACCCCATCTCTCTCTCTCTTCCTGAAGCGGAATGGATCTGTAGCACTCCTGCACTATTGGGAAGGCTAACTGCTTTAGCCGAGGAATCATATCTTGCCCAGCGTTTCTATCCACTACCCTCTGACAAACCAAGGACCTTTCAGAAAGCAGGTGCCCAAAAAGCACATATTGAATTGAATGGAGCTGAATTAAATCAGTACCCCCAGGAACACTTTGACAAATCCAATTAGAAGGAACTATTGTTCCAAACCAGTAGTCTAATTACAAGAAATTTCCTGTTTTGTTTTTTTCATTTGAATCAATGGTAGGATTGTTTGTTCTGATTTAATTTTTTTTTTTTTACAATCTTCATAGGATTTTGGATAGCTAATTTTTCCTACCCAATCTCTATATTAAAGAAAAATAGCTTCTAGAACAAAGGATAGTTGATGCAATAAGGCTTCCTCCATAAGCTCTACATTAAGAAAAAATTATTTCCATAACAATGGGTAGTTAATGCAATAGCAGGTTGTGTTTGTTGCTTGATCCTTGGCCATTCCCCCTCCCATTCTTGGATTGTTAAGAAGCATTACACTTTTTAGGGTAATTTCAGTTTTTTATAGGAAAACCAAGGTGGTAACAGTTCATTGTTACTGCCCCACTACACCCTCCACTCAGTCCCAAGGTAGAGTCAGCAGTGTGTGAGTTACAACTGAGGGCAGCATCAACATGCATGGGTCAGGTTGGCCTGTTCGGCTTTTACCCTAATGGCCTTTGTTCTTCCATGTTGCATTTAGTTGTCACGACTTCTTAGACTCCTCCTGGCTGCGACGATTTCTCAAACTGTATTTGTTTGGAAGGAAGTGTTAAGGGTTGTTTGGGTGTGTTACAGAATGTTCCTCTTTGTGGATTTTGAGGTTTTTCAGTCCAGTGCCTTTTCACCCTCCCCTTGTCACTGAAATAGTTCAGATATGTATAAGGCAGATTTTTGTGTCACAGTTTATATACTTACATGGAAGCCTTCAACATCATATTTAATTTTTAAGGGTTTTTTTTTAGATGTATTTATTTTATTTTATTTTATGTGTATGAACGTTTTGCCTGCATGTATGTCTGTGCACCATTTACATGCCTGGTGGAAATCAGAAGGTGTTGGGTCCCCTGAAACTGGAGTTAGGGATGGTTGTGAGCTATCTATCATTTGAGCACTGGAAAACTGGAAATTAAATCCCAGTCCTATGAAAAATCTAAAGTACTCTTAATTTCTGATCTATCTTTCCAGCACTAACCCACCTTGTTTTTTACATGTATACGCCTTAGAATTTATTCTCTGTTCTATAAAGTCCTGTAACTATCTGAACAGAATTATTTTTCTTTTCCTATACTAACCACTGGATTATTTAAACTTATGTTGGTACATCCTAGTGAATCCGATACAAAAGATACCTTTTTAGATATAAGATGACAGAAGTTGGCATTGGTTGTCTAGTTGTCTAATTATGTTTACAGATAATCATTTATCAGTTTACAAAAGTTCCATGCTTTGACAGTAAGCCTGAATCAAATCTCTACTGGGGACACTAAGAAAAGCCTTTGGCCCTAAAACGTTCAATTATGTCCTGAATACTCACTAAGTGTCTCTAGAACATCACACATAGCACACAATACCGAGGACACAAACGCAGATAAAATCTGATCTGATCATTGAAAAATTACATGTTTATGTAGTGGTAGAGATGCTCAGAGGACCATGTAGAAACAGAGTGGAGAGCTGTCTGTACCATCCCATGTGTTAAAAGATGTGCTGTCTAGGCAAAGGCATAGAATAGAAAAGAAAGGTAATGGGAAACAGGTCAGACTTAAATCACCAAGGGTTTTATCATGTAATATGCACAGAAAACAACTGTGAGTTAAATGTTGCTAAAGTAAGAAGGCAGTAGCATTTGCTTTAAAAATTCTGTTAGAGACAAGGATTCAATAATACCTTTAAAGCCACAGTAAAGACCTTTAACTTTTAACTGTAGTTGACAGGGAGCTACTGAAGGACAGAATAAAAAATTCACCCAGTCCGCTGTGCAGTGAATTTGAAGGAAAAGACTGCCATTAATGAAAGAGAGGAAGCCAATTTCATTGAAACACCTTAAAAAAGAAAAGAAAAAAAAAAGAACAGAGAGAGATATGGTTACAGAACACAATAAGAAAGACCTAGGTTGAACATGAGGGTAGAATGAGAGAAAGGGATTGAGAATGGTGAGAGTTTCTAACACAATAAACCAATGGTTTTTTAAATTACTCATTCAATAAATACTATAAAAGGGAGGTCATGACCTCAACTGCCATGCAGATACATAAATATCCAAGTGGAAGTAGAATAAATTAGTGAGTGAGCAAAGAAAAATAGATGTGCTTATCTATTATTACAGGATAAATGGGTAGTCATAATAAAGGCCATAGATTAGAGTGCCAAAAGATTACACAAAATAAAGCAGAGTCTTAGAGACCTGTTGCAGTTAAGAAGAGCCCGCGAAGGAAACAGGCACAGAACAGCAAAGGAAAGGAAGACCAGAGATGGGTCAGGGAACAGGAAGACTGAGCCATGCCGATACAGGCCTTCTGTGTTAAACCGTGAGCTGCACTTTGCCTTTTGTAAAGAAATCTTAGGGAGGTGATTTGTATATGTAGAAAGTTTTGGAAATTTTCTGTAGTCAAAAGCCATTACATTGCCTTGAACTCATGGTGGTATGATGGTGCATAGTAGGGGCAATTAATATAAGAGGCACAGAACCTAAAATATATATACAAGATGTTCATAGCAGGGCTGTCTTGAGCTAGCTAAGAGGAGTTGCTTACCCTATTAGAAGCAAATTAACTGAGGAATAAATACAGATTGCCTTTTATCCCACCTATAAGGAATACTGTTGATCAAAATAATTTTAGAAACAGTCTAAAATTCATAACTGATGAGGTTGCTCTGTCCCATAAAAGGCAAAGTATAAAAATTGACTCAAGCAAAAAAAAAAAAGGCTCAGTTAAAAAATTTAGCAAAGATGAAAATAAACAGTGTGCAATAGAATGCATGTTAATACCTGCTATTGACTAATCACTGACACATAAATCATATCTCCTCAGTGAAATTTAAACCTTTAAAATGCCCCAGAAAAAACTGGACTTGGTAGAAGTGACCACATAAGCATCTGAAAGAGGATATTGACAAACGAATTGTCGTGTAAAGTCCTTGCTATCCAATTTACATGGAAAAGAAATGGACCAATGGTAATTATTTAACTCAAATAATAAAGAAATGCAAAAAATGGGGAAAGAATTAATTAATGTGGAGGGAGGGTTTTTCTTGCAAGAGTTAGGTTTTAAAAAATCTTTTTTATGGAAATTTGTTCATATCCATAGTTCCTCTGATTAAAATGTTTGGATAGAATCAGAACATTAGCAAGAATCTAAAAACAAATCAGACTATCCGTTTTAGTGGAGATGGTGACTTGACAGTGTCGGAATGGACAGAGAGGAACAGGTGGCCCCTTCCCTGGCGCCTGTGACAGGTACTTAGTGGCCCCTTCCCTGGCGCCTGTGACAGGTACTTACAGTAATCTACTATGCTCATGCCATCTTCTCTGAAACAAGACTTTAAGACCTCTTAAAAAAGGAACAACATAGATATGGTTAACTTCTAAAGAAATGAGAGAGTCAGCATTTGTTTTAAGAACTGCTTTACTTACCGATCTACTAATTTGCCAAAATTTATCACAACAATGGCTTCCCCATGTTTGGGAACACTGTTTCCTTTCTGGGACAGAAACAGTGACGTTGATGGTAGGCCTTTGCATTTTATCCGAAGCACATCAGTTCTTGCCCATTTTTGAGTTCATTTAGCCCTTTGCTCCAAATGACAAACTTTGAAATACAGGCCTCACTGTACCTTCTCTAATCTGGTTTCACCCTCATTGTTTGCTTCTCCATGTTGGGTGAGAATCCTTTTTCCAATTCTGGAATTAAATCCTTTTCCACACTCAAGATTTGAAGCACTCTGTCACTGGGCTGCTGCCCTACACGTTGGCAGTGTGCCCACTAGTGTGAACCCAATGTATACAGTTCCTGCTTCTTGGCGTAAATATTTTATTACATCCTCAGACTATCACCAGATTTAAGAAATTGCAGACAGGTTTTGTTGGTGGTGGTGGTTGGCTTTATGTTATAATTTACTTTATTTTTAATTAAGATATAATTATATAGTTTCCCCTCCCTCCCACCCAACCCATATGCCCCTCCCATCCCCTCTTAAATTCATAGTTTTTTTTCTTGTTAAATATAAAAAATTCTCCCTTTCCCAGCAGCCATGCATCTCTTCATCTAGGGTGGGGCCCTGTGAGATGTTCCCCCACTGAAACTGGCATGTCAACTGGGGGTATCTTATTTTATTTTATTTTTTGAGAGAGGATCTCATTAATGTAGACCAGACTGGCCTTGAAGTCACAGAAAGTCACCAGCATCTTCCCTCTGAATTCTGGAATGAAACCCATGTGCCACCACACCCAGCAATCATAGACAACTTTAAAATACATAAAAAGAATTAAAAGACAAAAGTAATAAATGTTCTTCAAGAGATAAATAATTTCTTGATACCATATCACATTTTAAAAACCAATTCTAAATGTAATAATTTGCTAAAACAGCAGAAAGGAATCCATAACAGTGAAACCTCATATCTTCAAATCCTACAACCACAGCAACTGCTTGGTTCTCCACTTGCCAAGTTTGTAAATCAGACAATTGGGGTGAAAGGGACATGGGATACCTAGCTTTTGATCATCTGTGTGAAGCTCAAGTGTGATGGTCTTCCCCTTGCTAAGCACTGGCACTTTCTCTGTGTGGCACAGGGCACATGGGAAAGTCCATCTGTGCCTCAGGGGTGGAAGCAGCATCTTGTCACCACTTCCCATAGCACCTGTGTGCCCTGTCACCTGACCCTTGAAAGTTCTCCATGTGTCTGCTGGAATAAATCTGGTGGTTCTTGGGTGAATATTTCATTACCTCCTCAGATTATCGTTGGTCTTTCTGAAATATATAACACCGCAGCAAGAAAAGCCTGGAACTAAATGTATATCAATATAGACTGAATAAAGAGATTTAAGAAAAGTGCTGAATGTTGCATGTGAATCTTAACGATCTTCCCAGAAGCTACAAGTTACCAAATAAAAAGCCGGATTGTGGGATACCTCCCTTCAGGGTGTTGTTGATCCTCCAAACATTGCCATAGCTTTTGGTTGCCAACAAGAACTTGAAGGCAAGACCTTTTTGCTAAGGACACCACACACTTTGGTCATAGAACATGGATGAATCAAGTTGATACTCGCCTGGGTATGTAATGATAAAGCAAAATGACAATCATGTGCTCTAATGGAGAAGGAGGAAATGAGAGAACAGACTAACAAATTGAATATCTCAGGGCCAAGAGTATGGCTCAGTCATAAAGTGCTTACTTGCAAGTATGAGGACCTGAGTTCATTTCCCAGAACCTATGTAAAAATGCCATCCATGGTGATAAGTGCTTTTAATCCCACTTTTGGGGGAGCAGAGACAGGGGGGTCACTGAGGCTCACTGACCAGCCAGGCTAACCTAACTGGTGAGTTCCAGGTCAAAAAGAGACATTGTCTCAAAGGCACTAGATGGCTTTCCTTAGGATAAAACCCAGTTCCGGCTCCCTCCACATGATATGGCATGTACACACACACACACGAATCTTAAAGAATTACAAATGGCAGTAAGAACTGTTAAAAGGAAGAACTTTAACTGGGACTGGACATAAACAGTTCTTGAGACAGTATCTTAGATAAAGTATCTCTTGGAATAAAAATAGAATAAGGAGAAGGAACCAGCCAAGAGCCAAGCAGAGGAAACAGCGGGTACAAAAGCAGGTCAAGGTCCCCATCTGTCAAGAAGGTCATGGACTGGGAGGAAGGTGGTGGCGCTAATATGCCTGGATGCTGATTCCAACATTTTTCCCTTAGAAAGCAGGAAACTCTCATAGTCTGAGCCGAGAACAGGGTGGAAAACAGGTCAAGATGTTGCCAAAACAGAAACCCCAATCTAGGTGCATTAGTACTTAAAGTCACTTCAGTAATCACACAAATAATATAAATGGCAAATGTAATGTACATTTGCCACAAGAAGAAATGGGGACAGGAAGTTTGGGGCATTTCCCTAAATTCACACCTTGCCATGACTGCTGTCCCTTCCCATCTCAGACCCACAGGCGCTCCGGGGAGCAGTGAGCAGTACAACATGGGAATGGTCGGGACGCATGGGCTGGAAACATGTCATGCGGACACCTTCGGCGGCAGTATTTCACGGGAAGGAACCTTGATGATCAGAGAGGTGAGTTGGTGTGACATCTGTCGAAAGGAAGTACAGTCCTTAAGTGATTTTTCTGTTCCAACTTTGACATAGACTGCTTATAGCATATACTGTAAGTGTGCTGACCAAAGAGGAGGGTAGGAACCTGTTTCTAAGTGGTTGAGTGATTTTAATTGTCTGCCATCTTCCCTTTCTGTGTCCTCCCAAGTTTCTGCAGAGTGACGAAATTACATTAGTCCAAATTCTTCAATAGGAGCTATGCAAATCACAATATAAAATCTGAGCCTGAGGACATAAAACTGGAAAACACAGATGTTCCCAACACCATGAAAGCACAAATGAATGGTGTCTGTTAATAGCAATGGTGGTTTTGTGAGCCTCTTCCCCCATGGTTTCATCCTTATGGATTTCATATAAAATGCTCAGTAGTTCCAAGAAACTGCTATCTTTGTATCTCATTAAATTAACATTTGCAAAAAAACTATAAGCTCTTGGGGCTAGAGAACAAAGAAACAGAAATCAACTAAGAAGCATACCTTTGGCATTTATTTTCATCTTTAAATTTTGAAGGCTTTTAAATTTTTATTTAGTTACTTTTATATGTACGGGTGTTTTGCCTGCACGTATGTCTGTGCACTGGGTGCATCTCTAATGTCTGCAAAGGCCAGAGGACAGTTGGATCCCCTGGGCCTGGAGTTGCAGGCAGTTGTGAGTTGCCTTGTGAATCCTGGGAATGGAACCCAGGTTCTCTGCAAAAGCAGGCAGTGCTGTCGTGACTACTGAGCCTTCTTCTCTCTAGTCCTTAAAGTGTTCTGTTCATTAGGTCTGGGAACATGCTTTCATTTGGTGGGAAGCACATGCTCCCTTTCACCTGTCCTTCCCTGTGCTCCATGTGGTATCTTTGTTAGCCTGAAGTGTCCCCCAAGAAATCAGAACCCATCTTCTCTTTTCGTTCCATGTGAGTTTGAGAAAATAATGGTAAGTAACATTGGGAAATGTCGCCACATCTTTCCCTATGGATGGGTGTTGGTCCTTGCCTTCCAGCTTGTTGAGGCAGTCTCCTGTTGGTCATTCCAGGCTTGTTCAACCACCAGCCTCTGAGGATCCTCCTGCCTCTCATTTCACCTTACAAGCACTGGGATGACACATGTAAACTGTCAGTTCTGGGCTCTGGGGTTTCAAACTCAGGTCCTCATCCTGGTGTGGCAAATGTTTTCTTATCCACTGAGCCCTTCCCACAGCCTACAACTTGCCTAGTCCCAGACCTGCTCACTACTTGAGTTGGGATATCTTATCCATCTTTCCTCACTTCTGCACTAGGATTCATACCACCACAGGTGCAGGGATCTTTGGATTTCTTCTCCATAATCACACAAACCACTTCCTCATAATCTCTCTCTCTTGCTCGATCACCCCATACCCCTCCCCTCCCTTCCCCTCCACTTCCTTCCCTTTCCCTCCCATCTCCTTTCCCTTTTTTATTTGAAGAGTCTTGATTGATAGAGTTTGTTATTTTAAGACCCCATATTTTAGGGCTGAAGAGATAGCTTAGGTGATTAAGTGCTGGCCCTGCAAGCCTGAAGACCTGAGGTAAATCCCCAAGACTTATGCCATTCCAGAGCTTGGGAAGCAGAGACAGGTGGAGCTCCGGGCTTGCTGGTCAGACAGCTTAGCTTATGTCTCAATAAAGAAAAAAGTGGTTGACACACGGGGAAAGACACCCAAGGTGGTCCAATGGCCTCCTCACATGTATACATACACATGCTCTTACTTACATGTACATACAATAAAAAAATAAAATTAAAAGCCTCCACTTGGTGAAAGGAGAATGAGGGAACTAAGAATATGAATGGTCTGAGGATCCTCAGCGAGTCACGTCCACACAAGACACATGTGCATTTGATTTTAGTGGTTTCGGTCATCAGATGCTGGGTGCTTTGAATAATATGGACTCCCTTGGGTGTTGTTGGCAACAGAAATGAGTATGTGGCTCTAAATGTATCCTTGGAGACACTGGCTCTCTTGCAAAGACTAAACCATGTTGGGAACTGTTTCCACTTGGAGTTAAAGAGTAACTCACCCTAGAACACTTTCTCTTATGTGGTAAGCTCTTCTGATAGAAACCCTCTGCCCCTGTATTAAAACAGCCCGTTCATGGCGCTGGGAGCTTTATATTCCAGCACCACACAATGCCAAGTCCAATCTTCACCAAAGGCATGGGCAGAAGCATTTTTTAAAGTCTACTTGAAAGATTTGACAGGGCCATAAAGTAAAATACTAGCAAGATGCTGCGTGGGTTAGTCTTCTGGTCATAGAATATGGCACACTGCCAACTTTACTTCAAAGGCTTTGCTCATTTCAAAATTACAGTTTCTTTCTTCCTCACTAAAGAGAGAGAGCCCCCTCTGTCTCTCTGGACAGCCAAGTCTGTGAATAGGGTTTCCTAACCCTGTCCTGTTCGAACAGAGAGAATGACCATTCTGTCAGTTTATGCTTTAGAGGGAAGAGTGGGTTGTGATAAGAAGCAAGAGGAGACTGAATGTTATGGTGATAATGAAAATAGTTAACTTTTATCAAACACTTATATTTATTAACTAGGCCATTTTGCATTCTCAGTCATCTTATAGAACGCATGCTATTATTTATGAAGGGTTTTGTGTGTTTGGGCGGGGTTAAAATTGATGCAAAGCGCTTTCCTTGTATTACTTGTGACAGGGTCTTTTCCAACCCAGAGCCTGCCAATTCTGGCTAGTCTAAGTACCAGCTTGCCCCAAGATTTCCCTCTCTCTGCCTCCAGAGTGCTGAGAGTTCAAGAGGCTGCCACATATGCCTGGCTTTTGGTGGGTTCCGGAGATCTAAATTCTCGTCTTCGGCTTCTGTGGCAAGCACATTACCCACCAACCCATCCATTGGGAAAGATGTGGCGACATTTCCCGATGTTACTTACCGTTATTTTCTCAAACTCACATGGAACGAAAAGAGAAGATGGGTTCTGATTTCTTGGGGGACACTTCAGGCTAACAAAGATACCACATGGAGCACAGGGAAGGACAGGTGAAAGGGAGCATGTGCTTCCCACCAAATGAAAGCATGTTCCCAGACCTAATATGTTCTTTGACCTCTGTTAGCACACGCCATGACATGTGGGACCGCATTTACAAGTACACCTACACGTATCACACACAACATTTATTGATAAAAGTTTTTTTTCTTCTGCCTTTTGTTGTATTCTGGACCTCTTGCTTCCTGATAACCCAACTTTAGAATTATAATCTACCTATGAATGCCACCAATTCAAAGGCTTGTCTTCGTGATGCTCAAAAACAATGTGGCATGTACACCCAGAAATAATGGTTAACCTGGGCACCTGGTAGCACAGTCAAGTTGGCACATAAAACTAACCATCAAATGAGCCTTGAGGTTTAAAAAAAAATCTATTAAAAACACATGTATTTAAAAAATTAAGTCAGGCTACAGTTAAAGAAAATAAAACTTACAAACTTGAATTTTACTGTATTTTTTATAATATTTAGCATATAGGCTACTATGAGTTTGCTTCCATGGGTGGGCATTGGGAACTCATTCAACTCACTCTTATGTGAGTAGAAAAGAAAGTTCTGGAAGACTAGACTGGTCACACTGCCCATGTCACATACAAAGTGCCCCTGTGTTACATTCCTTGGCTGCTGTCTTCCTTCCTGCTTTCCCCTGCCTTATCTTACACCTCCATGGAACCATTTTCTAGAATGTGCCCCATCAGCTCTTACCAGCCATCTCGTCTGCAGGGGCCTGTCTCCTGGGAATGCTATTCTGCCCTTCTCACTCCTTCCCAGTCTTTTCTGCCTTGGCTTTCACGTCTAGAAACCTTTCCTGGGACTCAATGGCCCTCTGTTTAGGGCGCATTCCTGAAGCTACTTGTGCCATCTTCAGCATCTGCCCTTCCGAGTGAGAACACTAGTTTGTAGCATGGAGCTTCTTTTTATTATAAATAAAAAAGAGAGAACACACTTTTACAGATTTTAAGGGGGGGAAACGTGTGGAGTTGTAGATAACACACAAAGAAGAGTTGAAATTCACAAACTATATGAATGTTCCAAGGAACGAATTAAAAATAAAGTTAGTGCGGTTCCAGGGGAGGCATGGAACCTGAAGCTAAAAAGAGACAAGAGCTTGGGTGGCTCCCTCTTGCGCTCTGCTGCCTGTATCTCCTTACCCTCATCTTTGCTTGCCTCCTCCCGTCTCTGTTGTCTCCTCACAGCCCCCCTCTCTCCCCTCTGCATATGTGTGTTCTCACCTCTTCTTGCTCCGTTACAAGATCTTCACCATAGCTCAGGTGGGCTGCTGGCAAAGACTGGTCCTCATCTCCCAGTCCATGCAGTCAATTTTTATTGGGAATTTGGTCCCACTTGTCCCAACCTTTCTACTCCCACTCCAGTTAAGCTATAACCGTAGGGCTGCCGTGCACCCCAGAGCTGGTGGACTCCGCCCAGACAGCCTGCACTTGAAGCCTCACCTGAGAAAAGCTAACAGGTTGTCTTGCACTTTTCCATCTGTAAGGTAGTGCTGATGAAAGCTAGCTCACGGTGTTCCTACGAGGACTCAATGGCACATGGCACTGAGTAGCCAACACAGTACCTGGCATATGTTAGAATTCAGAGCATTTTTGTGCTCATCCTTTGGGAGTGTTAAGGTGATAAAAATCAGAGAGGTTGGGATTCTCTTAATGAGGTTCAAGAGAGCAGGACTGTTGTTCAGTTTCCTTTCTGTTCCCAGGAGAGAGCCTAGCACACAGAAAGTATTTGATGAGAAGATGCTGGCTGATTGAGCCAAGGGATGAAGACTCAGAAGTGGGCAGATTCAAGGGTCATTGCTTCATGCTTTTCCATCTCAGAGATATATCCCTAAATAGTCCTTCAAATCTTTCCCTAATAACCAGTGTATCTTCATCAGTTTCAAGGCCTGGGGGAAAATGCTGCTGCTACAAGAGAAACTGAAAAACTCTGAAGTGACACTGTGTGATTTATGCTTTGGGGAAATTGAGGGAAAATGTCAAAAGGCTTTCAGTGCTGAAAGGAGGGAAAAGCTGTTTAGTGAACATAAAAAGCAAGGCCACTAAGATGGATGAGAGCTGAACTCCCTAAATGTCACTTAGAAGATGAACCGTTCAACGTTGAGAATATGCACCCGTGCGAGCTCCCAATGAATGCCATGACAAAACAAATTGAGGAAAGAACCCTCACTGGGCTGTTTGTAGTCTAGGAAACCGATGACACTAAACTTAGCGGTCATTTCTCAAGTTTTCTTGCAGATGAATGATACCCTGTCAGGATCTTGGGGGTTTGTTTTGTCTCATACACACCAAAGAAGTGGCTACTTGCATTTCCAGACAGAGGCAAGTGTGGGGAGAAACTGTACACTCAATACAGAGTCTGAGGGAAGCCGAGTGTGGTCCTTTTCTTTTTTCTCTGATTAAGTGTCTGAGTGAAACTACTTAAGAAAGGAAGGATTTGTTTTGACTCAGGGTATGAGGGAGTACAGTGTCCTGGTGGGAAAACATGGTGGTAGGAGGTGAGGTGGCTGGATATATGATGTCTACAGTCAGGAAACAGTGTATGTGTGGAAGGGGCCACTCATCAGGATTTCCCTTTCCAGTCCCCCTTTTCTCAGACTGGTCACCCCGGATGCACTTACCATGTGTTTTCCCTCCTCAGTCAAAACACTCTGGAAACAGCCTCACAAACTCACCCAGAGATGAGACTCCTAGGTGATTCCAAATCTAGTCAGGTTGATAACCAATAGTGTACATCATGCTGGACCAGCGAGGTAGGCAAAGAAATGGCATACATTCTTGCTAATACCACCCCCAGAGGGTGGGGAACATGTCTGCCATGGTCCCAGCTGTCCCATGTTAAGCAAACCATTTCATATTTAGTAGGTATTTGGGAATGCTGAGCTAAGAGATGGGGTGGGGAAGGAGACAAGGGGGCTGAGAAAGGAAACAGAGGGCAATGATTACGTGGGTCTGCCCGAAGGAATCGTCTGTTACATACTCAGTCAAAAAGGGCAGAGCTAGGCACAAAAAAAAGCATGGTTTGTAATGGGGACCACCTACATCAGGGAAAACAGTCAACAGTGTGTCTACATCCAGCATATATAAGGAATTCAGAAACCTCAACAGAAAAATAATAATCTATAAATGAACAACATGGATTTCTTGAAAGAACATGTATAAGTGGCTATGGGGTATGTGGAAAAATATTCAAAATCATGATTGTCAAAGAGATATAAACAAAAACCAAAATAAAAGTCAAAAAAATAAATTAGAATGATTATTATCAGCAAGACTGAAAGTAGCAAGTGCTGGAAAAGATGTGGAGAAAGGGGCTCTGCATATTCCCGATGTGATGTCATTTAATAATTAAAAATAGAACTACCACGTGATCCAGCAGTCCCACTACTGAGATACTGTCCAAAGCGAACAAAATCAATATGGCCAAGTGCCGTCTGCATTCTTTATCAGCACTATTCACACCTGCCAAAAAGTGAAAACTACCTTCGCATCCACCACCTTATAAACTGATAGAGAAACGGTGCTCCGAACATCAAATGCAGAACTATTTAGCCATTAAAGAGTGAAGTCCTGCTATTTATGACATGATAGATGGTATCTGGGTTCATCATATCACGTGAAATAGTATCGCATGATCTCTCTCTTATCTGGAAAGTAAAGCAGTGATCTCATACAGGCTAGGAATAGAATGGAAGTTTTGCCGGAGGCTGCATCAGAGGCCCGAGTGTGGGACATCGAGAATGGTTGATCTGAGCTACTAAAGTTACCCTTAGATAGGTGCAAGGGAGGAATTATAAAACTAGCCAATTAGGTGCACTGGATTTGGGGGTTTTTCTTTTAATCCTTTTTGTTCCCTTGGACCTATGGAGGAGTGGTTTTGAAACATTTAACTCCTGCACTCCTATCAATAATGATTTTCGAGCATATTCATAGAGCATGTGTATAACTCTGCCCTACTGCATCAGTAATATGTATTCTAAAGTAGCTTTTAAAAGATTCTCCTTAATTATATGTATATACGTGTGTAGGCATGTGCACATGAGTCCAGGTGCCCCTAGAATCCAGATGATGTTGGATCCCCTTGAGCAGGAGTTACAGGCAATTTTGAGCAACCCTGTGTGGGTGCTAGGAGCTAAACTTAGGTCATTTGCAAGAGCTCATGCACTCCTAACCACTGAGCCATCCTTCCAGTCCCACATCGTAAATTAGCTTGAAAGGATACTTAAAAGGAGTGCTATACACATTACTTCAAATGTTTTTCCCGTCACGACTTCACCTCTCCACTGCCTCTTCCCTTACCATCCCACAGTGCAGCAGCCATTTGCTGAAAGGGAGAACAAGAGAGGAGGATGGGAGTCCCTATTTTCAAATCTCCTGCTAGATCATTTCAGTGATTTGGGACTCCTGTCAGGTGTGACTGATCATTGTTTTGACCTTAAAATGACAAAGAACCCTGTGAGTTTGGTAAATAACATCTCTGTGTTTTCTTGAAATACAGAGGTTTTATTTTGCAGGGGAGGGGTATCTATCATTTCACCCTAATCCCTTGTAGATAGATTTGGGCAATTGTTTCAATATAATCTGACAATAGGGTCTGTAAATCCAATTATCTGTTCACACACACACACACACACACACACACACACACACACACATTCCCTGCAGAAAAGAAACTTGGCAAGTTTGGTCTTGACTCTGTCTCCATCTTGTGGCACCCCTCATACAGTAGTGTAATACCTGAAAAATCAGTCCACTTACTAAACATTAACAAGGCCTAATGTCATTATCTTCTTAGGCAAAGTAGAAATGTCAGTGTTTCTATCCTATACTCGCCAGCAGGTGAGCTTGGATCCACTGCATTTGTGGTGAGGTATTGGTCTGGGCACCATCTTATACTCTGCAGTAGATCACTTTGGAGCCTGATATATCTAGGACATGTGGAGGGACATCATTCTTCAGTTTGTTCCTCCTCTCTAATGGCCCTTGTGTGTTGTGTCCCTCAGACGGCTGAAGAGAAGAAGCGATCTGGCCACAGTGACAGTAATGGCTTCATCGGTCACATCAATCTCCCAGACCTTGTGCAGCAGAACCACTCGCCAGCTGGGACTCCCACGGAGGGACTGGGGCGTGTCTCCACCCATTCCCAGGAGATGGACTCTGGGGCTGAAGTAGGTGCCAGGCAGCAGCCATGAAAGTTCTGTTCTCCCTGGGATTCTACACGTTAATGTGTTAAGAAATCAGGCTTTACCAGACTCCCTGAAGCATGTTTGTTGGTTTCCACTAGATAGCTGCTTATTCCACTATGTAGAGAAGCCGTAGATACAACAACAAAAAGTTCTCATTTATCATGTGGCTCAACTCCTGAGTTATGGGTGGTCTTGAGAGTGCTGAAACTTAGAGAGGTTAAATGCCTTGTCCAGGACACACAGCCAGTGCTTGAACCAGAGCTTGGACCTCCCGTGTCCCAAACCCGTGGGAGAAACTACAGAGTAGTGAGATTTCAAAGGCAACCATTGTGACTTTTATTTGCATTGAGTTAGTCAACCTAAGTTTGACTCGAATAAAGCAAAGTTGAAGTGATTCATTTATGAAAGATAGGTTCCAGCTGCTTAACGGGTAAGATATTGGTTCTTTCTCCAAGTTACATGGGAAGATGAAGTAAGATGTCTTTCCCATGTGAGGAAGTCCTAGGAGAATCTGAGGGACATCGCTGGATGAATTCAAGGCTAGGTCATGGTTCATGGTAGTCCTGACAGTCACACCTAAGGCCCTCAGTATTTTCATAGAGCATGTGTACTGTTGGCTTTGACATTACCCCCACACTGAATCTCTGTGATGCTCATGCTCTTAAGAGGCCCCAAGGGCAAGAACTCACAGATACCTTGAAAAGCTCAGCATTCTCTTGCAGCTTCATGCAGTGCAGACAGATGCTTTCACCTAAAGTCCTCTATCAGTCCTGAGGAGGCCCACGAAACAGGCACCTGCAGAACAGAACTTTGATTCAAATGCTCCTGCTATCACAGTTCTGAGAGTCTTAAGTCTAAGTCTTCCCATTTCCTTTCTGGACTTCTAAAGATGAAGGAGAAAACATATGCAAAATACTTTGGGGAGGGGCTCCTACCCACTGGAGAAGGATGAAAGGAATTTGATTCCAACAGATAAAGGGGGTTGAATTAGATCTTTGTACGTTAGGAGATCAAATTGGATATTTGCAAGTTTTTCCTTATATGATTAGGGCTTAGGAATGTTGGTTTATTTTTTAAATAAAAATCTAATAACAAAACTAAAAATTTATGCCTAAAACAGGAATACCCTCAAAGGGTTCTTATGCTATCAAATACTGGTGTATTTGTGATATTAAAAGAATGAACAGAGAGCTTGGGAGATGGCTATGTTGGTAAAGTACCTCCTTCACAACCATGAAGCCCTGAGTTCTGACCCCCACACGCGTGCACACACACACACACACACACACACACATGCACACACACAAACACACATGAGATGGGTACTGTAGAAGTAAAGAAGATAACATTCAAAATGGGCAGATAATTATGCCACTTCTTTTGACAAAATTTAATTACATTATGACACCAAATGCTAATATTGAATGTATTTTCCCTATTTCTAGTTCTAACTGGTTCCCATGCCTTTATGGTAGGGTCTAAGCACTTAGGACTTATTTAAAGGAAACCCCCAGGGTATATTGCATATAAGCCAGGTGGCATCAAGTCCCCACATAGAGTATGTGACATTAGCATCCTCTTAAGCCACCAAAGGAAGGAAACATCCATCCCTGGATTAAAACAAAAACAAAAACCCTCTGATTAAGGAGTTTAAAGCTGTTAGAGCTGATTCACATCCACATGCATCATCAGGCCAGAATGAAAGGACCCAAAGTGGCCACATGTTCTAGTGCTGTTATAGCTGAGCTGACAGTTCTGGCGTGGAGCACTGCTGTAACAACATGTCTTAGCTTTCGCTTTTCTTAAGACCATTTGGTCAATGAATGATGACTTGACTTAAAAGTAGAAATACAGAATGGCCAATGGATGGTAGTACAGATATTAAGGTGCCACCTGCCGATTTGCTGTAATTTTCTTTCTAGAGCACCCATAGTCTGATCACTAATGAAGCACCTCCAACCACACACACACACAGTGTCTGGAGAGTCCCAGAACTGGGAGAGACTGGGCAGAGCTCCAAGCTTTGCCTTGGGACTGCAGTGTGAGCAGGACAGCAGAGGGGTCTGTAGCCACTGTCGGGACTGAGCCCAACAGTGTCCGCACCCCCGTCCCTGCAGCACTGAGTTCTCCTTCTTGCCCTTTGATCAGTATGGCATGGGGAGCAGCACCAAAGCCTCCTTCACCCCCTTCGTGGACCCCAGAGTGTACCAGACATCGCCCACTGATGAAGATGAAGAGGATGACGAGTCAACCGCTGCTGGTGAGCAAGCTGGCCCTGGTGTCTTAGAAACAGCTCTCCTTTCCAGTGCAGCCCCGTGACAACACCCATCAAGTCAGTGGGTCCATCATTGATTGCTTATGCCCTTTCTTAAGATAAAGATATTTTAAATTGTTATTATTTTGTGGAGTTCCTAAAGCAAATAACGTTCCTTCTCCTCTCCCCACCCACCCCCTATTTTTTTCTATTATGTTTCTGGAAGAAACCCAGAGGTATCCCGGATACTAGGAAAAGCCACCCCGCAGCGATCTCCAAACTTACTGCATATTTCTCAAAAACAGTTTCAGGGTATACTGCTGGACTCGAAGTAGTGTGGTACCAAACACTCTATAAATGTGTGTCGAGCTTTGTTGAGCTCCAGGCAGGCACTTCCATTGCAGGTCTGCCTAAGAGGATGGTCTTACTTCTTTGCCTTCTGTGAGACACTGATCATTGAAGTCAGCTTATGTGGATTCACAAAAAAGAACCGTTCCTTGCTTGTAATTAAAGGAATGGCATATTTGTTTCTGGGAGATCTGTATTAATTTTCTACACCATCCAAAGGAGTGTCTATAAGCCTGTTTTGCTAATGGATAAAATACTGCTTCTGTGAATGACATTCTCTGGCCTACTAAAAGAGTATAAAATAGGGGTAGGCTCATGATTCCCATGCCTTTGCCATAGCACCCCAAGCCAAACATCCACAGGCTGTCTGTTTAGATGCATTGATTCCTCTAATTCCTTCTCTCAAAGCCCTGTTTACTAGCGAACTTCTTAGGCAAGAACAGGCCAAACTCAACGAAGCGAGGAAGATTTCAGTGGTGAATGTGAACCCAACAAACATTCGCCCTCATAGCGACACGCCGGAAATCAGAAAATACAAGAAACGCTTCAATTCAGAAATACTTTGTGCAGCTCTGTGGGGTATGTTGGTGGCTGGTTGTCTGTTTGTCTCTTCATCTGTTTGGTTAGTTGGTTTTGTTTTTCCACTCATGAATCAGTTTACCTTCAAGTATTAAAAGCCTGTGGCTCTTATCATCAGAACGCACTAGGATATCATAGCTGTTAGGGACCTGATGTGGGATTGCCTATGGAGTGACCAAAAATATATTGTATATAGAAAGACCTGGTATTCAAGATGGCATGTAGTCTGATGGGCTACATCAGCCACAGAACTAGCCCCCATTTAATACACAGCCGCTCTGTGTGTGGCACTCTGCATGGTACCCCACATTCTATCTGTGACTCATGTAGCATTCTGCATGGGGCCATTGCATTACCTTCACTTCAAAGCTGACAAACAAGCCCAGCATATTTTAGTGACTTGCCCAAGGCCACACCGTCACCAGTAACTGAGGAGAAAAACAGCAAACAGTGAGCCTTCCTTTTTGGTTGAAAACATCAGTGTGATGTTTTCATCAAGTAGATCTGCAGATGTTAGCTGGATTCAAACTCAGTATAGGTTGGGGAGACTTTATCAAAGTCTTGGCCTCTATTGCTCAATTCATCATCAGAAGATCAGGATGTGGTCCATCTGAACCCATCTCCATTCCTACGCTTGGGTTGGAACATCATAGTTTTGTAAGGCTAAAGGCATTTCCCAGGTCAGCAGGGAAGAATATTGAAACCTAGGAATTGTTCCATGTGAGGCAAAATGTCTCTGCAATAGGAAGATGCGATTTGGAGAACAAAATAATCACATTTAATGTGGGAGGGCTTAACAAGGGGATATTCATGTTTTCAGAAAACAGAAGTGTACCAAGAGATTTTCAAGATCTAGTGCACAGTGAATCTCTCAATGTAGGTACATTTTAGTAAGTGGATGACTAATTTGTTTAGGTATGAAATTTTAGAATTATAATTATCTAGATGAAGTGACTTATCTGCCAGTTTTAGGATAAGGAGTGCTGGTTACAGGTGTGCCGGGGTAGGATTAGGTGATGGAGAACTCTTTAAAATCAATATTTCTGTGACTCAGCTTCTGAGCTGGCTTATCACTTCCCTGACCAAGAGCAGAGTCATTGTGTGTGTCTGAGGAGGAGCAAGGACATCCATGCAGTATAGAAGTGGAAACTTTTGTATTTTGAAAGTGAAGTGGATAGGTCAGCAGCCTCAGAAATCACTGAATGAATGGGTGGGTGGGGGAGAGGGATGTCTAAGAAGGAAGAAGTTGTATATACGGGGGCACCAAGGAAGAGGAGACCCTCCATAAAGGGGAGAAATGGGCAAGTGTCTTTACTTGCATCTCTCTGCGAAAGGCTCCTTTTGGTAGGTACTCTCTGAGCTAAATAGTAAGTGGACAGGTGTGGTATGGTGCTGCCTCAACTTTACAAAACAAAACGGCAGTTCAGTTACCAGGGAAACAGGGACATAACTAGTGAGGTGTACCTTCCACCTCTATACTGTCTACCCATAGCACCTATCTGCCCACTTGTTTACGTTAGCATTGAAACAGTTTTCTGGGCTTCACAGGGATCCGGGTGAAACTGAGGAGGGCCCATCCTTGAGTACTTCTTAAATTTGCAGGTGTAAACCTTCTGGTGGGGACTGAAAATGGCCTGATGCTTCTGGACAGAAGCGGCCAAGGCAAAGTCTACAACCTGATCACCCGGAGGCGATTTCAGCAGATGGATGTGCTAGAAGGCCTGAACGTTCTGGTGACGATATCAGGTATGTTGCCACACTGACCTGACCCGCAGGGGTGCCAGGTGGGAAGGTGACAGCATCCTGGTCTTTGAAGAAGTCCTGCCCAGTAAACCACAGGAGATGTACAGCACTATAGCTGGGGGGAGATCACTGCATGGATTGTAATGCTGAGGGTCTGGCCTCCCAGGAAGACTTACCTGTGCCTTAAACTTGAGTGAGGCAGACTCATAACAAAAAAAACTGTGTATTTGTATCTTTACCTCCCCTAAAACTCAGCAAGAATACTATGAAGCTGTCTATACTGCAGATAGTATAACACTCCCAGATGGAGAATATCAAAATGAAGGTTTCTTTTTTTTTAACAAGCCTTGGCATGAATTGTACAATCCTAGCCCATCTGAGCTAGCTCATTATTCTATTACCCAAATATGACCCCATATATACATACGTCCCTTTGGACTGCCATTCTCCACGCTATGAGGATGTTCCTGGCCATGTGGAATGAGGTTCTTTTTTCTAACCCATGATGTGTGTCCTCCTCCTTCCTGCTCCTGGCTGGAATGCATTAAATCTCCATCTAAAGTGCAGGCTCCCTGTTCTAATCCCAGGAAGTCCCACCTTTCTCTGTCTTTGCCCAATCTCAGACCTCAGCATTTTATTTAACCAATCAGAGTCAATGTAAGTAACAGACAGCAAGCAGGACCAATTAATTAACATTTAGAATGCTTAGCACCACCCCATCAATTCCCTCCTTTTGTCTAATAAAAAGGCTAAATTTTGTAACTCATGTAGTAAAAACAATAAGAACAAATATGAAACAATCAAGAAAACCATATATAAAAGTTACACACATAATGTTTAGCCTATTTGTAATCAGGCAATTTTGAAGAAGAAAAAATCTATCTTGGTGTGTCTAAAGTTCTGTTCTGAACCTAAGTAATTTCTATCATGTCCTAGATTTATAAACCTAAACTTTTTATTTAGACTTGAAAATATCCTTTTAAATAAATCCTAACAACTCAAGTGGAATTGAAATTTTATAATATTATACCTTCAACCCCATCAAAGACATAAGAAGGGAATAAAAAATGAAGGTTTCTGGGAGAGGAATTAACAAGCAAAAGTTTCTTTAGTCTTTATTCTCAAAACATCTGCTTATAATCCACTAATCTTTTAAGAAAGATAGTAATACTAGTGGTATGATCAATTCTACAAAGAGGATGGAGTGGTGTCATCCTTACTCGTATATTTTTACATCAATAGCTTTTTAAAATGGGAAAAGACTTTCTTGGACAACAAGAAAGCTTCATTATTGACGAATGAAGAATGCAACTGGAGTCTATGTTTATTGATAAGAAGGCATTTCTTCCTTCCTGACAGTGTTTGAACAAATCCACCCTCCTCCATTTTTATTTCATGAGCTAGAAAATCCACAGGACTACTTTATGTGTTAGAACCACCCAGAAGATGTGAAAACCCAAGCTGCCCCCTAGACAGGGTCAGAACCTCTGAGATAAGGAGCAGGCATTCAGTATTGATGGCTCTAGCATCATGTTCCCAGCATACAGCCTAGTTCATTAGCTCTATTCTTCATCTTTATTATGCAAAGGGACCACATGGGGATTCTTGAAGATGAAAGTTTAACTCTCCAGGTGTGCTTGCCCCCCCCCCCCGAGGAAAAATACAGTCTCTTGGCATATAATCCCCTCTGTGCTTTACCTGTCTACTGGGTGTTTAGAGTTTTGTCATTACAAATAAAGGTTGACCAAGTAAATTGCTCTTGTGCTATGATTTGAATTGAGTTCTATGTGGTCTTTGTTTCTGGCTAAGTGCTTTCTTGGTTGCTACACTCCCAATCCAAAACTGAAACCATGCATCTATCTGTCATCTATCCAACTTGAAAATTCAAGTTCAAGCTCTATTTTGCTGTTAGTGACTGTCTTGATCTTCAGAGTCTATTTCCTCTGATCATGGAGCACCAAGAGGAGAAAGAGATAATAAAAATAAGAAGGAAGAGTCTTGAACTGCTCAGATCCTATTGGCACAGGAAGATGGCTCTCCTCACTGCCGCTATCCTAAGCACCTGGGCTCTAGGCTGCTGCTGACAAGAGTGAACAGCAGCTGTGAGGCGCTTCCTGCAGTTTGTTTTATTGCACTGCCTGTCAAACCAGTGAGGGATGCTCTCGTGAATTCTCTTCTTCTAGTACATATCCCATCTGTAGACCATAAAACCGCTTTAAAGGCGATGGAAAATATCCGAGAACTAAAATCCACAAGCCTAATTTCTCATTAAGAAAGAGCCACAAAAATTGTGCACTTTCCCTGTGGTACTCAGAAAATCCAGGGGAGTGGTTTCATTATGTTCTGAATAAAGTTTCCATGCCATGGAGTTGGTGATTTAGTGAACAAGCCAGAGCCATCAATACTGAGAATGCTTTGAATCACTCTACCAAAGGGAACTGTTGACCTTTTCTTTTTTTGAATTCTGAGTCCACATCTTTTATTTTCTCCTTTGATGTTTTTATTTAATTTTCTTTTTGTTGACCTCAGCACCATATCTTTGTCTAATATCATTCTCTAAACTCAAATTGCTTTAGTGAATTTGTTTTTGCCTTCTGTTAAATTCCTTTGTCTTACCAATTAAGTAAAACTGCTAACAGTTGTTGTTGATGTAACAGAGGAG
Organism: Lophiomys imhausi; assembly: GCA_907164525.1. NCBI lineage: Eukaryota > Metazoa > Chordata > Mammalia > Rodentia > Muridae > Lophiomys > Lophiomys imhausi. The sequence goes on along the minus strand of CAJQZJ010033087.1, from coordinate 4,320,889 downwards.
GTAAAGACAGGGGAGAGAAAATGGGAGGAGGAGAGAGACACATACGTAGGCTAAAATGCCCATTTGCCAACGTTTCTTCAAGATTAGATCTAAAATGTTCTGGAACGCTGTTACAGAGTTAGAACTTAACCTAGTTCAACAGACTGGCTCTCTCAAATAAGAAATTGCTGAAAGGTAAAAAGTGCAATTTGTGGGTTTTGGCCAAAGTACTAGGGTCTGTCTTTATAAGTCCTGACAGAAGTCACAGTGAGGAAGAGCTAGGGATGCTGCTTATTCCGCCCTCACAGATACACAGATGCCAGCAAGAGTCCAGAAGGGGCTAGTGAGAAAAGAGTAGAGGCTCTCACAGAGCTTGAAATTAAAATTCTCTTATTTCAACAGGCAAGAAGAACAAGCTCCGCGTTTACTATCTCTCATGGTTAAGAAACAGGATACTGCACAATGACCCAGAAGTGGAAAAGAAGCAGGGCTGGGTCACAGTTGGGGACTTGGAAGGCTGCATACATTACAAAGTCGGTGAGTCGCAACTCAGCAGCAGACTTTGGCAGATACTCAGTCCCAATTGTTTGGTTAAATGTATTATTCAGTCATTCTATCTGCTCTTGATGGTATATGGGTCACCAGTTTAAGACATTGCTGGACCACTAAGTATACTTGAATTATTCCCCCAAAAGTCAGATTGATGAAACTCAAAGAAGGCATTTAGAATAAAATGTTAGAATCAAGTTTGAATATTTATATGTACTTCTCCCACAGCCTCCCAAAATAATAATAAAAAGTAAAAAACAAAATGCAATGAACACCCAAGATAGAATGGATCCAGAGAAGAGAAGCCACCAAATAAGAAATGGCCATAAAACTGAGGAAGAGTAGCTGTGTGACTGGGGTCAGATACAGCAAATTGTGGATGCTCATTTCTTTTTTTTTTTTTAATAATTTATTTTTTATTTCTTCAAGTTACATCTCAATCACAATCCCCTCCCTACTCCCCCCTCCAGTCCCACCCTTCCACCCTCCCCATGAGCCCCACCATCCTCTTCCCTTCTTTTTTTTTTTTTTTTAGTTTAAGGTATTTATTTTTCCCCCCAACAGCTCTCCCTTTCAGTCCAAATAATGGTTCTTTTTCTTATAACTATAAATACAATACAAAACAACAGAAATAAATAGGCCACGATTATAAGAGTTATATGGCTTAGCATACATTCCCAATGTCCAGTCCATATGTATTTGGCACCTGACTTTAACATTCTACTATCTAACCATCTCCATGAGTTTAAAGTTCTAT
>CAJQZJ010033087.1:4260709-4314604 GCA_907164525.1 Lophiomys imhausi | reverse complement strand
AGAGAGAGGAGAGAGAGAGAGGAGAGAGAGAGAGAGAGAGAGAGAAATGGTAAGTTCAGAGGGAAGAACATACCACAGAGAATAAAGAACAACTTCTAGACAAGGGGCCTTGACATCCAGATTAAGATGACTCTGAGATTCCATCTCACACCTGTCAGAATGGCTAAGATCAAAACTCAATGACAGCACATGTTGGTGAGGGTGTGGAGAAAGGGGAACCCTCCTCCATTGCTGGTGGGAATGCAGACTTGTGCAACCACTATGGAGGTCAGTCTGGCGATATCTTAGAAAACTTGGAATGGCTCTACCTCAAGACCCAGCCATACCACTTCTTGGTATCCACCCAAACGATTCCTCACCAAACCACAAGGACAACTCCTCATCTATTTTCATTGCATCCTTATTTGTAATAGCTAGAAATTGAAAAAAAAAAAAAACAGATGTCCCTCAACCGACGAATGGATAAAAAAAATTGTGGTAAATTTACACAATGGAATACTACTCAGCCATCAGAAACAAGGACATCATACAATTATCAGCCAAATGGATAGAACTAGAAAAGCTCATCCTGAGTGAGCTAACCTGGACTCAGAAAGAAGCACATGGCATCTACTCACTTATAATTGGATTTTAGCCATATAGTACAGGATAACTATCCTACAACCAATGCACCAAAAGGATCAGGAACATAGACTTTGTTACCTATTAATGGGACAATTTGCCCTAGGGGTGCTACCATGTAGGTCCCCAGTGGAAGAGGAAGTTCTTAGCCCTCATATGACTGTTGAACTGAAAGAGTCTGATATGTAGGGACACTCCACATTGGAGTGGGATGGGTGGGAGAGGGAGGGGAGGGTGGGAGAGTGGAACCAGGAGGGATGGAAAGAGGACACTGTGATGGAGATGTAACTTGAAGTAATAAGTAAACATTAAAAAAAGAAAAGCCAGACCCCCCCCCAAAAAAGATGACTCTGAGAACCCAGTATAACTACTCAAACAGAAAACTCACAGTGAGCTGTACTAATATGGCACTTAAGTACAGAAGAAATGAGAAAGTCCTTAAAATTCCCAAATTATAAGAAAATTAACAAACAACATATGTAAAATAGTCCCAGAATCAGAGAATCTTGGGATTTTTAAAAAACAATACTAGAACTTTAGAAAACAGAGCAAACAAGGCCTCAAATTTCCAAAGCCAAATTTATGTTTAACTAGGGGCTTAGGATATCACCAAGCTTCACTTGGTGAGTGCTTGCCTTGTATGCACAAACCCTGAATTCAGTCCTAGCAATGAATACACTAGGTATAAGAGTGCAGTCCCACACTTCAGAAGTGGAAGTAGGAAGATCAGAAGTTCAAGATCATAACAATACATGAGATAGTATTGCAAAAAATATTTTCAACCCACTTTATAGCACATAAAATAGAGTGTTATTAGAATTAACCCCCCCCACCCCCATGTGTGTGTGGAAACTGACTCAGAGAAATGTAGATGGTGGCAGAGATTTATTATCAGGAGCTGGATCTCATCACTTTGAAAACTAAGAAGTGCCCCCCAAAAAATGTTTCATTTGGGGACCTGGACACCTAGGAAAGTCAACTGTATGATTTAATTCAAGTCCAAAAGCCTGGGGACCCAGTGAATTGATGGTGGAGTTCCAGTCATAAACCCAACAGACTCAAGACCCTAGAATAAGTGATGGGCCAGCCTGAGTTTGGAGGCAAAGACTCATATCTCACCTCAGGATGGGAGGAGGCTTTGGGTTTGTTCTATTCAGATCTTCAGGTTATTGGCTGAAGCCCACTGCACTCTGCTTTACCTGGGCTACTAATTCAAATATTATTCTCATGAGGAAAACTCTTATAGAAACACCTAGAATAATGTTTGAGCAAATATTTGAATAGGATGTGGCCCAGCCAAATTATCATATAAAATTAAAGGTTATACTATTAAATTATACATCAGTGTTAAGAGCAGAAAGAAGACGTTTATAGGCATGCCATATCCCCAGAACATTCCACTTCATACACCATTTCTGAAAAAGCTACTTTAGGATGCAGCCCACTAAAATAAAAAACTAAAACTTAATGATTCAGGAAAAATGATAAAGGAAATGCCCAGAAGGATGGCATCCCCTTTCCTCCACATTCATTCCAAGTGAGCATCTTAGACATCTTGACGTTAGGAAACAATGATTAGTGACCAGAAGATTCAAGTAAGGAAGGTACACCTCCACTCATAAATACTGAGCCCTTTGTCTTTTGTGCCCCAAGGAGTGTGTGGAAAAGTACCAAGCATAGCCCACACTATCCCCATCGGGCAGCAGGCAGCTTCATGTCTGCGTGTGGTACTCTCTGAGAGACTGTGGGTTTTTTCATGGAACAGCCATGCTTGCTTGCAGAAAGAAGAAGGGTAATTCAAGGGCGATTGTGGAAAACATGTAGAATTGACTCTAAACACGGCTCTGAAAAAGCTGTTAGAATTTCCTTTAAATAGAAGTATTTTGCCATTATTTGACATTTATTAGCCAGATATTTTAGTGATCAGATTTTATTACATAAAGTAGGACTGTGTAATTATAAAGCCATAAAATTAATCGCAGGAGATAGTAACGTTAGTGACTGTTGTGTCTTGCACATTCCTGGAAAATGTGTTTCCAAAAAATGTGAGGTGCGTGCCTACTGTTTAACCTACACAACTCCCATCAGCCTTCTCAATATTTCTAATTTGAACCTTCTGGTCAAGGTTATCTCATTTCATTGCCTTGTCTTACACATGCTAGCCTATAGCCAGAAGCTACAAAATAAAGTGTAACCAAAAAACAGTAGTTGATCAATACTTATCAGAAATTTGAGACCGTCTTAAGTATCAGAAACATTTTTTTACCTCAGTTATCCAAAGAAGCACAGCTTCTGTCTGCTTTGCTTTCTTGTGGGATTCCAGCCAAGACAGTATGGCATCTTATAATGCCTGTAACTAGTCCTGTAACCTGCCTCCCAAATTCCTGTGAAATTTCAAGAATAGAAAACAAGAATAATATCTACTAATAACTTTGTAAAAGAACTTGAATAATACACTTAGCGGATTTGATCTTATATAAGCAATAAAATAGGAATAACACAGAAAACCAAGCAGTTTATCTAAAAGAAATATAAAATATTTTTTACCCTTTATATACTTACATAGCTTTTTTTTGGAGCTGTGTTAATCTTTGTGAATCTTTTTCTGTGTCTCAGGTGAGAAGGTCAGAGAATGGATTCATAAAGAAGCCATGTTGGCGGGGTGTAGCTCAGTGGAAGAGTGTTTGCTACTGCCTATCATGAAGACTTGGGGTCAGTCCCCAGCATTGCAAAAAGAAAGGAAGAAAGAGTTCACAGCATAAAAAATTATAAAGGAGCCAACTAGAAACCCAGCATTTCATCTAACCATGTGAAAATCTATCCTTCCTAGATTTCTTATGATACAGGATACTTTTTGTACAGATATTTTATACAGAAAATGACTGGCATATGTATCATTTGTGGATTGCAGAATTAGACTCTTCCATTAACAGTGAAAAATCCAGAAGGCTTTAAAGAGCTCTGCATTCCTTCAAGGTCATCATTGCACATTCTGATCATTATGTTATCAGGCACATGTAGATCACAGTAACTAAGAGTTTAGCTGGCAGAGTGCGTCATCCATTCATTCACTCGGCAAGCACTTGAGTGCTATTCTATATGACGCAATCATGATTTAGGCCCTCAGTCATTTCAGCAAGTGAAGATGCATAATATTCTGTTTTTGTAAATAGTAAAAGGACTTGTCAGGTACATGAAGCCCTTAAAAATAAGCCACTGATAGAGTCAGGGCTGCTATCATTTCATCTTTCATTAGAAATACAAAGAATTATTTCCTGTAATTATTATATTTCAGTGTGAATAATAAGCAGATAATAATGCATGATAAGCCTATATCTCCACAGGTATGTTAATTGTTCTAGCATTTTGCCATAACTACACTCAACTAAGCATAAAAGACAGACAAACTAACATAAGAAAATGGCATAGGTCCTTATCAAAGTGAATATCCATATCTAAATTGAAATAGTCCCATCTTTAAATGAAGAAAAGTCCTTTAATATAAACCCAAAAACTTCTAGCATTCTGTCAACTAAGTACACTAAAAGAAATTAAACTTGCATGCAAAAAAAAATTTTAACCTGTTCCAAGAACAAACACCCTCAACTGTGAACACATATAGACAGACACTTGCATTCATTAGTACAAAAGATCTTGGGTAATTGACATGGCTTCTAAACTCTTCCTCTTCTTTTCCATTCAGTTAAATATGAAAGGATCAAATTCTTGGTGATCGCCTTAAAGAATGCAGTAGAGATATACGCTTGGGCCCCTAAACCTTATCACAAGTTCATGGCATTTAAGGTAAGTGTCGATACTGCCTGTTTATGTCTCTGTTTTCATCAGAGTTCTATTATTTGCATAAGCCAATATCAGTTTTATTATATAGACAACCATTTGTCTTTAAAAAAACAATTCTTAAAACACATTATTTCAAAAAACTTAAGTTTTAAAAATACTATACAGCTCATCACATTAAAATCTGTGATTGTCGGGGCTGCAATCAGGATGTAAAGTGAAATTTAAAAATAAAAAGAATGAATGAATGAATTAACTAATTAATTAAAACCTGTGACTGTCCTCCATTGGAGGTCTATGAACTATTGACTTGTAGAAGAATTTAGTTTGGAACAGTTACCAGGAAAAGTACCAAACACAGAATTATACAATAATCTCTTTTGTAAAGCCACTGAACACCAAGTATCATCGATGTTTTGCCTGAAAAAGGCAGATCCATAGCAGCACTAGGTCTACAGAACGACTAATCATCACTAACATTTCTGAATAAGCTCTCCGAGACTCGTTTATTCTTTGTTTATCCCTATTGCATGAAGACGTCTCTTACTGAATTGAATGCTGAAGGTAGTTGCTCATGGAAAAGACCTCATTCCTCTGAATTTTCATTCTGATTGTCTTTGAATTTGTTTACCTTGAATTGGTCTGTACCATCAGAGGCCTTGAGGTTCAGTGAGAGAACAGGATGGCAGTGTGCTTTGTCCCATTGACCCCCCAGATCATAAAAGATGAGTTTGCTTTCAGTCACACAGATGTATTCATATCACGTAGCCTAGCTATATCCAGTGTGAACTTATCTCCCATTTTCTCTTTGCATTTCTCACTGGTCCTCACTTTCCCTACCTTTGTGACTGTGATTGACTTTTGGGACTTTATGTATTCTTTCATGTCGCCTATGCTATGCAAAAGACAAATCTGCCATGAGATTCTGTCAGTACTCTTAGAGAATGAGTCACTCCACTCCCATCTCGTTCTTTTCTTTCAAACAGCCAATTGGTGATGTGCTCTGGATGACAGACTCATCAACAGAAATGCACTCTCCTCCACAGGCCCACTTTACTGAAAGAAATTTCTGGATTACATTATGTTTATCATGGCAAGGAAAAGATGACTCCCAAAGCTAATGTGGTGCTACTTTGCTGCCAAAATCTGTCTCCTAAAGAGCTTTTCATTCAAGATCCCTTTTCCCATCTTGACTCTGAAGTCAGTGCCTACAGCGACCTAGTCAAAACCCATGAGAGAACAAAAACAAATGAACACACACACACACACACACACACACACACACAAAGAACCAGCTTCCCTCAACAGACCAGACACAACCTGGAAGAGAAAGCCCAGAGGAAGGGCTTGAATAGGAAAGACTGGTGTAGACCAGAGGTGGAACCATTGTCCCATAGGACAGGAACAAAAGGTGTTAACTTCCTGTGCTGTAAGAATGACTATAAGAGATGGAGAAAGAACAGTGTTTAATGGCGGCTGTGGTTTCTTGAATCTTGTCCCAGAGCACAATATCTGATCAAAGTACAGTCATGTCAAAAGTAGAAAGATAGCAACCCTTCATACTGTAGGGCTTAGGCCCTGAATCCAACCAAGGAGAACTCTGGTAAACCCAACTAGAGCTCTCCTCTTTTCCTTTCCAGTTGTATCCTTGGAGACAAGACAAGCCATGTGTACTATGATGTGTCTTCCACATCTCCTTTTCTTATTGCCCAAACCTGTCTCTCGGAATGCAAATATGAAGTTTAGAAAGATTGGCAGTCGTGGAAAGGAAATCATATTCAGTGTAGTCCTATTAACCTCCAACAGATTTATCACAATGCTCCTTCCAGTCTGTTAGGGAAGACACACCACAGCTCAACAAGGCTACCACATGGGAAAGAGGGGGCTGGAGAGATCACTGCATGCTCTCTAGAGGACAAAGGCCAGAAACATACAGGAAGAACAGCAGCATCCATACACCAAGCTTTTAACACAATTTTTACACTATCAAAATTGATAGCTGTAAACTGTCTTTACTGCAAAAGATAAGAAAAGGAAAGAAGGGAACAAAAAGTAAGCAATACAGTTTGCCTCCTGGAGTCCAACATGAGCATACCTAACCCTGAAAGTGACCGTTCCCCAGCTTTCTAACTGAAGAAAGTCCCTTTAAGTGAACCTCTTAGGAATAAGGCAACTCTTTGAGTAGTAAGGATACTAATGAGGTTATTTTTAAAGTCTTTTGCAGATCTTCAGCATAAGCCTCTGCTTGTGGACCTCACAGTTGAAGAAGGTCAAAGGTTAAAGGTCATTTTTGGCTCACACACTGGATTCCATGTAATTGATGTTGATTCTGGAAACTCCTATGATATCTATGTACCATCCCATGTAAGTCCCAGGGATCAATGTTCTCCTGCCCCCTGCATGACAGTCTGCATGTAGAGAGATCTGGTTGTACCTGTTTTCACTTGAAATCATGCTAATCAGTAAATGTTGGTAAACTTTGGATACCCCTGAGGAGACTGACTGTTCTTTAAAAACAAAAACAAAAAAAAAAACCATTTATTTATTAATTCAAGTTACATCTTGATCACAACCCCTTCCCTCCTCCCCTCTCACCCCTACCCTTCTACCCTCAATCCCCTCTCTCACCTATCCTTCTCAGGTGAGACGGGCCCCCACATACTAGCCCCACTCAGTTCATCAGTCATGTGAAGGCTTCGTCTTGCACTGGGGCCCAACATGGCAGCCCAGCTAGGGTAAAGTGCCCCACTAACAGGCAACAAAATCCATGAGCAAGAAGTCTCCCCCACCCCCCACCAAGTTGCTAAGGGATCTGTATGAAGAACAAGTTGCCTATCATCTTTGTATGGGGGGGGGTGGGGGCGTCTAGGTCTAGTCTAAGCTTTTTTCTTATTTTTTTGGTTAGAGTTTCAGTCTCTGTAAGCCCCTAGGGACCTATGTTGGTTGGTTCTATTGATCTTCATGTGTTGATCTTGACCCCTCCTGGTCTCTCTATTCCTCCTCCCTCTCTTGTACACAGCTCCCAGAGCTCCACCCAATGTTTGACTGTGTGTCTCAGCCTCTGTTTTGGTCTGCTGCTAAGTGGAATTTCTCATAGGATAGTTATGCTAGGTTCCTGTTCCTTTGGGTCCGTGGGTTGTAGGATAGTCTTAAAGTGTTTTTACTCCCTCAAGCTAAGTAGCACAAAAATTAAATTATCTTGAAGATATCTTGTCTCTTTGGACTTCATATGCATATGTTATATCATAGATGAGTTCTTGTTTTCAGTTTTTGAAGGAAGTTTTGTTTTATGTAAGAGAAAGACAATGTTTAGATACCAAATTCTTGAGGGGGGGGGAATCTCTTTTCTGCTATTAGTAGACATTCTAGGTGACTTCTCCAACCCTCAGTTTTCCCAGATGTAAGATGGGACTCCAATTATCTATTCTATAGGGTAACTATCATGATCATTAAATTGGCTCAGCACCCAACATATTCAAGTTCTTATTAACAACATAATACTAGATTTACTATACCAGCTCATTGCATAAATATAACTCTTAAAGTAAATGCTGCATGGATCTAAATATGAGAGCTGGTATGGTGTAAGCTATGTTTCACAAATATAATCCCAAGGCTAATGAACTCTCAGGATAGTCTGAGGCTGGCCCATGCTTGATTGACATTTTGAGACTTTAAAGAAGCCCAGTGTTTAACATGCTGTTTTGATGCATATACACACATGCAGTTGTCACCCACTGCTGAATCTTATAGATCTCTACTTGCATGTCTATATCATTGCTAAGGTGCTGGGTCACCTCTGTGACTGCCTTCAATCCTACAAAGCCCTGTCTGTCAATCACATGTTGGAATGATGTCATTGTCAACCAGGAGTGGTGGTAGCACCTCCTTTCCATAGAACCAGTCAATCTATGCTTATTTTAGTAATTTAGGTAATTCTCCATTTTTCCCATAAAAAAATCATTCTGTCATTAGAGCTCCTAGGTGAATTTTCTAGGTTATGTACTCATGGCCTTCTTGTAGGCACCTGGCATTCTCACCATATGTGGAAGCATTCATTCTAGTGGGAACCCACGAATTTCAGTGTGCTCAGAGTCTATCACGAAGTACTTGTACAGCTTTGGTCAAGTTGCATAATGCTGAGATGTAGGTCTGTCAACTGCAGCAAAGCTTTCTGTGATGGAGACCTTCTGTAAAGACTAGAAATCATGTGTACAAGTGGCCCAAAGATTGGTACACTAGGCATTCAACGTTACTGTTCTTAAGAGCCATTGGATTCTTGATCAAGTAAGTATGTTTGTGTTTACCTTGTGTATTTGACAGGAACAGTGATTAAATTAAAGTAGATTTCACCTTACAGAAGCTTATCAGTTTCATGAGGTCCCATTTACTGATCGCTGGTCTTAGGGCCTGAGCTATTGGTGTTCTGTTCAGGAAGTTGTCATCTGCGCCATTGAGTTCAAGACTTTTCCCTACTTTCTCTTCTATTAGATTTAGTGTGTCTGGTTTTATGTTAAGGTCTTTGATCCACTTGGACTTAAATTTTGTGCAAAGTGATAAATATGGGTCTATTTGCATTCTTTTACATGTCAACATCCAGTTGGACCAGCACCATTTGTTGAAGATGCTGTCCTTTTTCCATAGTACGGTTTTGGCTTCTTTGTCAAAAATTAAGTGACTATAGGTGTGTGGGTTTATTTCTGGGTCTTCAATTCCATTCCACTGATCAACTGGTCTGTTTATATACCAGTACCATGCTGTTTTTATTACTATTTCTCTGTAGTACAGCTTGAAATCAGGGATGGTGACACCTCCAGATGTTATTTTATTGTACAGGATTGATTTAGCTATTTTGGGGTTTTCGTTTTTCCATATGAAGTTGAGAGTTATTCTGTCAAGGTTTGTAAAGAATTGTGTTGGTATTTTGATGGGAATTGTATTGAATCTGTATATTGCTTTTGATAGGATGGCCATTTTTATTATGTTGATCTTACCTATCCATGAACATGGGAGATCTTTCCATCTTCTGATGTCCTCTTGAATTTCTTTCTTTAAGGAGTTGAAGTTCTTATTGTACAGGTCTTTCCCTTCCTTTGTTAGAGTTACCCCCAGGTATTTTATATTATTTGTGGCTATTGTGAAGGTTGTTATTTCCCTAATTTCTTTCTTGGCCCATTTATCTTTTGTGTAAAGAAATTTTTACTGCCAATTTTTTTAGTTAATCTTGTATCCAACCACCTTGCTGAAAGAGTCTATCAGCTGTAGGTGTTCTCTGGTGGAATTTTTGGGGTCACTTACGTACACTATCATATCGTCTGTAAATAGGGATAATTTGACTTCTTCCTTTCCAATTTGTATCTCCTTGTTCTCCTTTAGTTGTCTTATTGTTCTGGCTAGAATTTCAAGTACTATGTTGAAGAGATATGGGGAGAATGGGCATCCTTGCCTTGTCTCTGATTTTAGGGGAAATGCTTTAAGTTTCTCTCCATTTAGTTTGATGTTGGCTACCAGCTTGCAGTATATTGCCTTTATTATGTCTAGGTATGGACATTGTATGCCAGGTCTCTCCAAGACTTTTAACATGAAGGGGTGTTGGATTTTGTGAAATGCTTTTTCGGCATCTATCCTTAATCATCAGAGAAATGTAACTCAAGATGACTCTGAGATTCCATCTCACTCCTGTCAGAATGACTAAGATCAAAAACTCAAAAGACAGAGGATGTAGAGAAAGGGGAACACTCCTCCATTGCTGGTGGGAGTGCAAACTTGTACAACCACTATGTAAATCAGTCTGGTGATATATTAGAAAACTTGGAATAGCTCTACCTCAAGACCCAGCCATACCACTCCTGGGCATATATCCAAAAGATTCCTCACCAATCTATAAGGACATCTATCTGCTCAACTATGTTCATAGCAGCTTTATTTGTAATAGCTAGAAACTGGAAACAATTCAGATGTCCTTTAACTGAAGAATGGATTTTAAAAACTGTGGTACATTTACATAATGGAATACTACTCAGCTATCAGGAACAAGGAAATCATGCAATTTGCAACCAAATGGGCGGAACTAGAAAAGCTCATCATGTGTGAGCTAACCCAGACTCAGAAAGGTACACATTGCATATATTCACTTATAATTGGATTTTAGCCATATAGTACAGGATAACCATCCTACAATCAATAGACCCAAAAGAACAGGAACATGGTCTTGGCTACTTGTTAAGGGGACACTCAACCCTATTGGAACTGCCATGTATGCCTCCTGTGCAAGAGGAAGCTCTTAGACCTCAAGTGACTAATGAACTGAGTGGGGCTGATACATGGAGGCACCCCACACCGGAGGGATGGGATGGGTGGGACAGCAGGTAGAGGGTAGGTCCGGGAGGGGGTGGTAGTAGAGATGTAACTTAAAGTTAAATTAAAAAAAATAAAAATTAAAGTAGATTTCAATCTCTACAGTGAAAATTACATAAAATTTCATTTGTAATTCCAAAAATAAAAGTCAAGAGGTCACCTTGTTTTTAAGTAGAGTAATTCCTGGCCTTCCTTTGTCTTCTAGATTCAGGGCAATATCACACCTCATGCTATTGTCATCCTGCCTAAAACAGATGGAATGGAAATGCTTGTGTGCTATGAAGATGAGGGGGTGTATGTGAACACCTACGGCCGGATTACTAAGGATGTGGTGCTCCAATGGGGAGAAATGCCCACATCTGTGGGTAGGTTAACCATTCCTTATCTCCTTCAGCAGTTACACCCCCCAAATGAAACGAAAGTCAAGAAATGCGAAACAACCATTTGAATCCACAAAAAAAAAAAAAAAATATGTGAATAATACTTGTAAGACTTGCTTTGTCTGTTTAATCTCAAGTCCTTTGTCTTTGTTGTGGTTAAGATGTGAACAGATGCTGTGAGTTGTTGCCCATCTAATGGTTTTAATGCAGTTTTGGAAATTCCTTTTGACAGCCTACATTCATTCCAATCAGATAATGGGCTGGGGCGAGAAAGCTATTGAGATCCGGTCAGTGGAAACAGGACATTTGGATGGAGTATTTATGCATAAGCGAGCTCAAAGGTTAAAGTTTCTATGTGAAAGAAATGATAAGGTAAATCCGTTTCAACTTTGCTTTAGTGTTTGCATTTTAAGAGACCACCAGGTACCTGTGAAACCTTCCTTTTCCTTTATACTGACTGGAGTCACATCTGTTTAGTGATCAGTCACTATCTTGAAATGGCATTACTTGGTTTGATTCATGTGAACATACAGAACCTATGGCTCATGCATCCGAACCAACATAAAACACGTAAAACTTCCTTGTGAACTCTTGGTAACTTTTGTGGCCTGGGGCCTTCTGGTGATATAACAACCATTGCAGACTCTCCTATGCACTTAGAGCAGCTGGCCCATCGTTAACCATCTCACACTGGGCTAGCCTTATGTTTTCACTTTTAGCCTTTCACAGAGACACTGTTGGGACCCAGCTTTCCTATTATATTCACCATGAAGTGTAAAACATCTGACACGTAGAAATATGAACTTCTAAAACGATGTCCCTCATTCCTAAGAAACATAGTCACAAACTCAACTCCTGCCATGTCCTGTCTCATTTCAGCCATGTGTCTCCTGGCATGTCACAGGGTTGGGGGGGGGGCTACATTCCAGTTCAAGTGAACATGTCTGTCCAGCATGATCCGTCACCTCACAGAAGTGTGCTGAAGCGGTCATGCTCTGCCTTGTCCCCCTGTAGAGTAATTCAGAGTCTTTAGTAGCTAATCCATGCATCCACCCTCTGAGACCATGTTCAGCCTAACAACCATGTCCACATAGAAAAGAATGTGAAGGGTTGAACTCTTCACATTTCTTTGCTTACCCCAGCTCCCCAACAGCCAGACTGGTCTTCATCCAAGCCTGGTAATGTGGATCTGGAGTCTTTGACCCTCGATAAGTGCTTCTGTCCTGGTGTGGTCTAGTGGACAACAGCTGTGAGGGACGAGGCTGGCTACCAGGGGTCTTATCATAGGATGTCAGAAATGACCTAACAAGTAAAACCCCTAAGACATGAAATGTTCTAGGTGTGGACAACCATCCTGTAGTTCTTGATGACCTACCCCAGCAGGCCTGGTCCAGCCCGTAATCTCAGCCTGGGGCCTCTGGTTTAGTCCCTGAACCCCCAACCAGGGACAACAACAACCCTTTCCTTCCAGCAAATCCTCACTGTCCTCTCCATTTCTATTCCCTGACCCCCTTAGAGTAGCTTTACTTTCCTCTGTAGCTTTAGCTAAATGTCAAGCAATTCCACAAGCTTCTTAAGAAGCCATAGAAAAAGTAGCCTGACTTTTCACTAGTGATACACACTCATTCCTCAGACCACAGACACTGGCTGACTGAAGGGCTATTGCACAGCCCCAAATATTATTTCCCTGAGGCGGTGGTTCACTGACACTCAGCTCAAGTAAGCAGTAATGTAAATTCTGCTCACTTCTCCCAGGCCTTTGATAAAATGATTGAACTGGCTCAGACCTAATGGACTGTGGGTGTACTTATTACTGTCATTATCTTCTTTGGCCTGGGATCTGCCAGCATCAGCAGAGAGACCAAGTGTTAACCCGTGGAGCACCTAACTGAATAGGTTAGATGCTATTGGCTGGCCTCTTCAACCATAGCCGCTCTGTCTTTTTCTCAAGTTTTAAAATTGAACACTGAAGTTGTTCAAACATCAATAGGCCCCAAACTTTTCCCACAGCTTTGAGAATTTAAGGGGATTCTCTTCTATCTGCCTCCATATCACTCACAAGGGAGAGAAAGATAGTCCCATACCTTTTTAGAAATCAGCATTGTCCCGGGTCAGAAGTCCAGCAATAAATAACAATGTTAGCGAACATTAGCAAGGACAGAGGGTTTCCATATAATGCACTATCTCAAAAGTCACTGTAAACACTGGCCATTGAAACTTAGCTGACATATGGTGAGGATAGGACACATGAGAGAAAATGCCTGGACAGTTGAAGAAGAGAAGGGGGAATAAAACCCATGAAGTTGAACTAACTTGTTTTTAATTTCAAACAGGTATTTTTTGCATCCGTGCGATCTGGAGGAAGTAGCCAAGTGTTTTTCATGACCCTCAACAGAAATTCCATGATGAACTGGTAACAGAACAGCACTTGGCACTTATCTTCATGGCGTTATTTCTAATGTAAAAGAACATAACTCATGTGGACATATGCCAGTCTAGAGGCAGACTCAGAAGGCCTGGTTGAACATACCGCTTTCCCCGTATCCTCTCCCTCCATCTCTCCCAATATAGCCCTTCTGTCAGTGTTGCAGCCTGGTTGAGGAGGGAAGGAGGCGGCAGGAATGTCTGGGAGCTGAGGACGCTGCATTGTCTGTGGACAGAGACGGACCTTGTGCCCTTCGGAGTTAGGGATAGAAACAAACATTGTGTGCTCTGATGATTAAGCTGTGTTTATGCTGGCTTTTCAGTTCTTTTGGTTTGGATTTGTTTAACTTCCTTTTTCTTTACCACCTTACTTTGTAAGAATGGGGGAGGATGCATACTGGGAAATAAGTCTTTTTAAAAATTCTGTCTGCCTGCTAGATTTAAGTATATGGTATGTTGTAAAATTTCCAATTCCCAGTAGTGAGAGATAGAACAATAAACCTACCTTATCTTCCTGCACTGAAGGCCATAACCGCACAGTCGGGTAATTTAAGAATTTTCTTGCCTTCACCAACCCAAGAAGCTGGTTTTTTGTTTTGTTTTGACTTTTTTATTATTATTATTGCTACTGACTAATGAATTTTTGAATGAGAAGCAGAATAGCTGGTTTTCTCCTCTCTGGGGAAATAGATTTTAAATGGCTAAGCTATTAGCCTTAATCTAATAAAATCAACTACCACTTCTGTGAGTCTGACAGGCCATATTTTGATATGGCCCTTTCTAGAATGGAGGGTGTTGAATGGGACAGAGATGCCATTGAGTTGAGTGGGCTTGTGATTGCGGAGGGACTCTGGGATGTGACTGTCCCTCGGTTATTATGCAACAGATCAGGGCAAAAGATGGGATGACAGGTGGTCACCCAGAAGAAGCTTCTGAGAAATGAGCTAATACGTCTATGTAAATACACATGTTCTTTCTTCAAGGCACAAAGCCTCCTTACTAAGAGGTCCTTTGATTTAGGCTTTGTTAGGACTGAGATTGATTGAGACCCTTCCTGGAGCTGGGGGTTGCATGACAACCATGCTCTGGAAACCCAGATCCGTCCCAAGGGTGCCGCTTTCTCAAGATAAAAACTGTGACAGAAAAGAATTACTAATAAATGTTTCTGAGCTGCCTGTATTCTCACTAGAGATGGGACTAGACTTGTAACCCTGCCACAGACACAGCAGGCACCAACAGCTCAGATTTTAGGGAACCTGAAAGCAAGGCTGTGGCCAAAATTCTGAGACCCTAATCTAATGTTATGTTCTTCCAAACTTCCCATCATACTGTTAACAACATCTGTGCAGAGATGTGTATGTATTTAGTTCAGGTTGACTTGTGTCCTTATAAAAACCCTTACTCGAATGATTTGAACCTTTATGTGACTGACTGGGATTTTTCCCAAAGCTATAAGCATGGCCTATGGTATCCAGGTGTTGCAAAATGGTATCTGTGCTGTGCTTCCTGTTGTAACCTACCTCGTTTTGTTTGTTTTTGTTTCTCTGTTCATCACAGCAGTGTTGATGTCTCCAGGAGACATATAGAGAGCCCACCCGGCAATCCCAGTGCATTGAATACTCTCAAAACAGCACTTGACCAAATTGTTCTTTAAAAATTACAGGGAGAAAAACAAAACTCCAATGACAAACACCTAATTCAATTTGTTTTTAAAGAATGCAATTGCTGTAAATGGATCAAAAAGAAAGACCAAAAAGCAACAACAACAACAACAAAACTGTGATTCTACTGATTCTGCCTAAACAAATGAGCAGCTGATGTACTATTAATGAGAACGAACATATGTTAGGAAAATGGTACCTTTATAATCTGGCGGTTTGGCCAAAGGGGATGAGAAAGGGAAATATTCTGAGTTCGGGACGAGGTGATTCTGTAATCCCCAAAGGTGATTATTGTTAGCAGTTATCTGAAGCAGGTAACATACAGGAATGTAGTGAGGGTGGTCTTCATGTGATCACCAAGACATGCCTGTCAAGGTCCCTCTAGCTCTAAAAAGCAATGAAATCCTCCCGTTCTCATTTTTTACTGCTGGGGTTATGCTGCTGAACAACAATTGTCTTCACAAATTCCATGGGACAAATTCAGCAATAGCTCTGGATTTAATTCAGCAGCTTCTGTAATTGGATGCTGATGTGGAGTTGTCTCCAAAGGTGATTGCCACCAGCTCTTTATATTGCTGCTGTGACATTTTGAACCAGAGGCTTCTTTAAATTATGTTGCAAACTAATCTTTGTTTTTATGTTTTGTTTTGTTCTTATTTCTAAGTGATACATCTAAAACACACAGCTTTAAACGATTTTTTTATTGTGGGACTTTGGGTACAGTTAAGAAATAAAAGGGAATCATTGTGTTTAAATATAAGGTAGTTTGTGAATGTATTTTTTAAAATCTAGATTCATTGGAACAAAAAATCATAAGAAAACATACTAATGCCGTCTTGTTTACAGTATGTACGGTGACATAACGTAACATGAGCTTTTTCTGGTGCCAACAAAATAAAACACAGACGTTAAACATCAAGCCATGCCTTTTATATTTTTGTACAAATATTTTGCACTGAGGATAAGGCAAAATCAAATTTTAAAGGCCCCTACTAATCTCTGCTGCTTAAAATACACTTCTAGAATTCCTTGAAGCAGTTATCCTCAAAAGTAAGGAGTCTGGCATTTATGACAGGTCTCAGCCCTGACACCATGAGACCTTGGCCATGCAAAATATATCAGAATGGTGCCCTTATGGTTCTTCATGCGTTCCCATGTTTGGGGTCGAATTCCTTTTGTTTGTTTTTCTGGTAGGTGTGACCTCTTTATCTATTATAATTTAAAATCTCTTCTGTTTTGATCTTTCCTTTAAAAAAGGCTTCCCCCCCCCAGAAATTAGCCAAGCTTCTGTTTTTCTACAAGGAGAAATAGCCTCCCTCCCCCTCCCCGCTCCAACTAAGTTTCAGTAGACCTGTTCATTCTCAATGCAATAAATTGCTGACCATCCAGCAAACCCACTGAGCATGGGCACACCACAACTTTGTCCTGGGACCTTAAAGGAGATCATTGTGCCTGAGTGCTGGCCAGGATGCTGTAGCTTGGATTCCTATATCTTGGATTCCTGTATCTAGTGAATGGTAGAGATAGATGGACTGCGAGTCTTCCTCACACTGATTTCATTCAGATCATACAGACCCATCTCACAGCACACAAACAACTTATATTAAACACCACATGGAATCTGATAGCTCTAGTTAGATGGAGCTCAGTGTGTTTCTTGGGGAATTTTAAACAAACTTCATTACCTAGACTTGTTTACTGTTGTTGTTGTTGTTTATCCAATAGTGTACATTGAGGTAAGGGCAAACTCTCATGAGGCCACTTAGACAGGGTTCTGTGTTTCTAATGCTACCACACTACCATTGTTTCTGGGACACACACCTAACAAACCTTGCATCGAGTACACATTTTTTCAAGTCATTGTAATTCCTGGTTGTCACTGCCTACTTCTAATAGTGTTCTGTCTGCTCTTGCAATGCACTGATGATTGTGTGTCTCCTGTGCAGTGTGTACAAAGATGCCTGAGACTCAGGCCTGAGCCACTTGGGTGTTTGTCCATTGACAAAGAAGGGCCAAAAGTCTAACTTCCCAGTCCACAGGTTCTCGTTAAAAACTGCTTTCCCTGCTACTGTGTGTACAAGTTCCTGTCACTATATTCCCAAACCATGCAAGTATTCTGTGTGCTCTGTCTTGGAAAGTCTGCATGAAGAGGCACGGTCGCCCTTGTGCTGACTGCTCTACAGTATACGGTGTGCTGCATTGCTGTTAGGAAAGAAGATATAGGTGTGGATGAAACTTGACCTTAACGTGTTGCAGGAAAGCATGAGAAAATCTACCATGCTCCAGACACTCCAGAGACTCTCTGGTACTATGTTCTGACCATCTCAACAGTTAAAATTATTAATTACCTTTTAGTTCATTCCTGAAAAGTTAAATCTAAATGTCTCAAACAACCCATACAAATCATCCAACAGATCAAGAACTTGTCTTCCCTGAGATTACAAAATTTGACCCCTGAGGTCTAAGTTTTTTATTTATCTGCTAGAATTTCACAGAAATGCCCTTGCTCACTACAACAGGAATAGGGACCCTAAAATGAGCTGTCCTTCCATGAGTCTCACATAGTGTGACCATAAAATGCTCTCTTCCGGACCCAGCCAAAGAGTAGAAGCTTTTCACAGTTTGCAGATCCAGAACTGACAGCACGGACATTTTCACCAAGTATTTTCTAGTGTTGTTTTTATTTCCATACTGTGTTGTTGTTCTGGAAATTTCTCCATAGACATTTGTGATGAGATTCAACAATTTGCACAGCATTAAACAATATGAGGTCATGACCCTGTGCTCTGAACTTTATTCCAGTCCATAAAAGCCCACAATACAAAACAACAGAGATCTCCCCAAAGATTTTTAAACAAAAGCTCCCTGGATAAGGTTTGTACTGTTTTAAGTTAGATTGCGCTAAACATTTAAATGAAATCTAGAAAACACAGTTGCAAAATAAATTCCCTGAGGTTTGCCGACTTCTGGCTGTGTGTAATCATCTTTGTACTCACTCACTCTGCATGAGTTTGGTTTTGATGTTTTTTTCTCTTATGGACAGCAAATTGCTTTGAAGAACAAAGGGCTCTTAATGCTAGCACAGAGGCATGTATTCATTCTCAGGAATAGATTACTACTGATCCTAGCAAATATCCAGGCCTCAATCACCCTTTGCATATCCCTTCCACCAGGTTGAAGCATAGCAATGCATACTGTAGTTTGTTTAAGGAGCCTGAAACATTTCCCTAAGTCAGAATGTCACATGTCTAGGGGCCACACTGAGGGAAGGGACAACAGGCTAAGTGTGTTTTAAAACTGCATATCTAGGACTTTTCTTGTTGACATATTAACTGTCTTTCACTGTTAATGTAACGGTAGAGAGATGGAAAACCTATAACACGAAAAGGGAAAAATATTCTTTTGCTGTGCCTATGATTGTTTTTATTTTTAAGCCTCTAGTTTTCAAAAGTGTTTTGAATGGTCAGAAATCTGGTGAAACTGTATGTAGTTGTACCTGTGTATCTTCCTGAAAAATTCTTCCAGTCTGAAACTTTTATTTTTAGGTATGTTTTTTCCTTCACTTATGCCACAATTCTCCAAGTACTTTCTAGAGATGTTCATGCTGCAGTTGGGAAGACTTTGGTAAGCTCTAGGCCAAAGAGTTCCATGACCCATAACTCAAGATATGCTATGTTACATTATTACAGAGGAACTATGTATGATGAAGTACTTACAAGAACAAGGCAGATGGTAATTCTCACTGCCATTTCTAGATCGCAATCCCTCCTTGCTCTTCCCAATCAATACACACTTTGTTGAAGCTCTTTCTTCTGCTGAGAGAGTACCCGAGTACAATGTTGCTCATGTATTCAGCCCATGGCTCCCTGCCATTTACGGCACTCCCCTTCTGAGTGCGTGGTGATTTTAGTATTCACTTAGACATACCTACAAATACTCTGGCTTCTCATTTTCCTGATTTGTCTGGTGAAACTTACTATGAATGACTATAGAAGCTCCTAAAGCCATAGTGGAAAATTCTTCTCATTGGCTCATGGTGTGTCTAATGCATCCTTTTCAAACAAGGGCCATTGTTCCACCCCATTCCCTTCCCTTTTGCATCACCAATGTCTCCCAGTGTACTGGAAGATTTCACCCATTAATGATAGTGTCCTATGTTCAACTCTCTCCTAGGTCCTACCACTCCATTTCACTTCCATCCATTGGTCTACTTCCCTTCAAAGAAAAACTCCCCCAAGAGAAACTGTGTCTCCTCACTGACTTTCTTTCCTTGGCCTTTTGAAACATTTCAAAGCAGTCTTTCATCCCCAGGATAGTGGCTTTGTTACAGACATTAGTGACTGCCTCCCTGTCCAGTGCAGCAACCAGCTCTGGGGCTGCATGCTGCTTATCTGCAATCTTTGGCACAGTCAGGAACTGCTTCTTGAAATAGCTCCTATGCTCTGGACTTCTCTGTTCGCTGGTGTGTACTAGTAACTAGAACTAGATATCCCCTTTCTAGGTGAATCTTTTCAATCTTGAGCCTTAGAAACCATCTATACACTGGCATAAGACACCTCTTCATCTCCAACCCAGGTCTCTTTCCTGAATGCTGGGTTCATATGCCTAACTTCCTAAAAAACATCTTCATATGGATGTGTCCTGTGTCCCAAAAAAACCAAACTGATTCATGTTTTTTTTCCAGATTGACAAAATGTCAGCTCCATTCTTCCACAGCAGAAAATGCCATTATCACCCCTAATTGTACTCTTTCAAATACCATATTTTAGAAATGTGGCTTTTCTTATATTCAGAGTATATAGATGATCTTATTGGGGCCACGGGCACTTTCTACAAGCCAAAATATGCCATCCTTCTACTGAGCTCTACAAATGTCCCCCCAATTCACCCAGAATAACATATTCATTTGGCCAATAAAGTCACTGAAATAATCTGCCCTACCTTTAGACCCTCCCCAACACCATAACTCCTCTGACCTGTTTTTCTCTGCTCACTTTGATCCCGCCACGCAGCCCGTGCTTCACCCAGCATATCCTCAAAGCATGCTCCTTCCTGATACATCATCCAGAAACTTCATCCATCACATACCTGAATGGCTTCCTCGTTCTCCTCTCTGAAATTTTGTTCACAAATATTCCTTTTCCCTCAGAGGACTATAGTATTAAAAAAAAAAAAAGCCTATCACCCATAGCTATTTTCTGGTTTCCCACCATTCATAGCTCTTCTCACTGGCTGTTTTGCTCCTGGGTCTGTCTTTAAAGTGTTTTGAAGAATACCTAGCAGAAAGCTACTCAGTAAGTGTTTATTTAATGGGTAAATGAATGAGAATAAACAATGGCTGTTTTGAAATAAAAATGGCATACATAAACTATGTGGTTAATTTTAATTTCTATACCAAGATTAAAGAGCTATCCTCAGAGGTCGTAAAATCATAACCAATGGCTTTGTTTTTATATAAAAATAGAAAACCTTGACAAGTTTCAGTCCTAGGAGGAAAGACACCTGACTTTGAACCTGACTATCCTTTCTTGCTTCACAAATCATCTTCACAAACTTAGTTGCAGGATCAGAATAGAATCTATTACACAGACCACTGAGAAAAGCAGCATTTCAAAACTCTTAGACCAACTCAAGTAATGGCCCCTTTTAAGCTAGTGCCATTGCAAAAAAAGATGCAGATTTGTGGGAATGGGGAGAGGGCTCTTAATCTTGTTTTATGAAATAAATGTTTAAAAACCACCACAACAGTCAAAGACCTTCTGCCAAATGTAGCCTCAAAAATGCCTGATGACATTTGGGTGTTAGCAATCTTTCAAGTGGCAGGAGTTCCGAGGCCTCCCTGGGCACCTTTTCCATCTGTATATAGTCAACGTTGTTGAATGTTGTTGCATGAAGTTTCATTGTAGGATATTGGTTCACCATGCCTTCTGATGGACTTGTTGTTTCATCGGGACTTGTAAAGGGCACACCTTGTAGTTCAATTTGTTCAATCCTGTGTTCATCTCCTCCCTTAATAAAAAAAGATTTTAAAAAAGAAGGTAGTGAATGATGTAACTGAAGCAGCATAACAAGGAACTGTTCCTCTCATTCTGCGTCTTCTCATGAAGATGTTGAGACAAAGAAAGACGATGGATTATAGCCAGGGTCAAGGTCTACATCTTTCAAGAACCAAAACTAAGTAGGGGGGGCCCTTGGTGCTTAGCTGCAGATGTCTGAAGTCCCTTACAAAAGAATGGTTACAGGTATAGATGGGGAATGTAAACCAGAAGCTCAGACATATCCAAAATGTTACCAAAATCCAGGACAATATAGAAAACAGGAGGTTCAGTTGTTAAAAATCCAATGAATATTTTTAAAATAAGTTTTCAATATAATTTACATAAGGACAGGGTTGGTAGAATTGTGGTTTCATCATAGACTGCATGATCCCAGGTTTCCTTTACTTCTTAGCCAATGTAATAAAAAAAGATATTCAGAGCTGGAAGGTGTCGCTGGACCAGAAACAGAGTGTTCACTCAGAGTTGGAGTTATCAAATTATCAAAGTTCTCATCAGTGGAGTCAAAATGGCCAAATGGGCTAACACAGTGAGTTTTCTAACCCTCACTTCACAACTTTTGGAGCCAGTGATCATCATGTTGGTGTTCAGGACTGATGCTGATCTGAGATCGCTGCCCATTTCATTAGATGTTCCCATTTGGTCCATTTAATGTTGGCAGCTTGGAGGCTTCAGTTTTGATTTTTGACAGTCACTGGCTAGCAAAATCCAGAAGAACATGGGATCACTGCTCAAGGGACTCACAAGTGTCTAGACTCCTTTCAGTACAGGAACTCACTGCCCTTCTCAAATGTTGTGGAAACAAAACCCAACATAATCCTCCCACGATACTGAAGTCTAGTACTGTCCATAACCCACCCAGAGTCTATAACCTAGGCTGGCCTCGTCAAGGTAAGTGGTAGTAACCTCGTATGCCATTCCATTATCCTCTATGGGTGCCAGTATCATCGAAGGCTGGCCATGCTGTGAGAGAAGTCACCACAATGCTCATCACATTCCAGGTGCCTTGTCAGATAAAGACTGATCAACAGTCTTTTTAAAATATGATGAGTTTCTGTCATACATGCCAGAGAACTGAAAAACAATCAAAAGTTGACAAATACTTTCAAGTGAAACTACATTTTATAAGCAATGTTTCCACAGGAACAGCATAACTACAGACAATGCCTGGTGAGAATACTGTGCAACTGATCCCTTTCTTGAAACTCCCAGCCTGACAGAGCCCCTTAAGACTTCCATTTGTGACTTGTGTTTTAGGACAATGTTTGTATGTAAGAAATATGCTCATGGTTTAGTTCATTCTAATAAAGCTATCTTAATCATGTTTGCATGTAAGAGGGCTCAAAATGATAACATTCTTATTTTTATTTTGTGGCCAGTTCATATGCCATCTGGAGGCAACTATGATCTCATTGCACCACAGGCTGACCTTTCTATGTATGTAAAGGTTAAAAAGGTACCCATTTATTTTTTTATCAGCTGCATGTGCTACATCCAGCCAGCCCCACACTGGATGCTGAGTTAGAAGCTGCTGATGAAGAAATCACCCCTGCCTATCCCCACACCTGTCCCAAGGTGCAGCTGTCGCTTAGGTGGCTGAAATGAAGAGGCAAGGGGTAGGAATCACACATTCTCAGATAATGATAGTCTATTCTTTGACAGAAGAATGCAGAAACTTTGATAGAACCAGAGAGAAATGTTGTGTGTGTTTTTCTCGACAGACACAAATAAATATCTATTCACCCAAGATAAGGCACTAGCAATAGACCAAAGTCTATTTTAGGGCACCAGAGAGTTTATTGAGGTTACTTACAGGAGCATGAATGACTCAAAGGTACTTGCATCACTAAAAGCAAAAACAAAACAAAACAAAACAAAACAAAAACTACACACACCCCTAGAATTCAGTGCATAACTAGCACTTTGGCAGGTTGAAGAGTTTTATCTCCATAGCAATTTTTACTGATTATGTAACTGCAGGAGAGTTCTTATAAATGTTATAAGTTTCAGGAACTTCCTAAGCCTCATAATTCTCATGTATTTCCTCAGTCTTAACAAGCTTCCCACAAGAGAGAATTTTTCAATATGGAGGAGATTATATACAACAAAGGTTATGGAAACTTATGGTAGCTTTGAAAGAGTGACCTTCCCCAGCCTGTTAGAACAGAAAACAAGAAGGAGGTCTTCCAGCTACCCAGAGCACTTGAAGAAAATGAATGGAAGCCAGAGGAATGAATGGAAGAGCATGTAGGTACAAAAAATGACAAGTAGTTCAAAATGATAAAGAAAGTACAGGTATAGCAGAAAAACAGTCATCTGACCAGGTGATTGTATATCATGTCTTCTGGGGCCCGTGCTCACTTTCTCCCAGGCCACAAGGGTTCCAGAACATAGAGATAGCCCACTGCCTGGCCTCTGGCAAGAGAAGAACATCACGTAGTATCCTTGAGGACTCCCTCCCAAGCCCCGACCCCATGAATGGATTCTTTCAGCCACTTCTTGCAACACTAAAGACCCCAGTTTTCCTCATGGAATTACAGTTTTGCAGGGAGGAACTGCCCTAGTTGTCCCACTGGCTCAAATGTTCCTGGTCAAAAGACTAACTCAAGCTGTTATTACTAAGGTGGCATTCTGACCACCCCTCCCAACGTGAGCAGGAATCTGGTATGCTGATGCCATCCTCCTACACAACACATTGCATCCTGAAAGAAAAGCGGCCTCTGGACAGTCACTGTTCTTCTTCCAGTCTGCACAGACCTCTGAGTTTCCAGAGGGTACAAACCAAATGCCTGGGAGCCAGATAGACAAATCAGTTGGTAAAGTGTTTGCTGCGCAAGAATAAAGAGCTGAGTTTTATCTCCAGAGCCCATGTGATAACAAAACAAAAGCAAGCAAACAAATAAAAACCCCAAAACAAAAACAAACAAACAAAAAAGGCATTGTGCCTCCTTGAAATTCTAGCAGTAGGAAAGGGGAAAAAAGGTTGGTCTCTGAGGATCACCCAACCTTGTTGATGAACTGCAAGCCGGGGAAAGATCCTGCCTGAAAAATAATAAGGTGGACAGTATCCAAGGAATGGCACTGAAAGGTGACCTCTGGCCCCTACATGCATACACATGTGCATACACACACACGCACACACACACACTAATATAAACACATGTACACAAAAGAAATCAAGTCTCCAAAACACTATTTCCTCATCTTCACTATCTTTTTTTCCTGTGCAAGGCTTTGAGAAGAGAAGCTGGGAGAATGATTTAACTGGCTATCTTATGTTCTTATCCTCAGAGCTCACCTGCAGCTAAAACCCCTGGGTGGGATGATCACTGGGAACACACTCCTCCTGCTCCCTAAAGCATTGTGGGCCTCTTACTTAGAAACTATACACTAGGGCACATCAGCTCAACTAGAAGCCTCTGCCCAGGCATAGGACTCATGCCTTTCTATGTCGGCCATTTCACTTTAATTTGAAGGGAATTCAATCATACCTTTTAGTATGTTAAAAAATGTTCTTTTAAAAGCACATTTAATGGCTGTCATTTTTGTTTACATTCTCATTGGCATAACTCTAAACTGCTTCCTTGTTCATATTATTAATCTTCAAACCCGTATTTATTTAGGTTGAGAGTAAAATTTGATTATTTGATGCTCATCTTTTATACATGACTTTTGCAATCGCTTTGCCTTTCTATCTGATTTGGTAGTTGTCTTTATTTCTACTTTGTGATTCTGAAGTCTTCATTTTGTTTCTCATATTCTTTGAATATTTTCTAGTAAAGTGTCCATGTTTACCTTTAGATGCTGTTTTTAACCCTTTCCTGCTGCTTATTTACATTTTGTCTGTTTTTTTTTATGTATACTTCTGCTCCCTTTCTCATGTACCTTTTCTCCTAGTGTCTTAGAACGTTGCCATCATTGTATCTTTTTCTACATCTTTTCATTATATTTCTGTAACATTTAAGTTTTCTCTCAGGTTTTAATTTTATTTTGTAGTTTATCCTCTTCCTCCATTATTTTAGAGGCTGAACAAGAAAGAACTTGCCCAGGTCTAGCTAAGGGCTCTGAGTAAGAAGCCATCTCAATTCATTACCACAACACAGTGGGGTGCCCAGGGAGAAAAGCACCTCATTCTATGAGACAAGAGAATCTCCACAACAGCTCACCAAAATCAATGTCAGTGATAGCACCCAGGAGCAGCTTGCTCCTTGGCCTTTATCTAAAAGGACATGTAAAAGTAAAATGAAAAGAGGAACACTGAGAAAGGGACATAACTCCTGAGCAAATGGAAGACAGACCTCTGAAGTCAGAATGGTGTTAGTGAGTCAGGTGATTTGGGTTTTGGTTTTGGAGATAGGGTTTATCTGTGTAGCCCTGACTCTCCTGGAAATCACTCTGTAGATCAGGCCTTGAACTCACAGAATCTGCCTGCCTCTGTCTCCTAAGTGCTGAGATTAAAGGTGTGTGCCATGACCACCAGGCTGTGTTATAATGTTTCTAAAAGTGTATGAATAGACTCTTGCCAGTCTGATTCCTGTTTGTGATACAGAGCTCAGACCATCCCCTCCTGCATCTGGATAAGGTCCATATGAACTTGCTCCACAGCTGTTCTTACAATGTACCCATAAGACACAAGAGAAAAGTTTAGAGAAATAATTTCATAAAAGAATTAGTATTATAAATTATACTATATATGTACACATCTAAAAATAGAAATCTGTGTGTTTACATATATGAGTATAAAAATTTTGTGAATACATATATATGTATATGTGTGTGAATATGTATATGTATCTGAGTGTATGAGTATGTATGTGAGGATGTATATGTATGTGTATGTATACATATGAGTGTGTATGGATGTGTGTGTATTATTATCTTTGCTGTTCTAAGTAACTAAGATCAAATGTTTCCCTGTCCTTATTCATACACTTTTAGAAACATGATAACACAGCCTGGTGGTCATGGCACACACCTTTAATCTCAGCACTTAGGAGGTAGAGGCAGGCAGATTCTGTGAGTTCAAGGCCTGGTCTACAGAGTGAGTTCCAGGAGAACCAGGGCTACACCGAGAAACCCTGTCTCCAAAACCAAAACCCAAACAAACAAAAACAACCAAATCACTTTATAGACTATATGTTGTTTGGTGACATTCCATCTGGTGTCTTTGAGTTTATCTGCTATATTACATAGGTGTCTACTTCATCTCTTAAGATTTAAAGATTGTTTGTTTCTTATTTTTCTTTTTTTTTTTAACATAACTCTACTTCAATGAAAGGTACTTTACAAAAAAATAAATAGTCCACTCCTCATATTCAATTTTGCCTTGTCAATACCGCAGCTTTCAGGACAAAGCCACAGTTTCTTCACACTCTGTTTCTTCCCTCCACCAACCCTAGTAACACTGTAGGCAGAATCTCTGTGAAAGTTCACAGTGACAGCAGACAGAGCCTTGCCTGGCACACCTGCTACTGAGATGCTGTTCTCTTCTCAATAGACATTTTAAATATCAGTCTTCTGGGGGGGGTCTAGGCATCTGGAGCCATTATCTCCGGTGGAGCTGACTCCACTCAGCAAGTTAAGGATTAAAATGCTAAGCAGGCTTTCGTTTGGCAAGAAATCCTTAAAGCTGGTGGGGGAGTCTGGTTGGCGAATCTGTGATAAGGACAGGAGGATTAGAAGGGGCCTCTTGCCAGGGTTATTGTCACCAGAAATGAACTGGAAGAGAGTCTGTCATTCAGGATGCTAACCCCAGTGGCACACTCAAAACTCTCAGAGTTTTTAGAGCAAAGCATCAACAAGAGACCCAACCCTTGTCCTTGCATGCCCTCAAAGTATGAAAATTGAAAACCTCCTTGGAACTTAGTGCCTAGCCTCTCAGATAGCACTCTCCTGGTGGGTCGAGTAGCCAAGTGGCCCAGCAGCCACAGCAGGAGAGGAAGGGAGGCTTGGCGCCAGGCCACGCTGGCCTGTACTCCTTCCACTTTACCTGACTCTTCCTAGACACCCAGCTCTCTACCTGGCAAAACATGGAGCCATTTGTCCCACCAGTGACAAGGCAAAGAATGGCCTTGGTGTGTTGCATGGGTCCTTGCAGAGGGCTCAGAGAGAAAGAGTCACCAACCCGTGTTTTCATTACAGAAAGAATCTCCAAAGGAGAGTTTCAAATGACATAAAGAAGGGAGGGGAAAGACAGTGTAGTCACAGGCTAGACTGTAAATTTTGTGAAAACAGAACAGCTCATACACGCCGTGGTTCCACTCTGGTGCAGCCCTGAATGTCCAGACAAGCTCATGGTACTGGTCCAAGGACCACAGAGCTGCACTCTCAGCCACAGTGACCTTGGGTTCTGATTCAAACCTTGCTTTGGATCTCTGAGGAGCCAAAATGCTGCCTTCCCACCCCAAACACCTCATAGTGATTGACTGAATCCACACACCCTGCTCCAAGGCAGTAATACCTCAAGTTGTGAAGGAAGGGGACATGCTATTTGGGTCATTACGCTAATCTCAGCACTGACCCTTAGGATCTCTGAAGAAGTGTTTGCACGTGGATTTAGGGCTTTCCGGAGAGGACAGGGCTAATGAAGTTGGTCATTCCTCAGAGACCCATGAGACAAAGGAGCCCTTGGGTGAACAACTTGTCCACACGGGATTGCACCATCTGCTTGTTTCCGTACATTCCTGGAACTCCTATGTCACAAACAGCTGACATGAGAGTCCTCTGGCCCTGAGACTGCTCCTCTCACTGGTGACCTGTTGATCAATAACACGGAGCAACATTGTTTGTTAACCCTCAACAAAGACCTCATGATCTTCACTCCCACTTTTTATGTCCACCTCATCAGCTTCCCTCAGCACCCTGCAAATGAACTGCAAATGCTTTTGAAGGCAATGGCAGAAAATAGCTCAAAGAGTGTCTGAAAATGATTAACCTAAGAACATTAAAGAGACATGAGCTTGTTACAGAAAAATGCCCTGCAGAGTATCGTGTCCATTTAGGTACATTCAATTGGAAAAAGTGGTTAGGAACAGAGCGTTTTAATTGACCTAATTTAAACGGGGATGATTCAAGGATTATAAACAAAAATTTTCTGTGTGCAGCCGGCGCAGTCAATTTAGATTAAATTGCCTGGTGATTAATTAATTTAGGACAGTGCTCACTGAGAAATTGCCAACGATACACATCTGCCAAATCAATTTGCCACAGTTTGTCAAACCTCTGGGGTATGAACAGTTGAAGTCTAGGGGACACCTATTCAGTAAGTGACCCATTGCTCTTCCAATCAAAAATTCCATGATGGCCAAATATCACAAACTTCAGATGGAAAAGAGACCAGTGCTCATCTAGCTAGCCAGCTCAGATCCCCGGGAACCCATGTTAGTTGTTGGAGAGGGTGCTCTGCTGAGAAGAAAGAGTCACAGAAATACTGAGAGCATAGAGACACCAGTGAGTGGCCGCTGTGTACTTGGCTTCGTTCTGAGCACTGGATGCAGACAAGGTTATTTCACTCTGCAGCAATCCCCCCAAAGCTGATGCTGTCCCCATCTTGCACAAGAAGATAATGAGAGTGCATCTGGTTTGTCTTACAAATGATACCTAAAGAAGTGAACAAGACCCTCAAAGATCCAGCCCCTGCAGACAAAGGACAAAGCCAGGTCTCTCCTCTCCGAGTAGTAACCCTAAGCCCTGTGAGCATGAATTCTATTTCATATGATGCCTTGGGTTCTAAAGAAATGTTCTAGAAGGGTTACCTTCTCTTCTTTCTGAAACCAGATTCAGCAAGTTCAGGGGGTTATCAGGGCATACCTGACATGCCAGGAGTGGTGAGGGATCTGGTTCTTCCTCCTGCTGGGTCTTAGACAAGCAGTACCCCGCAGTGGGGGAAAAGGTGTCCAGACCCTTGGGCTTACACTAAGCAACTGTGTATTATTTGTCTGTGGATGCCTGTGCCATGCTGAGGGAAATAGATCAGTGGCCCAAACTCAGACAACCAAAACTACATATTCTCTCTTATGTATGGATCTTAACCTGCTATGTATACTAGTATGTGATGTGTGTGTGAGAGAGAGAGAGCCTATGTATAAATGGGAAGAAAGCCAAAGAATCTAGAAAGCAGAATAAGAGAGGGTATTATAGATGATAAGAAAGATGGAGATAGACAAAAGGACACATGGGACACAAAAGAAGAAGAGAAATGGGGGCAGGGTGGAATTACAAGAAGGGATTGGAAAGCAGTGGGTTTGGAGAGATGAGGGGAAAGGAAAATCTACTAAAACAAAGCATTTGAAAATGTCATAATGATATCTACCTAATAGCTTGTATGCTAAAATTTAAAAATACATACTTCAAAGAATATAGATCTTATTAATCACTCTTAACCACATTTTAAAAATAAAATACCAACAACACCTAGTACTGCTCAAATGATAATTTCTGTTTAGATGAAGTAGATGAAGATTAATAAACTGTAAAATTGAATGTATTGTGTCCTTTTCAACATAATGGCACATGGGAGGTTATTCATGGCTTGGAGCACCCCTAGAATGTGAAATATTACTCATGTGTGTGTGTGTGTATGTGTGAGTGTGTATGTGAGTGTGAGTGCATGTGTGTGAGTGAGTGTGTGTGTGTGTGTATGTGTGTGTGAGTATGAGTGAGTGTGTGTGTGTGCTTCTTAAGTTATAAGCTCAAGAGTTCAGTACTATTAGAATTCTGTTCTTGTGTTTAAACTCTTGAGCTTATATTTTTTTTTAAATACTTTATTTTTTTTTCTTCAAGTTACATCTCAGTAACAAACCCCTCCCTATTCCCCCTTCCTAACCCGCCCTTCCACCCTCTTCCCTCCAGAGGTTTCCCCTTTCAGTCCAACAGCTGGTTCCTTCTCTTATAACAGTAAGTATTATACAAAACAATAGATATAAATATGCCACATTTATGAGATTAAATTGGCCCAGTATACCTTCCCAATGTTCAGTTTATACCTATTTGGCCCCTGACTTTAACATTCTACTATCTACCCAACTCCATGAGTTTAAAGGTCTATATGTGACTCAACATTCATACTATCTTGCAACACACTTTTAAGAGTATCTTCTTAGATCTATAACACCCTCTTGATTCCTAAACAGTTCAAAATTTAACTATAAGATTCTATCTGTCTATTCTTCAACCACCTCAGAGACCTGAGAGGGATAAATATATTTGCTTATATAGGAAGTGCAGAGCCTGCAGCTTCCAAAACTAAGAAAGAACATACCAATAACTGCCTGGACAGTTCCCATTTTCTCTCCATACATTCCAGCATCAATCTTCAGGCTTTGGGTCCTGTTTCTCTGACAGACATTTGTTGCAGAGCAGGGATTATGAAGGACTTACCTACCCTGTCTTGGCAGAGTTAGGCTGTCAACTTCCCTGCTACCAAGTTTTGTCCTTTTTGGACAGCAGTCTGTCTGCAGTTGGTGCAAGGGGTTTTTTCATGCCAAGAGAAAGGCTTGCCACTAATTCAACCATCTTACAGTGGAGGTTCTTCGATGCTTATCTTCTACTTGGAGTAGAATAGGGGGTGCTGTCAGGTGCTGATATGTCTCGATATCAAAAAAAAAATCTTGATTTAAGATAACATCTTTGAATGCCATATTCTGCAGATCTCTAGGGGTTTTTGAAGATGCCCTAACCATCTCTTGTATTTAGATAAGCAAATGTTGCTTGTCTCTTAGCAACTTGATTACTGGGTAGTTTAGAGAATATCTGTGATAGACTGTCATAGTAGCTAACAAAGAGACATGTTTGCATGACTAGGAGTTTGTTTTAACTATCCTAGACCGTTTTAGACGGTTGGTATCAAGAGGTCAGAGCTTCACATTTTATTTTTAAGTATCTCTAGGTATGATACCATTGGGAAGCATTATCTTTAAATTTGTATCAATATACAAAGATCTATTCAATTGTGGTTAAATATACTCTTAATTATGTATCAATATACCAAGATCAATGCCTATGTAGCCCAATATAATCTTAATATTACGTCCATATGCAAGGGTCAATACCATTGTGGCCAACTATAATCTTAATTTTATATCAATATACAAAGATCAATACCAATGTAATCCAATACAATCTTATTTTTGCACAATAAACAATGGTCAATACCACTTTAGCCAAATAACCTACTAATTTTGTATCAATATACAAAGGTATAAGGGCATATTCAAAACTAAATCAAAATCAGATTAACAGCTTAAACAGCCCAATAACACCTAAGGAAATAGAAACAGTCATTAATAATCTTCCAACCAAAAAAAGCCCAGGGCCAGATGGCTTTAGCACGGAATTCTACCAGACCTTCAAAGAGGAACTAACACCATTACTTTTCAAACTCTTCCACCACATAGAAACAGAAAGATCACTGCCAAACTCATTCTATGAGGCCACTGTCATTCTGATTCCTAAACCACACAAAGACCCAACAAAGAAAGAGAACTTCAGACCAATCTCCCTCATGAACATAGATGCAAAAATACTTAATAAAATACTAGCAAACCGAATTCAAGAACACATCAAAAGTATCATACACCATGATCAAGTAGGCTTCATCCCTGGAATGCAGGGATGGTTCAATATACCCAAGTCTATCAATGTAATTCACCACATAAACAAGATGAAAGAAAAAAACCACATGATAATCTCGCTAGATGCAGAAAAAGCATTTGACAAAATCCAACACCCCTTCATGCTAAAAGTTCTGGAGAGAACAGGCATACAAGGACCATACCTAGAAATAATAAAGGCAATATACAGCAAGCCAGTAGCCAACATCAAATTAAATGGAGAGAAGCTTGAAGCATTTCCTCTAAACTCAGGGACAAGACAAGGATGTCCACTTTCACCATATCTCTTCAATATAGTACTTGAAGTCCTTGCTAGAGCAATAAGACAACTAAAGGAGATCAAAGGGATAAAAATTGGAAATGAAGAAGTCAAACTATCCCTATTCGCAGGTGATATGTTAGTATACATAAGCGACTCCAAAAACTCCACCAAAGAACTCTTACAGCTGATAAACAACTTCAGCAAGGTGGCTGTATACAAAATTAACTCAAAAAAATCAGAAGCCCTTCTTTATACAACAAACAAATATACCGAAAAAGAAATAAGGGAAACAACCCCCTTCACAATAGCCACAAACAACATAAAATACCTGGGAGTAACTCTAACCAAGCATGTAAAGGACCTATATAACAAGAACTTCAAGCCCCTGAAGAAAGAAATGGAAGAGGCCTTTAGAAGATGGAAAGATCTCCCATGCTCATGGATAGGTAAGATCAACATAATAAAAATGGCTATCCTACCAAAAGCAATATATAGATTTAATGCAATTCCTATCAAAATACCAACACAATTCTTTATAGACCTGGAAAAAGCTAGTCTCAACTTCATATGGAACAACAAAAAGCCCAGAATAGCTAAATCAATCTTGAGCTTATAATTTAAGAAGTAGTTTCCCTGTTATCCATGGCTAGGAATGAGAGCTGAGCAGTGCATATGTGACAGATTCTTATGAAAACGACAAAGTATTGAGCAAAAAACTCAAGGGAGAAAAGATTTATTTATGTTTTCTTCTAATACAGCAGTTTCAGTCTGTCATTGGAGAAGGGGGCTTGATGGAGCACCTCACACCATGACAAGCACCGGCTGTTTCTTCCTCTTCTTTTTATTCCATTTGGGTCTCCACTCTATAGGATGGCTGCTTCTTCCTCTTCTTTTTATTCTAGTTGGGTCTCCAGTCTATAGGATGGCTGCTTCTTCCTCTTCTTTTTATTCTATTCTATCCTACTCCAGGATGTTTACAGCCTGAGACTGCCCCTCTGTAGAGATGTCCTACTGAGACTAGCTCCTTGTTTGGTTTTACATAATAACCTATATCCTACATTCAAATATATAAATGAATACACTGAGTGAAGGGGTCTGTGTCCGACACAAGATACCCCAAGACCAGGTTCTCAGCATAAAGAAGAATTATCTGCCCCAGAGGGACAAAGGACAGAGAATAAGAGACAGAGATAGGACACAAGAGGACAAGGGATAAGGGGAAGGTGACAAGGGAGAGGGGGCAGGGATATTTGTCCCAGAGTAAGATAAAGGCCTGCCTCTGGATAGAGAGGAGACCTAGACTATGGCCTATAGGCAAATGGCAGCTTGTAAAGGTAAAGGGGAAACCCTATGTTAGAATGAGGTGTTTAATTTTAATTGTGCATGTTAATTAGGCCAGTCAATGGAGGCTTTTGATTGCTAGACTTCAGTGCTTTGATAGCTGGACCTTGGTAGTCAGCATCAGGAGGAGGAAGTAGCCAGACAACGGAATGGACCTTGGGTGCTAGCTTTAGGAATGTAATCAAATGGATTTTAGCAAGACAGAGAGAATAAAGGAGAAGGGCAAGGCCTGCCTGAGCCATGCTTGCCTTGCTGTGGCCTACTAGAGTCCCTTCGATGAGCTTCTGGGTTGCTGTTGCAGTTGGTGCACATCTGTACCAACAGCGCAAAGCCCATCCAATTCTAGCTTTCCTGTATGAGTATCCTTTCTTCATTCCCTCATTGTCGGGGTTTGGTAGTCCCTGAAGCTGTTCGCAGTGCAGTAAGTTTCTCTTTATCAACAAGCTGAGAAACAAGATTAATCACCATATTATGCTCATATCATGATGGCCGACAAGAACAGGCTAAGACATAGCTACATGAAGTTTTCCCTGTTAAATGTTAAATGTCATTAGGAGAAAAGCAAATCTCTAGCCAACATTGCAAGTGGCGATTTAGTTTAGACAGAGTGGTTTTGAGTACATGACAAAACAAAAGAAACATTCTTGATTTTTTTTCCACTGTAACAGGTTCCTTTCACATGGTAAATTATGTGATTTATTAATGTCATTTTCTTTTTTCCCCTTTGTGTCATTTCCCAGATCACAACAATATTTTTCTCCCATTTATACACATAAATGCATTTATATATATCGTCATATATACACTCATCCTTCTCAAAGCATAATACTCAGAAAATGCCTTATAGCTGAAGTCTATGCTGTTTTTTGGAAGAAGGAATTCAATCTTTTTAATGCCTCTCTTATTATAAGCATTACTTCTTTACACTTTCTGTTGTCTGGCTGAGGTTCTGGAACTACTATTGCATTATTAGATTATTATAGCTCCTGGATACCCATCCTTCTCTTCCTCCTTCATAGCTATTTAATTCTTGTCTGTGTCGCATGTATTCTCTCATTTCAGCCTACAAAGCTAATACCCCTGGTAGTATAAACATCTCTTCACAGTGGTCAAGACTAGTTATTAATTGTTCCATATGAACCCTATAGCATACAAATGTAGAGAGGACCAAACATTCCATGGTGTGGGTCACATGAATGATAAGATCTAAGTTCTCCAGCAAAGACAAAACAAAAAAAAGGTCACAGCAAAAATCGCAGTTCAAGCCGGGCTTGGTGGAGCACGCCTTTAATCCCAGCACTTGGGAGGCAGAGGCAGGCGGATCCCTGTGAATTCGAGGCCAGCCTGGTCTACAAAGAAAGTTCAGGACAGCCAGGCTCCATTACAGAGAAATCCTGTGTCGAAAAACCAAACAAAACCAAAAACAAAACCTCACTTCAGCTGGATCTTAGACACTACCTAATCCTATGACTCTGAACAGATTATTATATTGTTTCTAATACCTGCCTCTTCACCTATGAAGTGAGAACTATAACATAGCCCACGTTGGAGTAGACTGCCCTCAGGAGATGGCATTTGTTTGAAAGATTCAGGATTACCTTTCAGGGAATCACTATTAACACAACTAGAACTTAAAACAATGAGTTTCTCGGGGCATTTTAGTTCTATTAGCTTAATCTGAAGGAGCTGGAACTGGGGAGGGAATCATTTCCTACATGTTGGTAAGTGGCTGTAGGTGCAAGAGGCACCTGCACAGGTGGAATTTGTGTATTCTTCATTAATTACTCTTCATGGCTCTGCTCTGAGACAGACCACTTTCTTTGAAATAAGTCTTCAGGCTCCCTTCAAAGTAAGTCCACATTCGCCAAATTGATCAGGCAGTTGTAACCCACAGCACTAAGTCGAATTCCCTAAATGTACCATCCTAATATTGGACCATCGGCTCCTCCCTCGAGCCATGGGGTGTAAGAACTGTTACCTCCCGAGAAAGCTGTTCTAGAGCATTGAGGTAGCCCAAGGAAATGGACAGACACACAGTCAAGTAAAATGCAGCGAAACAACCTGAGTTCCACAGTATAGCTCAGTTTTTCGTTATCTGAATCAATAGGCTCACAGTTATTCTCAGAGGCCAGGCAGCACACAGAGAGCATGCTGGGACGACTGCTGCTCTTAGGCCCTCTCATTTCCTCTTCTTCCCTTTCATCATGGATTCGCCAGTTCTGAAAGAACTAAAACATTAACCCACCATTTATGCACCGACTACCTTTGCTCTGACCACGTAAATCCACTGGCGCTGGATGGTGAAACCATCTGGACTAACTCCACCCCTTGGATCAGCCCGTTCACTAGTCACAACCCCATACATATCGTTTCCTCTCGGACACAGAGGCCAAGAACCAGGTGCCAATACTGCTACGCAGATACTATTGTTTTTCCCTCGGTAAAGAAGAAAACAAAGTAGACTGTCTCCAACAAAATCAGGAAAACAAAATCTAAAGCAAAGAAGACCTTGCATTTTTTAAATTTTATTTATTTTTCTTCAAGTTACTTCTCAATCACAATTCTCTCCATACTCCCCCCCTCTGGTCCCATCCTCCCACTCTCTTCCCCCTCAACCCCCCCATCCACTTCTTTTTTTTTAAGTTTAAGGTATATCTTTTTCCCCCCAACAGCTCCCCCTTTTAGTCCAACAAATGGCGCTTTCTCTTATAACAACAAATACAATACAAAACAACAGAAATAATTAGGCCACAATTATGAGGGTTATATGGCTTAGCATATATTCTCAATGCCCAGTCCATATGTATTTGGCACCTGACTTTAACATTCTACTATCTAACCATCTCCATGAGTTTAAAGTTCTATATCTAACTCAGCTTTCATACTAACTTGCCTTATAATTTTAAAAATATCTTCTTAGATCCAGAACACCCTCTTGATTCCTAAACAACTCAAAATTTAACTATGAGACTCTAGCTATCTATTCTTCAACCACCTCAGAGACCTGAGAGGGATAAATATATCTGGTTATATAGGAAGTGCAGGGCCAGCAGCTTCCAAAACTAAGAAATGACATACCAGTGGCTGCCTGGACAGTTCCCATTTTCTCTCCATACATTACAGAGTCAATCTTCAGCCGTTTGGCCCCGTTTCTCTGACAGACATTGGTTGTAGAGCAGGAATTATGAAGGACTTACCTACCCTGTCTTGGCAGAGCTAGGCTGTTAACTTACCTGCTTCCAGGTTTTGTCCTTTTTGGACAGCATTCTAAGACGTTGCATTTTAAAAGAAAATATGTAAAAGCAATTTGTGGAGAAAGTGGTAAATATGTACAATTGAATAATACACACAACATATCTAAACTTAAGGAAAGAGTGTGTTGCTAGTTTCCTCCTCTATATTATATGCCTGGCCCTGATATGCACTTAAGTGCAGT
This sequence comes from Lophiomys imhausi, assembly GCA_907164525.1. NCBI lineage: Eukaryota > Metazoa > Chordata > Mammalia > Rodentia > Muridae > Lophiomys > Lophiomys imhausi. The sequence goes on along the minus strand of CAJQZJ010033087.1, from coordinate 4,277,658 downwards.
TAATTTATCAACATTTGTTGAAACTTCTTTGAGCTTGAGGGTTATACCTATCTTTTTTACAGCTGTCCCTATAGCATCTTGTACTCAGGCAGTTTTCAGTTTTCATCCCCTTATGGGATGAAAACTAAAGAGTAGGAGAAAATATTTGCCAACTACTTAGTCAGCAAAAGTCTAGAATCTCAAATGGGTAGTGAACTGTCAGAACTCAAGAGAAAATAAACACATGCCAAATAACAACAACAAAAATCCAATTAGAAAATGAACCACATGGGACAAGGGAGATAGCTCCGTGGGAAAAGGCACACAACACACACTAAATAGACAAATAAATGTAGAGGTTTTTTTTTTTTTTTTTTAGAAAAACAGAAAATGACCAAAGATGATATACAGATATCAAGTAAATGAAAAGCTATTCAATGTCAGTGGCTTTGGGACATTCTAATTAAGGGGCTGGATAAATGGCTAGTAGTTAAGAGCCCTGGCTTCTCTTTCAGAGGACCCAGGTTCAATTCCTAGAACATACATGGTGGCTGCCCACTACTGTCTATAACTCCAGTTCCACGGGATCTAACACCATGTTTGACTTCCCTCTGAGGGCACCAGTTATGCATGGGATATACAGAAATACTTGGAGACAAAACACTCATACCCACTCAATAAAAACAATAAAAATTATAATTAAAACCAAAATGAGGTATCACTACCCGTAATTCAGAAAGGCTGAATTTTTCTTAAGTCAATATCAAATTTAAGTGAGGCTGGATGAGAAAATGAGAAAAATCATTTAAGTTACAGAGAGTTCCTGCTTGGATGTGGAATGCTAGACCTATAGGGACTTGAGAACAGGTTTCATGATGTGACTTAACTTTAAAATCAGTCTTGACTTCCTCATCAAGAAAATACAACCGGACAAGGGGACCAGGGAAGCCAGCCCAGATGCCCGACCTTCAGGACAAAGCTCTTCCCATGAAGAGCTTGTCCTTCGGGTTTGTCTAAGTTTACACTCATACCATTTGCCCTTACCTGCACCTGACTCAACCAGAGAGGAATGCAGCAGAGTTCTCTGAGAAAACAAAAACAAAAAATTAATTCCTCCCACTTTACTAAAAGGAAAGAAAATAAAGGGGAGAAAGGGGGGGAGAGGTTACCATTTAAAATTCTTAGCATTTCCTCTCTTTTTTTTAATTTATTTATTTATTGCTTCAGGTTACATATCCATCATACTGTCCTTTTTCCACCCTCCCAGTCTCATCCTCCCACCCTCTACTCCCTAACCCTTCCAACCCACTCCTCTGGAGTGGAGTGTCCCTACATAACAGTCCCCCACCCCAGTTCAGCAGTCCTATGAGGGCCAAGAGCCTCCTCATACACAGGAGGTTACAAGGCAGCACCACTAGGGCAAAGTGTCTCATTGATAAGGAAAAAAGTCTATGTTCATGCTCCCTTTAGTGCATTGGTTGTAGTATAGTTATCCTGTACTATATGACTAAAATCCGACTATAAGTGAATAGATACCATGTGCATCCTTCTGAATCTGGGTTAGCTCACTCAGGATGAGCTTCTCTAGTTCCATCCATTTGGCTGAAAATTGCATAATTTCATTGTTTCTGATAGCTAAGTAGTATTCCATTGTATAGATGTACCACAGTTTTTTAATCCATTCTTCGGTTGAGGGACATCTGGGTTGTTTCCAGTTTCTAGCTATTACAAATAAGACTACTATGAACATAGATAAGTAAACTTCCTTGTGATTCGGTGAGGAGTCATTTGGATGTATACCCAGAAGTGGTATGGCTGGGTCCTGAGGCAAAGCTATTCCAAGTTTTCTAAGATATCACCAGACTGACCTCCATAGTGGTTGCACAAGCCTGCACTCCCACCAGCAATGGAGGAGGATTCCATAAATGGGACCTCATGAAACTGAAAAGCTTCTGTAAGGCAAAAGATACTGTCATTCAAACAAAAGGGCTACCTACAGATTGGGAAAAAAATCTTCACCAACCCCACATCTGACAGCAGACTAGTATCCAAAATTTACAAAGAACTCAAGAAATTAAATGCCAAGAAACCAAATAATCCAATAAAAAAAAATGGGAAAAAGAGCTAAACAGAGAATTCACAAAGGAATCCCTAATGGCTGAGAGACACTTGAAGAAATGCTCAGCATCTTTAACCATGAGAGAAATGCAACTCAAGATGACTCTAAGATTCCATCTCACACCTGTCAGAATGGCTAAGATCAAAAGCTCAAATGACAACACATGCTGGTGAGGGTATGGAGCATTTCCTCTCTTAATTAATGATGTAACCAGGATGTGACCTGAAAGGTTTAAAAGTATAAAGCCAGGCCTGGGGAGAGTGCCTAGCAGATAAGAGCATTTGCAAACATAAGGACCTGAACTCAATCCCTAGTGCCCATTACTGACTGTGCCTGAGCAGACCTGGCTGTGCAGGGCAGCCGGGATCTCTGAATGACTCCGGGCATTCAGTAAGTAGACGTCATCCCGGGGGGGCGAAGTGCAAAAAGCCAGGTTTTATTACCAGACTTTATCCCGCAGAAGCCTGTGGCTCCTCTGTGCGTCCTGAAGCTACATTCACGGCTTCTCATGAGTTTGTTCTGTGGTCTGAGTTCACCTGCCAAAATCAATATGCTCCCTCCATCCTCAACCTGCAGATAGTTTTAGCACGCCCCCAAATGTTGCATAGTCTAGCTAAGTCACGCCTCCAGTGGGGCAGGAGCAGTGTCCACAGGCACAGCTGTGATGAAACCAAATGCCATTACTTCAAGGCAGACTTTAAAAAATAAAGATAGAAAAGCAACCCAGGGCAGTTTGTTTGTTTGTTTTTGTTTTTTAATGTTTATTTTTACTTCAAGTTACATCTCCATGTACTAGCCCTCTGTCAGATGTGCCCTCTTTCCAGCCCTCCCAGTCCCACCCTCTACCCCCTCTCCCTTCTATCCTACTCCTACAGAGTGGAGTGTCCCTAAATATCAGTCCCCCAACCCAGTTCAGCAGTCATATGACAGCTAAAAGTTTCCTCATACACTGAGGGCCTACATGGCAGCACCACTAGGGAAAAGTGTCTCATTAACAGGTAACAAAGTCTATGTTCCTGATCTTTTTGGTGCATTGGTTGTAGGATAGTTATCCTGTACCATATGGCTAAAATCTAATTATAAGTGAATAGATACCATGTGCATCTTTCTGAGTCTGGGTTAGCTCACTCAGGATGAGCTTTTCTAGTTCCATCCATTTGGCTGAGAATTCCATGATTTCATTGTTTCTGATGGCTGAGTAGTATTCCATTGTGTAGATGTACCACAGTTTTTTTTTATCCATTCCTAGGTTGAGGGACATCTGGGTTGTTTCCAGCTTCTATCTATTACAAATAAGGCTGCTATGAACATAGATGAGGAGACTTCCTTGTGGTTTGGTGAGGAATCATTTGGATGTATACCCAGAAGTGGTATGGCTGGGTCTTGAGGTAGAGCTATTCCAAGTGTTCTAAAATATCGCCAGACTGATTTCCAGTGGGTGTACAAGCTTTCACTCCCACCAGCAATGGAGGAGTGTTCCACAAGGGTGTTTTGTACAGAGCCAAGTCAGTGGAAAACAGTTGCCAGAGCATCTCCTCTCTGGATCATCCACGGTTCTGCTGAGAACTGGAAGTGTGCGCCCACCCGCGCACATCGCATTGTGGGACACTGGAAAGCCTGGTGCCAAAGCGAAGTGCTGCACCCCTCTTGACACTACCACATAGTAATGCCACCACATCAGCACAGAGATGACTAAGCCAGTCAACCCCTGAGAAATGCTTGGCACCAAAAGAAACGCTATAAAGATTACTGCCACTGCTATTAGCACTTGCATGCCTGACTTCTAAGTTACTGCACATTGTGCCCCAACTTCAGGGTAAAGTCCTGGCAAGAGGTGACTGTGTCTCACTGGTGACATGTTAGAGCATACAATCATGCAGAAGTCTGGACTTTGAATTGAATTATTTGTTTCCTCAAATCTCATGTTTCACAGGTTGTCACCTTATAGAAATGAAGGGTTGAAGGGAGAGCCCAGTGGGTAAGAGTAGTTGTGAAAGCAGGAGGACCTGGGTACAAGTCCACAACACAGATTTTATTAAACATTTAGGCATTGTCTGGCAGTGCCTATAGTGCCTAATTCCTGCACTAGTGTGTCCAGTCAGCCTCTCCAACACGGTGAGCTTTCAGATTCTCTGAGGTCCTGTGTGGAATAATAAGATGGCTGGTGATAGAGGAAGACACACAACATCAGTCCCTGACCTCCACACAGAGGACTATGTGCATATATAACATACACACACACACACACACACACACACACACACACACACACACACACACAGAGGGAGGGAGAGAGAGAGAGAGAGAGAGAGAAAAGAAGAAGAAGAAGAAGAAGAAGAAGAAGAAGAAGAAGAAGAAGAAGAAGAAGAAGAAGAAGAAGAAGAAGAAATGAGGAAAGATGGGGAAATGGCAGGCAAATTAAATCCAGTTTGCTCCCCACCTTCATGTTCCTGTCCTGCTGATGCCTCTTGCATTTCCTCTGCTGTGAAGTGGTTCACATGGACCTCTGTGGAACCCAGTAACCACAGCTGCCTGTCACAATAAAGTTATATTAACTGTGGTAACCCCTCCATTATTTTTGGATCAGAAGTCACAGGGGATTCCTAGAGAGAAACAGGCTTAAGACATATAAGCAGAGTTCACTGAAACCCCGAGTTCACTCCTGGCCCCAACCGGGTCTCTCTATGTAGCAAAGGCTAGCCAGGAACTCTCATGTGGTCCAATGGGCCTCCAGTTCACAGCCCTCTTGTGGCAGGCTCCCCAGTGCTGACAATACAGATGTGTGGCACCACATCTGGCTCTGCAATCACATCTTGAAATATACTGAATATTAATTACAACATTAATAATAGTGTATACAGAATATTAATAACAACAGAAAGTGTGTCGCCACCATCCACTGAGAACTTTTTTGTGCCAAACACTTATGTTATCTCCTTTAATTCCCTCAACAAAACAAAGTGTGTGCACTATTATCTCTACTTTATCTGGTCAAAAAACAAACACCAGTACAAACCTAAGGCACTGAAAACTAAGAGTGATTCACTTGCTTAAGGTCGCCCTCAGTAAAATGTTGTGATTCAGAAGCTGGCACAGACCTCCAAGCCTCATTCAGGGAACTGGTGCCTCCATAGACTTTGGCCACAGAGCCCATCTCTAAGGACAAGCCCCACAGTACTAGTTCTATCAAGAGAAAGCCACATTGCACCCTCCACTCTCCTGTCTGTCTTCCCCACAACACAGCATACCTCAGCTTTTACAGAAGACCCCATGGGTTTCTCCTCTCACCTGTCCCATTCCTGCCACACTTATGAGCCCTTAAAATGTGCCTGCCTCCGGTTTATAATTTATACCTATGAGACCTACTATCTTTCTCTTTCCTGGTGGAACACAGGACTCAAGCCACGTGTCACTGAGGGTAAGGGCATATTGATTGGATTCCCATCAATATTCAGCCTCTGTGAAGGTTAGAATTCACCTCTGCTTGCTCCTCCTCCAACAATGTATAACCAGACCTGAGGACTCTGGCTGCTCAACTACTCATCCACATTTGGTACAGGACCTGAATTACAAGGACAACTCCCCACACACAATGTCAGAAGACAAGGTAAGCAACCCTGGGTTCCTTTGAATTTGGTTTTGAGGAGGTTGGGAATCTGTTCAAAGCAGGGAGCATACAAAGCTATCGGTGACATGGAATGAAGTCACCACAGATCCAAGCTGCCTCTGCACTAGGTCAGTTTCTAATCCATTTAGCTACTAAGTAGTTGCAGGTTCTTCCTCAGTAATCAGGGTTGGGTTTTAAGGACATTTGTTGGTTTTTGACTAGTCTGCATAACTTTCCCAAGTGCCTCTGAATAGCCTGTTAACTGAAGGAATGTATGTGCTACCACCCCCAAGACCTAGGGTAAGTTAACAGGAATCTATTCATGAAAGTGGATCTAGAATGTTCAAAATGCACATGTATGAAAGAAAAACGGGAGAGGCAGTTCTAGAGTAAGAGGCTGAGAATCGACAGCACTGTTGCAGGTTACCTTACACCATGAGAGGAGGAGGAGGAGGAGGAGGAGGAGGAGGAGGAGGAGGAGGAGGAGACCGGATGAAGCAGAGAGAGTCTGTGTGTGTGTGGGGGGGTGGCTTCGGCTGACTCTTAGCTGATACTAGCATACTCTGTGTTGTATTCGCTGGTGTGACAGTGTTACAATCAGACAGGAAGATGTCCTTGTTCTTAAGGAGAGTACCTGTTGAAGTTATTAGGAGTGAGGTGACACAAACAATCTGCAGCCTACTTTTAAAAGGCTCAGCCCAAACAATAGACATTAAGAAACGACTGCAGTGAAAGTTAGGTGACCATTGGTGATCAAAGTGAAGACCATGGAGTTTTCATTTCTCTGGTATTTCAACATCTCTGTAGATAGGATCCTTTTCCAAATAAAACCCTCAAAAGGATATGTCATTCGTCTGCACTTACAAGCTCTTCCCAACCCCTGCTCCTGATAACACAAGTTGATAAGTGCATAGCTCTGCTCAGAGTGGGGCCCTTACATATGGACTGGAAAGCACTCTGCTGAGTATTCCTTTCTGAACAACAGCACGTGCTGTGGAACCAGACAGGACTGGGTGTCCCGTGAGACTGAGATTAAGTCTACTGAGCTTTGCGTTTTCTATATTGTGCTAAAATTCTTGGGTTATGCTAAGGGCTCTCTAGGCTTTATTTCAGTGATCTGTGAGAGAAGAATCTCTTCAGAGCTTGAGAGTAAGTAAAAGACAACATTGAGAAAGGCTGAGAGGGCAAATGCTTAAATGTCAGCTTTGTGTTTGTATAATGCATACTTAAAGAATGACCACAGAATCATGATTCTGTGAGTACTATAGCCCAGGATAAAGTTATAGTAGGAGAACTGTAATGATGATGGATTAAGGATGAATGTTAAATTAGTAACTACAGGGATGGCACACAGATTTGACGACTATGATAAGTCAACAGTCATACACCTAACATCTAGATGATGTTGTCAGATGGAAAGTACCATGTTTAACAGGTCCAGCTCAGAACACACGTTCAGGCTTTGGAAAATCCCTTGTGCTTTAGAGTCTAAGCTGTGAGAACATTCTTCAAGGGCCAAGGCCCTGCCTAATACAGATCCCAGAAAGTGTGAAGACTGTCAGGAAGAGCAGCGCTTTTCAGCTTTGTGAGTCCACTGCGGTTTAAGGGCATCCCCACCAGGGGTGGTGCTCAGGAGAGTTAGCCTGTCAGTCTGGACATCCCCACAATGCACAGAAAATTCAGAAACAGGGCAGGTCTCTGAGACCTCCATTTCTTCCACTGAAAAATGAAGGTACCAGACAAACACCTGTCATTTTTTAAATTCCTTAAAGTCTGAAAACTCTATGGTATGAGATGTATTTGGCCTTTTTCGAAGTTGAATGTGAAATCACTTCTGGCATGGGTTTTGGAAGCATGTGGAGGCAAATCATATGTTTTCCCCTTCGTGGTCAACAGGCCATCACCAGAAACTCTGCACTTTCATTTAATGGTGGAGGTTTAAATGTTCCCTACTGGGATATATGCCCCAGACTAATTATGGTCAACCCTCCCTGAGCATGGCTTCCTCAGCCATGGCGTCAAGGTCACCTGCTTTGCATGTTGGTTTGGACATTATTAATGAAGTATGAGAAGTTGCTAGATGGTCGCTTGGTAAAACCAATGCACAAGATAACGGTGATACGGTAACACGCATTTGCTCTGTGCCCTCTACCTAAAGGAACCGCACTAGCTATCCGTCCATTTTTCCAAAAATCCTATCCAAGGTGACTCCAGAGCAGTCACAGCATGCCAGTCTCGTAATCTCACCATCACCTGCTGCCATGGCCTGGTCACAGTAAAGGAACTAAGGTACAGGGTTACTAGAGGCCATCTAGGGCCCTCTCTCCGTTCTCTGACTTTCACAACTACCTGTCTATACCAATAGATGACATAGGACTTTTAAGTAACAAAATAAATACCACACTTTGCTTCATGTTAAGGCTCAGTTACTCTTTTTCTAAGTTCAAGATTTTTATTCTGAGTATGTGTGTGTGCATGTGTGTGCATGTGTGTGAATGTGTGTGTGTGTAATGTGTGTACATGTGAATGTATGCGTGTGTGCCTGTGTGATGTGTGTGAGAGTGTGTACATGTATGTGTGTGTATGTGTGTACACGTGGTGTGCACATGCTACTGTCACAGTGCCCATGTGCACAGAAGACAACTTTCAGGAGTCAGTTCTCACTTCCCACCACGTAGGTCCCAGGAACTGAACGCACGTTGGCATCAAGCTTGGTGGCACCTGCCTTTAGCTCCTGAGCCATCCCACTGGCCCATGCTTCTTTCTGTTTTATCCTTCCATGGTTATCTGCAGTATATTTTAAACTGAATATGGAAGCTAGTTTTTCTAACCAAATTTATTAAACCCCAAGTCAAAATTGGATATTCAAAATGTTTCCAGCTTAGTATCTCATGATCTGTGAAATTTAGAAAAAAAGACTTTCCTTCCACTTGCCTTCTGTACCAATTACTTCCTTTTCCACATTTCTCTGAATGTGAAACAATGACTAACTGCAGGGTCTTTGAGAGAACAGGCAAATGCTTTAGGAACCCTGGACTGAGTGAGATCCCCTCTGAGTTCTCACTACTTTCCTTAGCTCTGTCTACCTGCCCATGCCATATCTGTTTGCCATTAGAATGGAGGAGGGTAGTTGAGACCTCTTTCTTTCTTTCTTTCTTTTTTCTTTCTTTCTTTCCTTCCTTCCTTTTCTTCCTTCCTTCTTTCTTCCTTATTTATCTGTTTATTTGCTTAGTAGTTTTCATAAAATTTCCCTGTCATGAACAAAAATTTTTCAGATTATGTACACAGCCATAATGCCTGGATGACTTATAGACACAATATCTGTGAAAGACCTTGAGAAGGAGAGATATGTTCTTGGCTCATTCAGAGGGTTAAATCTAGCATCATGCATTCCTGAAAGTGAAAGTAAAGAACTTGCCAGGATCTGAGGGACCCAATGTGACAAGGACATGACCAGTCATTGTTGGCTGTGAAAATCAAGGAAGAACATCATTAGCCAAAGAGAATGCTAGCTAGCCTCTGCAACTGAGAGGCCCTCAGTTTAAAGCCAGTACAAAACCCTACCACCATGAGAAAGTGAATTCTACGATCAACTAAAAGTTTTCTTCTACAGTTTCCAGAAAGGAATACAGCCTGCTAATATACTGATTTTGTCTGCAGAGACTCAGACTAGACCACTAACCTGAAGACCTATAAGATAAATTGGATTGGATTGTTTAAGCCATTGAGTTGGTATGAATTTTTTACAGCACCAATTGAAAATTAATGCCAGGAATGAATGAGATAACCCATATGGAGGAGAAGGCAGGCAGGCAGGAAGCATCCTCAGCACTGGGCTCTGCAGCTATGTTTGTGGTGCACCTCACAGCTGAGTGTCCACACTGTTGTGATGGAGCCCTCTCAATGCACCCAGTCCCCGTGCTGCTGAAGATAATTACTTTCTGTAAACAAAAACAAATCCTTATCCTTGGAAACAGCTTGAGGGGAAGATGGTTTGAAGATAAACTACTCACTCAGTAAATGGAATCCAATTATAGTTTTTATTTTCTGAGTTTTAGATGCCTAACTACATTTGAGAAAGTCACTTAAAAGCTTGTATAAGCCTATACATTATTTGCCATATAGTATGCATGCATGCGCATGCATATTTTAAGTATTACTTTCTTACCTCTAAGATATTCTTATGTGTAAATGTCGGTATATTCTTTATTTGTGATAAATATATAACATATGTGACATATATGAGTGTATGTATGTATCTGAGAGAGACAGAGAGAGAGAGAGAGAGAGAGAGAAAGAGAGAGAGAGAGAGAGAGAACACCTTTGCTCCTTTCAGGGAACAAAGTTGCTGACAGAATAGGCCTGTATAAAAGGCCACCTAAGCTAGTAAAAAGAAGGGAGTTGTGTAAACCTACATATTCCACATACCCAAGTGAGAGTCTAAGCCAAAAGAAGACTCAGGGGCGGGGGTAGAGGGTGGGAGGGCTCCAGGAGTTATGCATGTGCTAAATTCCCAGAGTACTGTTTAGTTTCAGCATCAGTGAGCTGAAGAACTTCTAAGTTCCCTAAGAAGGTCCTTGATACTTTGTTCATGGTGACACTGAGCTGGAGGTTTATTAGAGAATCGGGGTCTGGGATAATTATTTATTTTTCATGCTGGAGTGCAGAGACTTACAATCTCACAACTCAGGCAAAACCCAAAGATCTTATTAGAGAAATAGGCAGAGTTACTTAAGGTTAAAAAACAAACAAACAAAAACAACAGAAAAACAAGGAAACACAATCCATGCTGATGTGACTCATTCATTCACCCAAAATACCTGTCATACTCTGTGCTATTTGGTTGAAAGTTTAAATTATATGATGACACATACAAGAAGTCCCTATAAAATATCTAACAGCATAATATTTTTTAACATTTATTTATTTCTTCAGGTTACATCTCCCTCTCACCTCCCACCTCCCCCTCCGGGTTCTACCTTCCTACCCTCTTTCCCTTCACCCTTCTATCTGCCTTTTTTTTTTTAATTTAAAGTGTTTCTTTTTTCCCCCAAATAGCTCCTCCTTTTAGTCAAAGGGCTCTTTTTCTTATAACAATAAATACCATACAAAACAATAAGAACAATTAGGCCACAATTATGAAATTATAAGGTATAACACACATTCCCAATGCCCAGTCCATACATATTTGGCAACTGATATTAATATTCTATTATCTATCTATCTCAATGAGTTTAAAGTTCTATACCTAACTCAGTTTCCATCCTAACTTGCATTACAAACTAAGAAACATCTTCTTAGGCCTAGAACATCCTTTTAATTCCTAAACAACTTAAAATTTAACTGTGAGACTATAACTATCTAATCTTCAACCACATCAGAGACCTGAGAAGGATAAATATATCTGAATATACAGGAAGTGTAGAGCCAGCAGCTTCCAAAACTAAGAAATGACAAATGCCTGCATGAACAGTCCCCAATTTCTGTCAATACATTGGAACATCTTTCTTCAGCCTTTTGTCCCAGTATCTCTGACAGACATTAATTGTAGAGCAGGAATTATGAAGGACTTGCCTACCCTGTCTTGGCAGAGCTGGGCTGTTGACTTACCTGCTTCCAAGTTTTGTCCTTTTTGGACAGCAGTCTGTCTACAGTTGAAGCAAAGGCTTTCTCTTGCCCAGTGACAAGCTTGCCACTAATGCAACCATCTCCAAATGGGGATTCTTCAATGCTCATTCTCTACTTCTAATAGAATGGGGAGTGCTGTCAGAAGCTGACATGTCTCAATATCAAAAAAATCTTAAGAAAACATCTTTAAATGCCATGTTCTACAGATCTCCTGAGGTTTTTGAAGACCACCTATTTATCTCTGCATATTTGGATAAGCAAATGTTGCTTGTCTCTTAGCAACTTTATTTCTGATTACCTTAGAAAACATCTGTGATACACTATGCTAGTACCTAACAAAATGACATGTTTGAATGATTATTAGTTTGCATTTCTTAATTATCCTAAACAGTTTTTGACAGTTGGTATCAAAAGGCCAAAACTTCACATTGCTGGGAGGGCACTGGACCACTACTGTGGGCAACAGTATAATTTTTTATATTACTTTTACCTCCACTTCTCTAGTCTCAGATTCTTTGTCAAAAGATTCACTTTTTTATTTATTTTTCAAGAAATCAATTTATGTACACGTCAAATAACATTTGTGTATGAGCCTTTTTAAAACCATTAATGAGCTAAAGCTATACCTCAGTGGAAGAGTTTTCTCTAGCATCCAGAAGGCTAGGTCTTGATTCCTAGCACCATAAAAAAAGAATCAATGAATCAATTATATGATTAATCACTGGGCAAGGTTTATAATTTCATTTACCACTTAAAAACACTATTAGGCATAGTGGCCCAGTCCTTTTTTAATTCCAGCACTCTGGAGGCAGAGGCAGGAAGATCTCTGTAAATTTGAGGACAGCATGGTCTACATTACGTGTTCCATGCTATCTGGGGATATACAGTAAGACCTTGTCTCAAAATAAAAACTAACAACAAAGGCAAATACACTTGTTCACAGTATTTGTTTGAGCTGCTTCATAGCGTGTTGTGTGTATCGTGATAAGAGGAGTCTGTTTGACCATCCCTGTTGAATGACATTTGGGTTCTTTCCACGAGTGGTTATTCTAAGAACCCTGATTTGTGAAGATGCATGATCCTGTCAGCTGACTGGACGAGTAGTTAATTGTGAGCTGAAGGCTGTGCAGTTTTAGTGTGGCTTCCTCGAGGTGGAGAGAAAGCCATGCAGATTGACTCATGACCCTATGCTCAGCCCCAGGGAACCCTGATGAGATCCAGATCAGGATGAAGCTGATAACTCTTAGATAAATGTTGGGGTGCTTTTGCAGTGTGGAAATGTCTAGAAAGCTCCCGTTCTCTTACTGACACTGCCGCATGGCTGTTTCTGTGCGGGCAGCTCTTTTTCCCTTCAGCAGCAACTCTAACCCTCAGTTCTGACTTTGAATCTTGAAAAAAATATTGGTATAGGGCTGGGGGTTAAACTCAGTTTCTGAAGTGTTTTCCTAACATGAACAAACGTATGAGTCTGTCCCGTAGCAGCCACGAACTGGGTATAGTGGTGTGTGCCTATAATTGTAGCTCTCTGGAGGTACAGACGGAGATCAGAAGTTCAAGGTAATCCTCAACTACAAACCTCGGAATTAAAAACCTGCCTGGTCTATGTGCCCCTCTTCTAAATCCTTACAGAGAGAGAGAGAGAGAGAGAGAGAGAGAGAGAGTTCATTTTTGTTTGGTTTGGGGTTTGTTTGTTTTGTGGATTTTTTTTTCTTTTTTCTTTCAGTTTTAGCAACATAAGGAAAATGGTGAAGAGCTTTTACATTCTCCTCATAAGCAGCACCTGCCCTGCAGAGCACGGGGCTACTGTGAATGGCTGTGGGAGGGAAAGAAGCAGAGCCTGTGGGAAGTCCAAAGAGCAGAGACAAGAAGTCAGGTGGCAGCAATCCGTCCTTCCTAGCTTTGTGTCTCGTCCCTCAGATCACTGGAACATTGGCCTTCACCGTCTTCACTGCTGTGCTGAGCTCCTTCCAGTTTGGATATGACATCGGTGTGATCAATGCACCTCAAGAGGCAAGTGAGACACACACAGGTTTTTAGGGGCAAGCCCTGTCAGCTCCTCCTGCCCAGAGTCATATTTTCCTCACACACTGAGATAACCTGTCCACGTGGGAGGGAGGCATGGAGTGATCTGGACAGCCACGTACAATGTGCATTGGTCCACAATTTGGCCTTGACTCCTGGGTTAACAACCCTCTGAGTCAAAAAGGAGCAGGGCATAACTTTTTTATCTCTGACACTGCTGTTGTCTGAGCTCAGAAAAATGCTAACTCAATACCTCCTGGTCAGGAAGCCTAAAGGCGAGAATTCCTTGCAGCGTTCAGTCACAGCAGTCCCCAAGCATGAATGAAAACTGCCAGGGAACCAGGGCAAACAACAGAGGGACATGTTCCATTCAATGCCCAGTCGTAAACACCTTCCTACTTGCATCAGGTTTTCCATGACCATATCACCCCAACCTTAGACACAGTTGTGTGGCAGATTAGGAACTTCAGAAACCAACTCTAAAGCAATGGCTGTCTTGCCCTCTACCTCTACCTCCCTCCAGAAAAAAGTAATACAAACACTATATGAACAGTCAAGGGGTCCTGTCGCGTCCCCCTCGACGAACAAGGATGACGCAACTCGCAAAAGCTCTTCTCAAGCAGTTTATTCAGGACCCTTGAAAACAGTCTTCCGAATGCCCAGGCAGACCCAACCCACAGGCTAAATACTAAATGAACAGCCAATCAAGTAAAGCCACGTGGTGCTATCTTAGAGGCCCACGTATGCGGAAGCAAGCCAGATCAGCGGTCTTAGCCAAATATGGACTTGTTTACCACCGAGAGCGCTCACCGTCGGGCTGGTGGAAGGCGGAAACCGGCGCCATCTTTAGGGCGCGGCACATCGCAGCTCTCTACAGTTCCCCCTTTTTTATTTTTTCTAAAGTTGGTAGAAGTCCCTGGAAAGGCTACGTAATCCCCATATCTGGGGATCTCACGGTGGGCCTGAGCCTGTAGGAGGGCGGTGCTCAAACTCTTACCCGTCTCTGGGTCAGCCTCCCCACTCAGGACTGCCCTGTCTTAGGTGGCCGAGACTTACCCGTCAACTCTGTCATTGACTTGCCAGACCCTAATATCCGTGGAACGAATACCTCAGTGGGCAGGGACTATGCTCAGTGAAGATTTAAGGCTTCACGGCAGCAAGCCATGCCTGAGGGGACTGGCCCGCCTCAATGGCGACAAGGGCTTGTATAATCATGGCTGCATTACGCTTTTGTGTGGCCCTCATTTTGTAGATGCACCATAGGCAAACCAGACAGGCTAGTATCATCAGTATCGCCAAAGAGCCTATGCCCGCCCACTCCTTAAGATGATCCATAGCCGTCTGAATCCAGGAAGTCAAGCCAGTAGCCAGGCTCAAATCCACCTGAGTGGAATTGATGTGGACGATTGTCGCTCTCAGCTCTCTCATCAAATTTTCAAATTCAGCCGACCAATCCTGTAAGAGGAACTTTGACAATTGTCTAGACAAATTAGCAGCCTTTGTAAAATTTTGATACTGCACGGAAGTAACACACAAACCTTGCATTTTCCACTCACACCCCAATTGTGTTAGTTGCCAAAGAGAATCAATCTGTTCTTGTATTAAATCTATGCATTGATTAACTATCATAAGACCTCTTTTGAGATGAGAATTTATAGAGGTCTGAGTATCCAATGCCTGTGCTACAGTGGCTGAGATGTTATTTAGGGCATTGGCAGTCTGTATAGAACTAGACAAGGCAATAGCTGAGGCAGTAGCTCCCACAGCAGCAATAGTGATGGCAGTAACAATAGCTGCAGTGATGCCAAAATCTCTTTTAAACCTGAATAGCATCATGGTATTAGGAGCCTATACAGGAACTGGTACATATCGAGGCATTCTAGTCACCACAGCCACAGGAAAGGCTGTGGCATTCCAGCATAGGGCATAAAAACATGTGCCCGGAGTGCATACTAACTTTTCTTCACCCAAGGATGCACTCCCATTACTTACAATCCACAGAAAAGGAGGCCAGAGACATACTGGTGAAGCTGAAAAGGTCTTATTGTGGTAAGAATGAAACGAAGATTTCCAAGTACCAGAGCCACTACCGCTAGAAAAATCCAATTTGGTAGCGGACCCTAGGGAAAAATTACCTTTTTGATAAACTCCTCCCCCAAGCATAATGACAGGTCCCAAGTCCATGTAACTTCCATTTACCCCACACAAAAGCCACAAATCAAAAGGATTGGTGGCAGTCTGTTGAGGATCCCTAGTAGATATATCAAGCATTCCTGTACAAGACTTATTCACTATATTACTAATCATGGGGCTAAAGGAAAAATAATCTTGTTGAACCCAAACTGCTTTGCGCTCCTGACATCCAGTCCAGGGAAAAGGTCCTTCCTCTCCTGTGGATCCTCTACAAAAAGGTGCCCAGCGTGGCTGTCTGGGGGGGTCCCGGTCAGAGACTCGTGTGGGCCACCATCCTTCAAGGTGAGAACCATTGCCTGAAAACAAACCACCACTCCTACCCCCAAACCTCAGTTGTGGTAAAAAAATCTGTTGACTGCTGAGAAAATTTAATGTATTCTGTATCATCTGACCTATTGAAGCTCATTAAAAAGCACAGACTACCCTTCAAGCTGACATTTCTATTACCCTCTATAGGGCTTTTCTGATCATCAAAGGGAAGATAGGGTAAGCCTAAGCTTCTATTACTGCTAAATAAGCATGGAAACACAGTTGCATCATGTCTGACCGGCATCGGCTTTGGGAATATCGACAGGATCCCCCATCTCAGCTCGGTCATTCCTGACATACTCACTGCTACTATCACCAGGATCCTTAGGAAGGTCTTCATGACGAATCTTCCTCACAAGGCGTTCAGGCACCCACACTGGATCTTGTTGATCCTGAGGAAAAAACACAAACGGACCCTCTCGCCCATGTTAGCACGGGGTCAGGCCCCCGCCAAGAGCCTGTCAAAATATCCTTCCACTTCACCATGCTTTTAGGTGGACCATGGGAATCCTGATGTCTGTCCGCTGCTGAGCGGCCTTGAGCATCCAAATTGAAAAAATTTAGAGTAAATAAGGCTAAAGACATTCTCTCCTTGGGGGTACGGCCTTGGCCTATTCCCCCTTTCTGTTTTTGTAAGCATTCTTTCAAGGTGCGATGAGCACGCTCCACAATTCCTTGTCCTTGAGGATTGTATGGTAATCCGTGATTAAGCTGTACCTCCATCTGGTTGCAGAAGCAGACAAAGGACTGAGCCGTATAGGCTGGTCCATTGTCTGTTTTCAGCTGCTGTGGTTTTCCCCATGCAGCCCAGGCTTCTAAGCAATGCCCTATGACATTGCGAGCCTTTTCTCCACTCATAGGTGTAGCATGTATGATACCTGAGCAGGTATCCACAGATACATGAATATATTTTAAGGTTCCAAACTCTGAAATGTGGGTAACGTCCATTTGCCAGATTTTGCGTGGCACCAACCCTCTAGGGTTCACTCCCACACTGGGAGGATGATGATGAATCACACACTGAGGACAGTCCAAAACCACTTGTCTGTAACCAAACTTTTAAATTATTATTTATTTAACTCTTATTTATTT